>CM021109.1:24406945-24734829 GCA_007115665.2 Sequoiadendron giganteum | reverse complement strand
CCTCTCTCTCCCTCTCCCACTCTCCCTCTCCCTCTACCTCTCCCTCTCCCTCTCTCTCCCTATCCCTCCCTCTCTCCCTCCCTCCTTCCCACTCTCCTCCCTCTCTCCCACTCTCTACCATTAACCCTTAGGTCTATGTGTGTAAAAATTGGATATCCGATTTGAATAAGATATCTGATTTGTGAAACTTCGATGTGTAGAGCCAAAATATTATCGTTGCAGAACATGTTTTACAAATCAAATATCCGATTATATAGGATATCGGATTTGTGGATCATAGAAAAACCCTATGTGGGCCATTTTTGTGCATTCCAACAGACCCTACATTCTATTTGCAACACTTTGCAAGCAATAAATGAGCGGTTTTAGACAGGAAGAGACAAAGATCAACTTTTTGGAGCATCTTGTACTCAAATTTGTCATAAGGAATGATTTTTTAGCATCTTTTATGAGGTATAATAGGGAGCAACAGTCGTTGGAAGCAAAAGTGTAAGAGGAAGCTTACAAAAGAACAAAAATCAAAATATAGACAAAGAGATAGAGAAGGTCATAGGAAGAAAAGACAAGGTATGTTAAATATTGGTGAACCTGAGCCCTATGGTCTTTCAAGTGAAGAGGAAATTGAATATGTTCAAGGTGAAAATGTAGAACATGATATTGAGATTGGGAATGAAAATGTTCAAATTGATATTGAAAATTTTCAAGGTGAAAATGTTGGAATTGAAGATGTTGACCATGGTATTGAAATTGGGAATGAAAATGTTGGAATTGAAGATGTTGAACATAATATTGAATTTGGGAATGAAATTATTCAAATTGATATTGAAATTGTTCAAGGTGAAAACGTTCGAAATGAAGATGTTGAACATAATATTGAAGCAAGTGTAAATTATGTTTCACCAGATTACACAAGAAATGAAGAACCTTGTGTGGAAGAAAGACATATTCCAAATTCAAGACCTTCAAGGACCCTAAATGGTTAGTTGAAATTGATGATAACATTATAAACAATTTTGAAGGCAAGAGGTCAACACGAACTATTCGGTTGTGGGCTACAATACTTTTCAACCAATATTTTGGCGATAAGACATTGACCGAGAAAAGCCAATTTTTTGTACAATTGCTAAAGATGCAAAAGATGAGACCTTTACTAGCCAAATTGAAGATTCGTGTGAACAAGAGGACCGATTTTTTTTTATTATTGTCATAAATCTTTTTAATGCTCTCAAGTCTATTGGAAAAAATAACAAGGAAAAAGATAAGAGAGCTGCTTGGAGAGTCATTACAACCGCCCTAGTAAGCCATCAATTGAAAAAGGCTCGCTTTATGAGACAAACTTGTATTGATTTTGACTTAAATCGTAAAACTTTGGATAGAGCACTTGCAAGAAGAGAAAGAATAGATGATCCTCTTCAAAATGATACATGGGCTTTTGTCGAGAGGCTTCCACGTGTTGATAAGAAGCTAATTGATAATGTAAAGCAAGCAATTCAACACTTTTGGCATGATAACTCTAGAGTATCAACCAATGCAAAGGATGTTTTAAAGTTAAGAAATGGCAGTCGAGACCGTACACGACATCCTAAACATTTCTTGGAATCAAGCCAAACAATGTTGTTCAACAAATTTATTCAAACACATCCAAATATGGAAATCTCGCAAAGAACTTTTGAAGGTTTGAAGCCATTTTATTGTGTGCCTCTTAAGATTCGTAATAATTTTTATTGCAAATACCATGTGGAGTTTTCAATGTACCATGAACTATTATGCTATATCCGTTCTACTTTGCATACTAATGAAATGTTGCAGGAGTGTGGTGCAATGCATCTTCTAAAATCTTCGAGGGACTTGCTAGATCTATTTTTATGTTCTAGGGATGATGGTTCCTTTTTCTATAGAAATGATTGTTTAAATGCGAAGTGCTCACAATGTGGTGGCTTGCCAAAGTTTGTTCAATGTTTTCATGAGGGTTCCGAACATGAATTTGGAAAGAATCTTTTTGAGAAAAAGAGATATGAGATAGTCAAATATACTTTGCAAAGTGGAGGTGAAGGTTCTAGATGCGAGTTGGTTACAAAAGAATGCAGTGTTGCTGATTTTATTTTAGATTTTAAGGATAATATTTTCTACAAATATGCAAGGCATAGTCATAGGTCTCAGTGGTTGGATAAAAAATTCAGGATATGTAAGGACTCTTTTCCGATTGGCACTATTATATCAATTGTTGATTTTGCTGAAAACTACACATTGCAACCACAAAATGAGGTACAATCTCAGTATTACAATTCCATTCAAATTGCTATTTTTGTCCACATAACGTTTAAACATGCACTTGATAGTATAGAGGAGGATCAAAAGATAATCAGGGAGTATCATTTTTATATGAGTGATGATAGATCTCACTCGTCGGAGTATGTCCAACATTGTTTCGAGAATTTTTTTGAGTTCTTGCAGGAGCATGATATAACACTGGGCCGACATCTCATTTCGTCAGATAACTGCACATGTCAATTCAAGAATGCTCATATGTTTTATTGGTTGAGTAGAATGCATGTAGAAAGTAGTGTACCTAATATTTGGAGTTTTTTTGAAGCTGGGCTTGGGAAAGGGGAGTGTGATGGAGCAGGTACATGTGCAAAGAGAGCTCTAGTTAAGGAGAAATTGAAGATTTCAGGAGCAAAATTCAATGATGCACGTTCTATTGTTGATTGGTGTAGTTTAGCATTGTCATAAGAAGGGACACTGGATTCAACAGTGCACAAATATTTTTGGTTGGTTGAGGAGGGTACAGTGGGAGGTAGATTGGATTGTCATACAATCAAAGATTCTTCAAAGATGCATTCGTTTCGAAGCTCAGATGCAAACACATGGACCATTTGGAAACGACAATTGCCTTGTTTTTGTCAGAGTTGTATTTAGTGCGAGTGGTTGGATACATGGGTTCCATAATATCTAACTCCTTTATCTCAAACTATATCCATGACAAATTACACAATAGAAAGTTCACTTGATTACGTCCGACTTTCAGATCTACTACATCCAGGACATGTTTTTGCAGTTGTTGCATCGCAGGGGAATGAAGAGATCATAATATTGGTTGGCTCGATGTGTGTGGGTAAAGCACAAGCTAACACAATCGATGGAAGATGATGATGGGTTCGTGTATCCTAAAGGTTTAGTTGTGGTTGCAGGAACTTGGTTGCGAACATACATGATTAGAAAGAATGGTATACCTGCATTTGAAGACTACGAGAAACACAAAACCATTCTCATGTATTCACACCTTGTTATAGCAACAAATGTTAAGTTGTTGAAGCATCATGCCAAACCAAAGACAAAACAACTATGGACACTTAGTAATGTTGATCATGAAGCAATATTGGATACTCTTAAGCAAAGAGATGACCCTTCAGGCACATTTGAATAACATATTCAAGAATGGAAGGTACAATTCTTAAGCATTTTTTGTTGTTGTGACAATATAGATTTATCATTTGACAAATTTTATGATATTCCTAGCACGATTGATCATGGACCTACTGCAACAATAGCTAGCTTTGATCCTTTCAAAGAGGTATGTGACAAATTACAATAATATAGATTGGTTATTCAAATCATCTTTTATAGTTTGCATTACCAATTCATCATCATTAAGGTTGTTTAGATTAATATAGATTTGTTAGTCTAAGCATCTTTTTTGTTGTGACAATATAAATTTATCATTTGAAATTTTTTGTGATATTCCTGGCACAATTGATCGTGGACCTGCTACAACAATAGGGAGCTCTGATCCTTTCAGAGAGGTATGTGAAAAATTACAATAATATAGATTGGTTATTCTAAGCGTATTTTCCATTGTATGTAGTTTAACTGCTACCTTGATGGTTTGTACAGGTGTTTATCACTTCAAAACGCCAACATACTACTCTTGTGGAAGACTGTGCCCTGAATGCCTCAAATAGGAAAATTTTGAAATGTGAAACAATGTAAAAAGGTCATAACTATGTATAGGCATAATCTATATCCAGTCATTTTTTTGAAATACGGGTCAAATGTCTGGCATTGTATAAAGGGTATGTTTAAAATGTAAAAAGATTTTTGTACTTAATCGAGCTACAACCAAAGGTTTTCTTCTTGGTTCTTTCCTATCGGTATGCTCGTTTGAACCAAATTTTGTAATATATCCTATTTATATATAACAAATTATAGTGGCTTGCCACTTTTTCGAAAAACAAAAATGTAAAAAGTTCATGTGAATTTTATTTTGCATGTAATTGATTCAAGTTGATTGGGTAAGAGTTTTCTGATGCAAGAGCTAGGACTTGTAGAATCTTGATCCAACCTTAAATCTTTATGCCCCCACATTTCATTGACATTAGCACTTTGGACTCTTAAGGAAAATCGTCGATCCAATGCAGCTTAGAGTGATTCGGCGTATTTGGGTGCAAAAGAGGACCATACCTAGCGTAAATGTACCCATCCAGACATGTTAGAATAGTTCGTTTGGTCATACGAGTTCAAGTATGAAAGTTGCACCACTTTGCAACTTTACACTGCTTGCATCTGACAACTTTTCCCTCAACTAGAAACTCATCACCACGGGAAAACACCTTTGAGATAGCAAAAACTGAGAGAGGTTATTGTAGATGGTCCCAACACGGTCCCATATCATCAAACGAAGATTCTATAAGCATCACGATTTTTGAGGAATAGTCTGTCAAATATTGCTTCTTTTTAGCACTTTGGACTCTTAAGGGAAATCATCGGTCCAATGCAGCTCAGAGTGATTCGACATATTTGGGTGTAAAAGAGGAACATAACTAACGTAAACGTACCCATACAAACATGTTGGAACAGTCCATTTGGTCGTATGAGTTCGATTATGAAAGTTGCACCACTTTGCAACTTTACACTGCTTGCATCTGACAACTTTTCCTTCAATTGAAAACTCATCACCACGGGAAAATGCCTTTGAGATAGAAAAACTGAGAGAGGTTATTGTATATGGTCCCAACACGATCCCATATCATCAAACGAAGAGTCTGTAAGCATCACGGTTTCCGAGGAATAGTCTGTCAAAGATTGTTGTCTTTTAGCACTTTGGACTCTTAAGGGAAATCGTCAGTCCAAAACAACTCAGAGTGATTCAGTGTATTTGGGTGCAAAAAAGGACCATATCTAGCGTAAATGTACCCATCCAGACGTGTTGGAATAGTTTGTTTGGTCATACGAGTTCGAGTATGAAAGTTGCACCACTTTGCAACTTTACACCATTTGCATTTGACAACTTTTCCCTCAAGTGAAAACTCATCACCATGGGAAAACACCTTCGAGATAGAAAAAACCGAGAGAGTTTATTGTAGATGGTCCTAACACGATCCCATATCATCAGACGAAGAGTCTGTAAGCATCACAGTTTCCGAGGAATAGTCCGTCAAAGATTGTTTCCTTTTAGCACTTTGGACTCTTTAGGGAAATCGCTGGTCCAATGTAGCTCAGAGTGATTCAACATATTTGAGTACAAAAGAGGACCATACGTAGCGTAAACATACCCATTCGGACGTGTTGGAATAGTTCGTTTGGTCGTATGAGTTTGAGTATGAAAGTTGCACCACTTTGCAACTTTACACTGCTTGCATCTAACAACTTTTTTCTCAACTGAAAACTCATCACCACGGGAAAACGCCTTCGAGATAGAAGAAACCAAGAGAGGTTATTGTATATAGTCCCAACATGATCCCATATCATTAGATGAAGAGTCTATAAGCATCATGGTTTCTGAGGAATAGTCCGTCAAAGATTATTGCCTTTGAACACTTTGGACTCTTAAGGGAAATTGTCCGTCCAATGCAGCTCAGAGTGATTTGGTGTATTTGGGTGCAAAAGAGGACCATACCTAGTGTAAACGTACCCATCTGGATGTGTTGGAACAGTCTGTTTGGTCATATGAGTTTGAGAATTAAAGTTGCACCACTTTGCAACTTTACACCTCTATAGAGATTTAGGGATGTCCTCTTCAAATCACTCTATTCTAAGTAGGTTTGCGGAGCTACCAATGTTAAATGCAAGTTGACTGACTTTGAGAAAAATTGACTCCTTGAATGTAAGACTCCCAAGATGAAGGAAGACCATTAAGAGACAACATGGTCAAATATTTTTCATCGACAATATGACCAATGGTAGAGAGTTGATCTCTTAATTCAGAAATCTTCATGAAGTAGGTGATGACAAATTATCCTTCTGCCATCTTAACATGATGAAGTTGTTGCTTCAAGGCTAGAGCACTACTTTTGTTGTTGATCTCATACATCTCCTCCAAAGTCTTAAGCATTTCTCTCACTGTCTTCAACTTAGAGATGATAGGAACAATATGGTCCTTCATGGAATCAACTAACATCTTCTTTGCTTTGATATATTTCTTCCTCCATTGAACTTTCTCTTCCTCATTCATAGGTTCAGAAAATTTGCTCTCCACACTCAACCAATTCGTTTTCCTCCAAAGTGAGCATAATTTTGAATCTCCATGAAGTGAAGTTTGATGCTCCTTTTAGTCTATCCTCAATTTTAAGACCATTCACCATCTTGACTAAAATAGAGATAGACAAAAAAAAAGGGAATAGAGGTATCACTGCAATAACTGGTCCCAACACAATCTTTTTCAAACCTGCTCTGATACCATGTTAGTGTTTTAATGATGAGATAATACCGCTGAAAGCACTCAAAAAATATAACACATAAGATAATAAACACAACAAGAAATCTGCTTACAGCTCAGGCCCAACTCATGGCTGAATTTGATACAATGAATAATAGTACCTCTCCTAGATGCAAAGATACGATCGAATATGCTTCTCCTTGAAATTGGTCTGCTACTGCAAGATGAAGCGTTGTTGCTCAAGTGTGAAATTTTGCTTGGAATGCGAATTATGCTGAATGAATTTGATTGAGGAAATGAACAAAAATCACCTTGTATTTATACAAAATAAGGTGACTCTTCAAGGAGGTCGACCTCTCTTGAAAATAATAAATTACAAAATAATATCAAGGAAGGTTGGCCTCATCCATTTAAATAAAATGAGTATAAATTAAATAGCCATAGGCTATCATTTAATTTATTAAAACTTAATGTGATTGCTATCATGTATGAAAAATGTGGTAGCATAGACAAGGTAGTGGACTATTTGAAAAAAAACTTCAAAGAAATGTGGTCTCATAGAATTCAATGATAAACAAATGCAATTGACAACTGCTCATAGTTTTTAGTTATGCAATGTGAATTAATGATTTGAGTTTGAAAGATGTGTAATGCAATATAATCAACGATATAAATATAAACTACATAATATAACCATTCTTTTTTATGCTATTGTACATTGATATTTAACCATTGCTCAAGACAAAAATTTCAAAGAGTTTAATCATGCACATGAGGAACAAATTAAATTTCGATTGTCAACTTCTATATATCAAATTATCCAATAATCAAGTGCATGTCCATATAAAAAAATGGCATTGACGCCAACTCAAACAAAGTTTTACAAAATGTGGCATATGCCATCTCAATATGTATTCAAAATTTACATGCCAAAATATCTATCTCATCTTAAACTACTGGTGGATCATCAAAATGGATCCTCTTTGAAGCACTCGTTGGCTCTGAACGTAGTTGCACAAGGAAAAATCAAACCACAATTGAGATTAGTTATACTATATAATTTAAAATTGAATAATTAACATCAAAATCAATATACATTGAATTTTAATTGAACTCTAAAATTGAAATCTTGATTACCTAAAGTATACGTCTCTTCAAAGGGTCAGGAGTCCTAGAATATACCAAACCAACATTTGAAATGCTAATCTATATATGTGACAAAAACATAAAATTGATCCAAGTTAGCATACGATTATTGGTAATGTGAACATATTTACCAAACACAATAAAAAAAACACATACCTCTTTAGGTTGATCTTTTTCTTTATCTCCTTGAGGTGTTTCAACACCTACTCCTTGAGGTGTTCCAATACCCACTCCTTTAGACGGTGTGTCCTTTGTCAACAAATCTGTATAGCTCATAATTGCCTATACATAAAATTGACAAGTACATATGAAACTACCAATCTATGTTGATGTATGTATAATCAATATAAGATCTTAAAAATCTTAATTCAATCCAATTTGAGTTCAATTACCTTCCCCTTATCTAAATTTGCGCCTCCATAGTCTGGACGAGGCTGCACCTCACTCGCACTAGGTATTTCCTACAAAAAGAAAATAAGATAAGAATATAAGTTATTATATAATTTCATTAATGACAATTCAAATGACAAGAAATTATATAATATAAAATGTAAACAAGTGAGTGCAAAAATATATACTATGTGTGTGTCCAAGCCAAATGAAATGGCCCTAAGGGTGCTATCAGTCACCTGTGTGAGCTCCTCCTCAGACATCAACTGTTAAATAGACCATGTAAATAAATATTAGTACTTGATACTATCTCTTATTAATATTCATTTAAAAAAAAATGCAAATTATGAAATTACAACTTAAATATTACCTGTGTCACTATTCCAGCATCCCCCTCTCTAATAGGAGAGGACTCTGTAGGGTGCGTTGCACTCCCCTGAAACTGATCTATAATGTCCAAATCATGCAGGTCATAATCAGAAGTGTCCAAGGGATTCTCAGCAGGCTGTACAAGAGGACCCAAGCATATCTAGTGGCACATAGTGCAAGTATGTGGCACACAAATATGTGGACCTGAGGAGGATGATGCACTAGCATTCGAGCCTTCGCCAACATCACTAGAATGTGGTTGAGCTACTGTAGAAGCATGTAAAACCAAATGACCACTCAAAGAGTGAATAGCCTGAATAGTCTATGTAGCTGCACCCTGGATAATCTTTGGATGATAAATTGGAGGTGGCGAAAGAAGGGTGTTGTGCATATTTTGCACACACGCCCCGTCGTAGGCAGGCACCCTCTTTTTTCGCTCTCGACGGGCTTCTTTGCTCTTGTCTCATTTTGCGTGCCCCCCATTTTGCTGTCCTAGTTGGTCAATGTGCCCTTCAAAGTCTCATTTTTGGTTGACCATATTTTGCCCCTAAAATAAAAAGTGGCTAAGTCTTGGATTTTTCGGCTTCGCCCCCCCGCTCGCTCGATTCGCTTTTTCCTTCATTCTTTGACTTTGGGGGATTGATTTTCTATGGATTTTGGATGTTTTCGTGGTGCCTAAGTGAACTGACAAGGTTTCATTAAGTTTTAGGAAGTTTTGAAAAATCCAAAGCGGCTTCCCTTCAACGGCTTCCCTGCAGCGGCTTCCCTGCAACGACTTCTCTGCAACGGCTTCCCCGCAGTGGCTTCCCCACAGCGGCTTCTCCGCAACGGTATTCCTACAACGACATTCCGGCCTTGTGTTTCCGGAACGTACCAACGCATCTCAAAATAAAAAACGGACTTCGACCTAGATACTAAAATGGGGTCTTATCCTTGCCTAACCTTTCAAATTCCAAATTTGCAACTGAGAAGTACCATCCAGAGTTTCGTGCTCTGTCGGTCGTTTCAAAACAACATTCCTACAACGGCATTCTGAGCTCATGTTTCTGGAACGTATTAGCGCACCTCCAAATCAAAAATGGACTTCGACCCAGATGCTAAAATGGGGTCTTATCCTCCCTTGGTTTTGCAAATTCCAAATTTGCATCCGAGAAGTACCATTTGAAGTTTCGTGCTCTCGCGGCCGTTTCAAAACAACATTCTTACAGCGGCATTCCGGCCTCATATTTTCGGAATGTACTAGCGCACCTCCAAATCAAAAACGGACTTCGACCCAGATGCTAAAATGGGGTCTTATCCTCCCCTAGCTTTTCAAATTCCAAATTTGCATCCGAGAAGTACCATCCAGAGTTCCGTGCTCTCACGGCTGTTTCAAAATAGCATTCCTACAGCGACATTTCGGGCTCATGTTTCTGAAAAACTACTAGCGCACCTCCAAATAAAAAACGGACTTCGACCCAGATGCTAAAATGGGGTCTTATCCTCCCCTAGCTTTTCAAATTCCAAATTTGCATCCGGGAAGTACCATCCGGAGTTTCGTACTCTCACGGCCATTTCAAAATAGCATTCCTACAACGGCATTTCGGCCTCATATTTTCGGAACGTACTAGCGCACCTCCAAATCAAAAATGGACTTCGACCCAGATGCTAAAATGGGGTTTTATCCTCCCCTAGCTTTTCAAATTCCAAATTTGCATCTGGGAAGTACCATCTGGAATTCCGTGCTCTCACAGTCGTTTCAAAACAATATTCCTATAGTGGCATTCTGGCCTTGTGTTTCCGAAACGTACTAGGGCACCTCCAAATCAAAAACGAACTTCGACCCAGATGCTAAAATGGGGTCTTATCCTCCCTTGGCTTTTCAAATTCCAAATTTGCATCCGCGAAGTATCATCCGAAGTTCCGTGCTCTCGCGGCCATTTTCAAAACAACATTTCCAGAACAACATTTCAGCCTCTCATTTCCAGTTTCAAAAAGCCTACCATGGGTCCGTCGATAGAACCATTTGATCTAATGAAGAATGTTGGAAGTCTATTGGGAAGAAGGCATCTTTCAGGCAGTTTCAGCTACAGTAAAAGGGAAATTAGCTAGGAGACAAAACTGCTACAGTGACTGACCACTACAGGACAAAATAGGGATAAGACAAAGATGTATTTTAAATTATTGAATATTGTGGGGTAGGTGAAGCCCTAATATAATTGAATTTGTGCCACACGATGTAACTCAATCCTAGCTATTCATTTGGGCTTTGGAAAACTATAAATAGGGGTCTCCCCCTCATTTGTAAGTGTTGGAGAGCTGTTGTAAAAACATTCTGCAGTAATAGAAAGCAGCATTGCATGATCTATGGGTGTTACTTTTGAGTTTTCTCATTATGTGTGCATGGTTTCACCTTCCAATTTAGTTTTAGTTGTAGTTTCTTGAATGGAAGTGGTAATGGTGGTTTTTGTTACAGTATTTGATGAATTTCCAGCCCATACTTTTGGCACTTGTTGATGGCAAGCTGCTATGCAAAGCTAGCCTGGGCTTCTTTATTTGATTGCTGCAACTTAGTTCATTTGCATGTTTATGATGTGTGTATGTAAACTGAAAATCTGCAGTCCTTAGAAGATTGCACTGGTTTTGTGTAACTGTAGGATCCTCTTGGCCAAGCAAAACCCAGTTTAGGGAGTTTGTCTACTGTAGCAGCTTCCATGATCACTGTTCATTCATAGTTTAAGATCCAGGAAACTTTTCTCTTCCCTGCCCTTTTTTTTTTTTTTAATAAGTAACCTTAGGCAAGGTTCATTGCACATTGTAAAGCTAAATTTGATGTTGAAATGGAGTTACAAACTGCTGTTTGAACCTATAGCAAACACTCAACAACTTTCCCATCTTAAGAACTCCATTTGCTGATCCAACTTTCCCACTTTGTAACTCATCCGTAAGTCCACCTTGTGATTCTAGCAAATCACATAAACAACTGAAATATTCTAAGCATTGTCAAGACTTGACATTTGAGAGACCTTGGGATAGCGTTCTGCAATTTGATTGTGGAAGATTGTCTTTCAAGAGAGGTGATGCACCTATGCATTACTTGTGTTGAGAAGTGCATAAAAACACCATCAACAGAACTGGCGCTAGAGGGAGGGCCGCATGACATGTTGAGGCTACGAAGTTGAATGTTGGATGTTGATAAGAGCACTTTCAAAGAAGAAATCTGAGATAGAGAGATCTCTTTTAATGCTGAAACATAAAATTAAAAAAAAAATTGAAGGCAAAAGAAGTTGAGTCGAAATGGAGCAGCAATTACAAATCAGCATTGTTCAACTACATGTAGATTTAAATAGGAGATTGAAAAGACCATTGCAACAATTTGCATTGGCGGATAAGTGTAGGATCCATTGCACTTGCAGGCATAACGAATTGGAGTGTCTAACCTTCTTGAGCATAATTGAAAGGGTCTTGCAAGGAGAGATTCCCTTTTGGGAAATATATCAGCCTTTAGCTCTTGTAGACCCGAAGGAAAAATTGACAACCATGGCAGCCAAGGCATTTGAAGAGCTGATCCAAGAATGTTTGGGCAGCAGAGACGGACCAGGTTTGGAGGAAGCACTAATATCAAGTTGGTGCAGATTTCACAATGCACCTCATTCAGAATTTACTTGTCCTTCATGTGCAAGCATCATCACCCAAGTCAAAGGCAATTTCAACAAGTTGGAGCATCCAACTGTCAAGGAGAATGAGTCATCCCACGTGGTAGAAAATCTATCAGCATCTGTAGAACAACACCTTCAAGATAAACTAGGAAATCTGCCACAAACTAGTGCTGGGACAACAAACACTGAAGTTGAAAATCAAGAAGGAGAAGCTGATTTTCTGGGGACAACAAAAAGATTTGGTGAAGGTTCACTAAGAATGGAGTTGGAAAGCCTCTCCTTTGCCAGTAAGGGGCAGTCCTCCACTTAGGAAGAGGAGCCATTAGCAGTTGAGGATGAGTCAATCAAGTTTACAGCAGTGTATGTTGGGGCAGCCAATGAAGATGCTAAAAATCAGCAAGAGGAAGAGGTTGACAGCCTTGGAACAACAAAAAGTGATGATGAGGACCCAGTAGTGGAAAGATATGACCAACTCATCTCCAAATTAGCAAAGGATTGGTCAGAGCTAAAATGTCAGGTGGATTTGGAGGTATTGCTGCTACCAAATTGGTGCAGGCTCCATGATTCATCCCACTCTGAGTTCATGTGCGGACTGTGCCAAAAAGCCATGAAGCAAGTCAGGGAACAATCGAGGCAACCGAGTACACCACATCCTCTACTTGTTGCCCAGGTGGAACATGAAGATCAAGAGCCCGAGCCAAGTAATGAATCAGTTGAAGGTAGTCCTCAAGAGGATGTTGGAATAGAAATAGAGGGAGGACAACAATATAGTCTTGAGCTTCCAAGCAATGAAGTAGATCAAATAGGAATGCGGTCCACCAATCATCAAGAATTTCTTCCTCTTGAAGAACATTTATGCACCATGGACGATGGGCTTCATGGCGAAGCCTTGGAGGGAGATTGCATGGTGGATTTTGGTCCCCTTGATGAGGTGCCATCAATTGATGACTTCTTTCCATTGGTAGATGTGTTGTGGAGGTATTCTCATGCCGAGGAAGAGCACATCCCAGAAGATGGTAGCGATGGAGACATACTCCGTGAGCCTCCGAATGTTGATGCACTAGAGTTTTCGGATTGGGAGAGGGGTTCCTTCTCCATTTACATCGATAGTGAACAAGGGGAAATGAGTGAGCGTCATGATGAAATGCATGAACAAGAAAGAGAAGAAGACAAAGGCGGGGGTGCTGAGATAGCTACCAACAAACATGAAGCACCCAATCGACTACGAGATGCAACTTGGAGTCCTTCCACCATGATCGTTGTTGATCCTCCTTCATATTTAGATGGTTGCAATAGGACAGATTTGCACATGTCATCATCCCATGATAGTGAGCATCATGAAGATAAGGTCGACACTTGGGAAAGGAGATGGGACAACGTGTTTCCTTTTGAGGACAACAATCATGTGGATGCTCGATTTGTAGAAGATCAATGAGATGAAGTACTTCTTTTTGAAGAACTGCTAAGAGGAATTGTTGATCCCACGCAAGACATGGAAGAAGTGTTTGCTGCCCCGTTCTCCCTACCTTATGCAGACTTGATTCCTGAGATGCTGCACCCTCCATCATGCCAGCCCGAGGTTGCTGATGCAAAGACTGACTGTGCAGTGCTTGCTCTTGATTGTCAAATGCTGCCACCTCCATGTGATGAAGTCCAGGTTCTATTCTTCCTTCTTCCTGTTAATTTTCATAGCTGCACTGATCATTTTGACTATGGGAATGAGAAAAAATGAACATGTCTATGGATTAATCATGGGTTTAATGAGCCTCCTCAGTTGTTGATTCTTCATGATGTTGGGGTAGAATTTGAATTCTGTCATATTGAATTTATGCCCTCTGAATATAAGGATAAATCGGCATGGTTGAGAACTATAACGACTGCCCGTTTGCTTGTGCACGCGCTGCAAAATCTAATGAGCATGAGCATCAGCTCGCCTTACCCGAATGTAGTTCTTTGTAATTATCTTTGTACATAACTCGTTTTGAGTGGTGTAGGTTTTCTGTAAATACTCTGCTTTCCTGCTTTCCTTAGGTTAGTTGGTTTGTTGTCGGCTGCTTGCCTTAGAGTAGTTTCTTTGCTTTTTTTTGTTTTGCTGTCCCGCTTTGGTTAGTTTTGGTGTTTTCTTTCATTTACTTTTGTTTTCTCTTGCTTTTCTTTTGCTTTGCTCGGGGTCCCTTTGCTTTTGGCTAGGCATATCTATGCGTACAACAACCATTCTTCTCACCTAGGGTTGTTCTATGCATTTCTTTGTCAAACTCTAATCAAATTTTCAGAGTGGATGGTGAGGATCTTTTGTTAGTATTAAACGATCTAGATGTTTGATTCAAAGTGGATAACTCATTGGTCGGTCTGATTCTGAAATATTCTGGAATCTTATATCTCTCACAAATTTTAAGAATCTGACGGTCACTGTAGGCCCTTTGTGAAGTCTAGTTAAGTGAAAAATCTAAAATTCTGCTCCAGCGCCACTGTGATTCTCAGCCCTGAGCACGAGCTTCATTGCTTGCGGGTTGAAATAAAAGAACTAAAAAGAGAAGAGAAACAAAAAAATATATATTGAAAATCAAACGAAGAGAAATTCAGCTTTTCAAGGGTATACGAGTAACTCTACCGGGGCTGTGGATGCCCGACTGGCAGTAGAGCAATGTTCGAGAGAATCATAGCGACAACCTCGTCGGGGCTATGGACACCTGACTGGCAGGGAGGCAATGTCCCGGATGCTTTTGGAGTTAGAATAAACTACGTAGCTTAACTTGATGGAGCTTGGGTTCTTACAGCAACTGAAGGATGGGAATTGATGCAATTGCACACACTTGGATTTTTAGCATACTGAAGGTTGGGTTAACTAGTGGTTTTGATCCTTTGGTTGAGTGTCTGGCTTGTTTTCCCTAGCATGAAGGTCGGAACCAGAGATTCTAAGTTCATGATTCCAGTTTGTCATTGAAATGCTCTAGAGCATTTCCCCCAATGAGTCACCATTTGTTGTGCATATTTTGCACACACGCCCCATCGTAGGCAGGGACCCTCTTTTTTCGCTCTCAGCGGGCTTCTTTACTCCGTCTCATTTTGCGTACCCCTCATTTTGCTGTCCTAGTTGGTCAATGTGCCCTTCAAAGTCTCATTTTTGGTTGACCATATTTTTCCCCTAAAATAAAAAATGGCTAAGTCTTGGGTTTTTCGGGCTTCGCCCCCCCTGCTCACTCGATTCGCTTTTTCTTTCATTCTTTGACTTTGGGGGATTGATTTTCTATGGATTTTATATGTTTTTGTGGTGCCTAAGTGAACTAACAAGGTTTCATTAAGTTTCAGGAAGTTTTGAAAAATCCAAAGCGGCCTCCCTTCAACGGCTTCCCTGCAGCGGCTTCCCTGCAACGGCTTCCCCGCAACGACATTTCTACAGCGGCATTCTGGCCTTGTGTTTCCAGAACATACCAGCGCATCTCAAAATAAAAAACGGACTTCGACCCAGATGCTAAAATGGGGTCTTATCCTTGCCTAACCTTTCAAATTCCAAATTTGTAGCCGGGAAGTACCATCTAGAGTTCGGTTCTCTGTCGGCCGTTTCAAAACAGCATTCCTACAACGGCATTCCAAGCTCATGTTTTCGGAACGTACTAGCGCACCTCCAAATCAAAAACGGACTTCGACCCAGATGCTAAAATGGGGTTTTATCTCCCATGGATTTTCAAATTCCAAATTTTCATCTAGGAAGTACCATCCGGAGTTCCGTGCTCTCGTGGTCGTTTCAAAACAGCATTCCTACAGTGGCATTCCGACCTCATGTTTTCGGAATGTACTAGCGCACCTTCAAATCAAAAACGGATTTCAACCCAGATGCTAAAATGGGGTCTTATCCTCCCCTAGCTTTTCAAATTCTAAATTTGTATCCGGGAAGTACCGTCCGGAGTTCCGTGCTCTCGCAGCCGTTTCAAAGCAACATTCCTACAGCGGCATTCCGGGCTCATGTTTCCGAAACGTACTAGCGCACCTCCAAATCAAAAACGGACTTTGACCCAGATGTTAAAATGGGGTCTTATCCTCCCTTGGCTTTTCAATTTCCAAATTTGCATCCGGGAAGTACCATCCAGAGTTCTGTGCTCTTGCAGTCGTTTCAAAACAGCATTCCTACAGCGGCATTCTGGCCTCATGTTTCCATAACGTACCAGTGCATCTCAAAATAAAAAACGGACTTCGACCCAGATGCTAAAATGGGGTCTTATCCTCCCCTAGCTTTTCAAATTCCAAATTTGCATCCGGGAAGTACCATCCAGAGTTCCGTGCTCTCGCGGCCATTTCAAAACAACATTCATACAGCGGCATTCCAGCCTCATGTTTCCGGAACGTACCAACGCATCTCAAAATCAAAAACGGACTTCGACCCAGATGCTAAAATGGGGTCTTATCCTCCTTTGGCTTTTCAAATTCCAAATTTGCATCCGGGAAGTACCATCTGGAGTTCCATGCTCTCATAGCCGTTTCAAAACAGCATTCCTACAGCGGCATTCCGGGCTCATGTTTCCAGAACGTACTAGCGCACCTCCAAATCAAAAATGGACTTCAACCCAAATGCTAAAATGGGGTCTTATCCTCCCCTGGCTTTTCAAATTCAAAATTTTCATTAGGGAAGTACCATCCGGAGTTTCGTGCTCTCGCGACCGTTTCAAAACAACATTCCTATAGCGGCATTCCGGGCTCATGTTTCCGGAATGTACTAGCGCACCTCCAAATCAAAAACAGACTTCGACCTAGATGCTAAAATGGGGTCTTATCCTCCCTTGGCTTTTTAAATTCCAAATTTGCATCCGGGAAGTACCATCCAGAGTTCCGTGCTCTCGTGGCCATTTCAAAACAGCATTCCTACAACGACATTCCGGCCTTGTGTTTCCGAAATGTACTAGCGCACCTCCAAATCAAAAATGGACTTTGAACTAGATGCTAAAATGGGGTCTTATCCTCCCCTAGCTTTTCAAATTCCAAATTTGCATCCGGGAAGTACCATACGGAGTTCCGTGCTCTCGCGGCCGTTTCAAAACAACATTCCTATAGCGACATTCCGGCCTCATGTTTCCAAAACGTACCAGCGCATCTCAAAATCAAAAACGGACTTCGACCCAGATGCTAAAATGGGGTCTTATCCTCTACTGGCTTTTCAAATTCCAAATTTTCATCCGGGAAGTACCATCCGGAGTTCTGTGCTCTCGCGACCATTTCAAAACAGCATTCCTACAGTGGCATTTCGGCCTCATGTTTCTGGAATGTACCAGCACATCTCAAAATAAAAAATGGACTTCGACCTAGATGCTAAAATGGGGTCTTATCCTCCCTTGGCTTTTCAAATTCCAAATTTGCATCCGGGAAGTACCATCCGAAGTTCCGTGCTCTCGCGGCCATTTCAAAACAATATTCCTACAGCGGCATTCTGGGCTCATTTTTTCGGAACGTACTAGCGCACCTCCAAATCAAAAACGGACTTCGACCCAAATGCTAGAATGGGTTCTTATCCTCCCCTGGCTTTTCAAATTCCAAATTTGCATCCGGGAAGTACCATCCGGAGTTTCGTGCTCTCGCGGCCGTTTCAAAACAGCATTCCTATAACGACATTCCGGCTTCATGTTTCCGGAACGTACTAGCGCACCTCCAAATCAAAAATGGACTTCGACCCAGATACTAAAATGGGGTCTTATCCTCCCCTGGCTTTTCAAATTCCAAATTTGCATCCGGGAAGTACCATCCGAAGTTCCGTGCTCTCGTGGCCATTTCAAAACAACATTCCTACAATGGCATTCCAGCCTTGTGTTTCCGGAACGTACTAGCGCACCTCCAAATCAAAAACGGACTTCGACCCAGATGCTAAAATGGGGTCTTATCCTCCCCTGGCTTTTCAAATTTCAAATTTGCATCCGGGAAGTACCATCCAGAGTTTCGTGCTCTCGTGGTCATTTTCAAAATAGCATTTCGGCCTCTCATTTTCGGTTTCAAGAAGCCTACCATGGGTCCGTCGATAGAACCATTTGATCCAATGAAAAATGTTGGAAGTCCATTGGGAAGAATGCATCTTTCAAACAGTTTTAGCTACAGTAAAAGGGAAATCAGCTGAAAGACAAAATTGCTACAGTGACTGACCACTACAGGACAGAATAGGGAAAAAACAAAGATGTATTTTAAATTATTGAATATTGTAGGGTAGATGAAGCCCTAATGTAATTGAATATGAGCCACACAATGTAACTCAATCCTAGCCATTCATTTGGGCTTTGGAAAACTATAAATAGGGGTCTCCCCCTCATTTGTAAGTGTTGGAGAGCTGTTGTAAAAACATTCTGCAGTAATAGAAAGCAACATTGCATGATCTATGGGTGTTACTTTTGAGTTTTCTCATTATGTGTGCATGGTTCCACCTTTCAATTTAGTTTTAGCTGTAGTTTCTTGAATGGAAGTGGTAATGGTGATTTTTGTTATAGTATTTGATGAATTTCCAGCCCATACTTTTGGCACTTGTTGATGGCAAGATGTTGTGCAAAGTTAGCCTGGGCTTCTTTATTTGATTGTTGCAACTTAGTTCATTTGCATGTTCATGATGTGTGTATGCAAATTGAAAATCTGCAGTCCTTAGAAGATTGCACTGGTTTTGTGTAACTGTAGGATCCTCTTGGCCAAGCAAAACCCAGTTTAGGGAGTTTGTCTACTGTAGTAGCCTCCATGATCATTGTTCATTCATAGTTTAAGATCCAGGAACCTTTTCTCTTCCCTACCCTTTTTCCTTTTTTTTAATAAGTAACCTTAGGCAAGGTTCATTGCACATTGTAAAGCTAAATTTGATGTTGAAATGGAGTTCCAGATTGCTGTTTGAACCTGCAACAAACACTCAGCAACTTTCCCATCTTAAGAACTTCATTTGCTGATCCAATTTTTGAACTTTGTAACTCATCTGTAAGTCCACCTTGTGATTCCAGCAAATCACATAAACAACTGAAATATTCCAAGCATTGTCAAGACCTGACATTTGAGAGACTTTGGGATAGCATTCTGCAATTTGATTGTGGAAGATTGTCTTTCAAGAGAGGTGATGCACCTATGCATTACCTGTGTTGAGAAGTGCATAAAAACACCATCAACAAAGGGGAGGAAGGGAAACATTTGGGTGTCGGACTACCCTAACTGCCCTTGGTCTATCCCAGGGCATACCTCCACCGACGCCCTGCAAGGGTTTAATCTCAAAGTAATTGACATGATGCCCTAACACAAACTCAACATATAATTTTTTAATAAATTAAAATGGTATATCGAAATTATTGTTCGGTGGTTTATCAAAAACCATACACCAACGATCCCAAAAGTTAGCTACAATGTCCGTATGAATCCACCATTTTATAGAAAGTTTTGTTTTATTAACATTCACTAGAAAACCGATGTGGGGGTCAATGAATAAAGATGCTATTTGGGCTTTGGTTATTTGGACATCTTTCACATCATCGTAAGACAATCCACATCCATAATATTCCCTCATGTCTTCTCACCACGAATGAAAGGAATTATGTTGGGTGGAGAGGGTTTCTATATTTTTTATTATTTCCTTCAATGTGTTTGTCATATCTCTCAATCGAGGGATTGTCTTATAAACTTCACAAATGCCCCTCGATTGCCCCAATTTTTCACCAATTAAGTCTTCAATTGGTGGCTACAGAGGTGGTGGAGCGTTTGGCATTTGTGGATTTTCATTCTCAGCCATAATGCCTAATTAAAGTTAAAAACTAATTAATCTAATTGAAATTACACAATGTAAATGAAATTATTGTAAAAAAACCCTAGTTTTTAATAAAAATCCCAAAAAAACCCTACTTTTTCACACTAATCCATAACAAACTCTAATTTTTGATTAAAATACATCAACAACACTAGTTTTTAATCAAAATCCATTTAGAAACATTAATTTTTAATAAAAATTCAATGTAAACTCTAGTTTTTGATAAAAATCAATAGAAAACCCCATTTTTGATCAAAATCAATAGAAAACCCTATTTTTGATTTAAAAAATCATAAAAACTACTTCAAATTAAGAGAATCTACTTGAAAAATCGATTACAACATTTAAAAAACCAAATACTTACCTTTGAAATTGGATATCTGATAGAAGCGGATATTGGATTTTCGCTTTTCCTTGTGCGCCCGCGTGCAAACACTTAGAAATGAAGTTATAAGAGTCGACTAGCTTTTATATAATGTTTCCACAAATTGGATATCCGATTTGGATTGAATATCCGATATATCCGATTTGTAGAAACTAGGTTTGGGCTTTGGTTTGGCTAAATGTATTGACACCCGAACCTAGAAAAGTCAACTCGGCATTTCCGCATTTTTTAGTCGATCCAAAACGTGATTTTTTTCTCATTGCCACTTTTTGGCCCATCATGATCCTGCACATACCCTTTATTCTCTCTTGAGGTTCAACCAAGTTTTTCATTCTATAAGTTTTTCTAGCCAAGGGTATAGCAGATTATTGTTTGTAGCTCTCTTACATGAAAGGTGTTTTTTTCGTTGTTTGATCCTATGTATCATGTTATTCACAATTCTAAGATGGTATTAGAGCATGGATTCAATGAACACCTTCTCCATTTTTTTTTTCTCAACTAGGATTACATGAGTAAATATGAAATCTTCATTGTTTTTTTGGCAATTTTTGGGCTTGAGCAAATTTTTGGTACACTTTGGCGTGATAAAAACCTCACCATTGTACCCTTAAAGAGGCCAAATAAACAAATTTTGATATAAAATTTTCCTACTTTTGGTGATGAGAGTCCAAGAGGCAATTTTTTTTATCAAGGCCTATACGGACCATGTACAACCCTTGCATGATTTTTTTCAAAAAAATAAAAAAATAAAAAAGAGAAAATAAAGAGGCTTGCTATATATAGTGTTGTCTCTATATATAGCATTTCTGCTATATAGTGTCCAACGTTATACATAACACCCACTAGTTGCTAGTTGCGACTCAACGATCCTTCGCTAACCACTCAACAACAATGGCTTCAATGCATATAAGTCACCAGTGACAACAAGGCCTCTCGTTCGACATTCAGTCGAAGGTGAGGGTGGCCCCCAATTTTTTTATTTTTTATTTTTAAATTTAGCCCATGTAAGGTCACATGGGTGACCAGTGCACAACCCTTAGGGGGGTTAAAAAATTGTTTTTAGTTTTTTTCTTAGATTTTGCTACTGGTATATTTTATTGCCTGTCAAAGTTAGATGTGTTGGTTTTACTCCCAAGCTCACAAATTTTGACCAGTTTCTTCCTTTTTTGCGATTCCAACAGTATTGGAAAGGTCTTTTAGAGCTCTTCACATCTATCCATGCAATTTTCTATATTTTTTCCTAGTACATTTTATTCAAATTTTTGTGTTTTCACATTCTGGTGAATTACTTGGACGATTTAACTCTTGGAAAATTTATTTTTATGTCATATGACTTGTTTTATGTTCTAAATGTATTTCTAGATTTTTGTCCTAGTTGGAAATTTTGAGCATCTTTTGCATGCAATTTCTTATTTGTAGATCCACTGAGATAAAGTGCCATTATGGTGTATTTATTTTTGGGAATTTGCACATCTTGTTGTGCCTTTTGTACTCAGACTATGTTATAAAGTGTCATGAGAGGGTTGTGAGTGCTTTCATTTTTCTATCACACCTTTGTCAAGTGATGTTCCTTCCACAACAACATCAAATTTCAATGAATCTTGCCTCATGCGTGTGTGCCTAGTTTGCACACCCTTTTATTTGTAGTTACTTTTTTGTGCACGTTTAAATGTTAATGGTTCTCTTTCATGCATTCTTGGTGACATAGTTTTAGTGGACCTATCTTGGCTCTCCCTTTTTCGCATTATGGGGGGTTTCTACTGCATGTTGGTGCTAATTCTTCCTTGGTTTTGTTTGGAGTGAGATACATATTCAATTTTTGTTCTTATGTACTAGGCGGATGTAGCGGTTGGTTACCATTGCATTTCGATGACATGAAGCATTTACCATATGGAAACTCTTGGATTCCAGTTTCTAGAGGTGACCTATTTTCACTTGATTAGTTTTTTTTCAGACTATTGGTACACGTGCCATTTGTATCTTCGACTTCCAAATGTTTACCTTTGTTTTCCATCAGATTCGAGTAGTGTCATTGGGGGCATTCATGTAGATTATTATCTTCTTGATCTTGATCATCATCTATTTTAGAGGAGGTTCTTCATTTCAATACAATATCAATCATCATTTGATAATTGTCTACAACTTCTTCTTTCTTCAGTGATGTTCTTCAAGTTCCTATTCTTTTTGGGACATTTTTTTGGAGGCTTCTTAGGCCTTAATTTTCCTTTCTCTTTTGGAGAGGAGTTTTTCCCATGAGGTTTTCTCCTTTTCTCCAGTTGTGATAGATTATATTTTTGTGCATGCATACCTCATCAGGCCTTGTTTTTCGGGACCCATCATGCATTATTTTCTTTTTATGCATTCAATTTTTAAGGTTTTTAGCTACTCCCTATATTCATCTTAAGGCAGGTGTTAGAGTAATCATGAGTTATCTAATAATTAATTAATTATAAAATGATTATTAGGATAATTTATTCTCATGCACTTAAGCTAAACTTATGAGTATTTTTTCTGTTAGTAGAGTGAGCTATTATTAGATCATTTTGTCTCATCACATAGGATGTTGAAACTTGTCATGATCTAATCCCTTTATCATTTAGGTTTTCTCTTATAAAAAACTCTCCCTCATTGTATTATCTCTCTTGAGATTTAGGCAAGCTTTTAATTTTGTAAGTTTTTCTAGTTGAGGATATAGCAAATTATTGTTTGCAATTCTCTTGCATGGAAGGTGTTTTTATTCTTTGTTTGATCTTACATCTCCTGTTATTCATAATTATAACACCAATATCTTAAAATAATTTAGTCAAAGGGAAAAAATAAGGAGAAGTAAGAATTAGGGGATAGGAGTCCCACAAATCCAACTGAAAAAGAGCATTGTTACCAAAATTGATAATCAAGAAAATGCATTTATTATCTCTCTTGAGGTTCAAGCAAGCTCTTCCTTCTATAAGTTTTTCTAGTTGAGGATATAGAAAATTATCGTTTGCATCTCTCTTGCATGGAAGGTGTTTTTGCTCGTTGTTTAATCTTGCACCCCATGCTATTCACAATCCTAACACTAACATCTAAAAATACTTTACTCAAAGGGAGAAAATAAGGAGAATTAAGAAATAGGGGATAGGAGTCCCATAAATCCAACCAAAAAAGAGCATTGTTACCAATATAGTATAGAAAATTTATTGAGAGTATTCCATATATTAGATCATTTCATAGTCAAAACCATTATCAAAACCTCATCGACAATAATACCCTATGCATACTTATATTTTAGAATTTTGGCCCAATGCCAATCTTGTTATTTGTAGTGGCTCTAATAAAGTTTAGCAGTCAAGGCTAGAGTATTCAACTCAAATAATTGAATACTAATACCTCCATTTTGTTTTGGTCTAAAAACTTACTCCCAACTAACAAGATTCTATTTTTAATAGTCCATTTTTTTTACCAAATAATTTTTTAGAAAGAGAATCCAACTCTTTTAGAAAAAAACTAGGAGAAAAAAGTGCTAGGAATCTATACTTAAGAAAAGCACGCAACATAGGTTTTAAAAGGGTAGCACACCCTACAAAAAATCAACCATTAGAAGGTTTTATGAGAAAAAATTCTAGACCTATCAAGAATCATTTTCTATTGCAAATGATTATGAATACTGAGATAATTCAAGGGAAGCTATCCTATTTTAAAATAAAAATAAGAGCTATTGTCTATTGAATGGATAAAATAGTATTATATAGATAAATATTTGATTTTCTTCATTAATTTTCTTACCAAAAGCTATCAAAAACATATCTAAAACACTCCTAAAATTAACAGCCTCCTAGATTTTATCAACCCCATTGTTATGATATTTCTTGTAAATATTTGTAAAAATTAAAAATATAATAGACCACTTTGAGAGGGTGACCTCCAATAATAAGATATTAATATATGAATTCAATATTGTATGACATGATCATATGGGAGAGAGTTATCTTATGTATTTATAGGCTAAACTATGTAGGGACATACCCCTTCATCCTAATTAAGAGGTATTACTGTATTAACTAATATTTATGTTAGGGTTAAGCATGCCACAAGTGCTTATCCTTAGGAATATATAATATATACTTAGGAATATATCATATTAGGATCATAACATTCTCTTCCCATTCATAAAATTATTTCCCTGAAAGCTTTGAAAATCTAAATTATTTCATATGAATTGTTCATCATTCCATGTTGCATATTCAATTGGTAAATTCTTCTTCTTGATTAGTAATTTTGAGGTGGCTCTATTTTCCAATCCGATTTTGGAAATTACATGAAGTTTTTGTATATTTTGTATGAATAATTTTTCCATAATATTAGTGAAAAATAGATGAGAGAGTCCACAAAAATATGCATTCTTAATTTTTCTATCCACAAAAAGACATATTACATCAATATTATTTGTCTTTGGTAGCCCCATAATGAAGTCCATTAATATTTTTTCCTAGTGTTGTATTGGAATGCCTAATATTTGTAAGAGACCTAAAGTCTTTATTATATTTTGTTGGTATATCAAGTAGTCTACCACAAATTTTTAGATATTCACTTTAATACCTTCTCAAAAGAATTTTTTCTTTATAGAATGATAAGTATGAACAATTCTTCTATAGTATGTTGTTAGACCCAAAAATCCTGTCTTTTTAGAGTCCATCTTAACACCTTTAAGTGACACCAAATGTCTTGATTATTCTACTTGTTTCACCCTAAAGAAACATTTGAATTATTTGCATAGATTTTATTTTCTTCCAATTCATTAACACTAGCAATATGAAACTTATCTTTATAAGTAATTTTTTTAGCTTCTTATAATGTGATCACATTCTCTATGGATCATCCTTTTTGTTAAGAATAAGCATATTTTATAGATATAATTTTTTGTTTGGATGAACAATGATTTTTGGTATAAGAACCTTTTTTGAGTAATTTCTCCATCTTATGGGAGCTAGTGATTTCACTTGGTGGTGATTTTATTTTCATAAATTCATACTTTTTCCCATGTATCCTAAAAGCCATGGATAATTCTTCAAAATTAAAAGATATTGTTCCTAATAACTTAAGCCATTGGACCCCAAGACTACATCCACTATGGTAATATAGATAACAATTTTTAAATCTAGTTGATAATTTCTCATTGAGAATTTTATATGATGGCATTTACCACTACAAGGTAGTTGTTTCCCATTAGCTATCATGACTTAAAAATTAGATATTGGATAAACAAAATAATTGATCTCATTAGCTAATCTTCTATAAATAAAATTATGTGTACTACCAATATCAACTAACGCTTTCATATTTTTCTTTTTTATATTATCAATTACTTTGAGTGTTTTTGGTGCATTTGTTCCTTTCAATGCATGCAGGGAGATAGTAGTGTTTTATTTTTCCTTCGAATCCTCGTTCTTAAGTTTTATGTTTAATTCTTTTGCAGGTACTTCTCCCTCTTCTTCAACCTTATTATGTCCATCACAATTTCAACATAGGCCTTTTTTTACTTTCTTTATTTCTTGTTGAGGAGAGAGGTTACTAATTTCTTAGGTTAAATAATTTGTCCATATTTTTTCTAATAGGATTAGTCACATTTTTATCAGTTACTCTCATGGTTTCATCTTTGGTAGTGTTTTATTTAGCAACATGCCATGCTTGTTGCATAGCTTTCCCAACTGTATAAGGTTCCAACAAATGAACATCATATTGAATTTGGTCCTTAAGTCCATTGATGTGCAATTGTAGCCTTTATTAAGGTGTCACCTCGAGAGCTCGAAGTGTCAATCTTAAATGCTCAACAATATATTCAGATATAGACCTTAATTGTTTAAAATAATTAGTTGGGTAAAATAGCGTCTAATGCATGATTGATCATAAAAGGTTGCTAATTCCTTACTAAATTCTTGCCAACTAAAAATGTGTCCTTGTCTATCACTCATGTTCCATTGGTACCATTGGTACCATTGGTAAGGTCCTAATTCTAAATATAGTAAAGTTATGTCAACCATGACATTATTTGGTATTTTGTAAAGTTTAAATTGTTGTTCTATGAGGATTATCCATGAAATTACATTTATACCATCAAATTTATGAATGTTTATTGTTGGTAGGTATAATTGTTGACCTCAAAAAGGTTCTCATATCCCTTGATTTGGTTTATTAGGGTTATACCCACCTTGGTGGTTTTCTTGGGACTTCATTTCTAATAAAAATTACTTTGTAAACCTATCTAAACCCTCATTTAAGGATTTTACAAATGGGTCAAATATTTTATCTTTAATGAAATGTATCATTGTTTCATGTCCTTGTGTAATTCTTTCCTCAATTTTAGGTGGTGGAAAATAAAATGGGACATTAGATTTTGTATATGAAGAAAGGTCCTATAAGCCTAAAGATGGCATGGCTTTAATTATGTTTTTATTTTAAGATTTATTATGGTAGGAAAGTATTTGGTGTGAGAGAGAAGTTGATGTTTCAATTTGGACCAAACTTAGGCTACTAAATTAAGGAATATATTTTATCTCTAAAATTAAATTTCAAAGCACTACCCTAATTTTTTATAAGCTTTCCATAAATGGTTTTTTTTTTAATTTCCAAAAATTACAACCTATAGAGCATATCAATGAATGTTTTGAGTAAAATTTAACCACTAAATTAAATAGCTTATTGTATTTATAATTGTAAATTAAAAATAACTAACCCTACCTAATTTTGTATAACCTTTCCAAAAATGTAAAAAATAAAATAAAAATTCTAAAAATTGTGGCCTATAGAGAAAATTACTGATTTTTTTTAATAAATTTTATAAAATTACCTTCAAATTCTGTTTTTTTTTGAGATATTATCTAATTTATACCTCAAAACCCCAAAAAAATCATATCCAAATTCACACTAGTTTGGAATTTATGGTGGAAACAAAAATATTACCCTAAATTGTAGCTCTAATACCACTTGTTATGATATTTCTTTCAAATACTTCTAAAAATTAGAAATATAGAATACCACTTCCAGAGGGTGACCTCCAATAATTAGATAATAATATATAAATTAAATATTGGATGAAGCAATCCAGTTATCCACAATCCAATAGTTAGATACTAGAAACCTATCTAACCACTCAACAATAGATGAAATAACACATATATTATTATCCCAAGTGAAAAGGCCACCGATTGGTTTAACATCAATGAGACTAAGAAAATACATATTATCTCATAACAAGGTTGAAGGTGGGTCCAACCATATCAAGCCCCCAAATTTGTAAATTACATACATGCAACTATACACGCATATAAATATTACATTTATGTAATTTTCTAAATGTAAATAACACATTTAAGAATTTACACATATTTAAAGATTAGCATAAATTATGTAGCTATGTTTCTAATATTTGTATATGTGTAATATTTTATAATGTGTATTATTTCAAACATTTTATGTGTCATTATTTCATACATAATTATTATGGGTTTGTGGCAATGATAACAATTTGATTCTTTTTGGGTTTAGTCACCAATAACCATAATGTATTTTTTTCACAATGCCATGCAATACCATTATGGGAGCAAGAATGAGGAAGATAACTCTTAGAAGATGTAGAATCAACATATTAAGGAGGATGAAACTAAATAATATATATTCAATAGATGGGATAAAATTGGTGGAAAATAACACCATGCAAGTGGTAATAGATTATTCATTTTAGGCACTTTAATATCATATCAAAGTCATAGTAGGTAGTGTCATATTGAAGAATATTTGACTTACAAAAGAGAAAACAAAAACTATTATGGAAATAAAAAATACAAGATTTAGATGATGGACTATTATATTTAATGAAGAATTAGATGCAACCATTAAATCTATATTAGAAATTGAAAAATAATGATAATATAAATTCAAATACAAAAAAAATGACTTACGAATGAGAAGTTTGGTGGTTTCGAGTGAATGAGCTCTGCTAGGGTTTTGTGTCTTCTCAGTCATCCTTGGCCCCTCTTGTGTCACACTGCGCCTTCTACACAAGAAACATCCTCCCTCATTGAGTACGACCACATTTACTACGGTTTTAGGGGTTTAATATGCCTTCAACCGACATTAACTCAACAATTCATGTTGGTGTTAACGGTTAGTCGGTGCAGTTCAATGGCTCCTCCTCTGAACAAACGTCCTCAAAAATTTGTTCTAAAAGTATTTCATGAAGTAAGAATTTTGATGCCCCTGCTAATTTCATTTTTCCTTTACCTGATTTTGACTCTACTTGCCAATGGTTCAAACAACACACCCTTGTGGATTATTTTGTTTGGAGGACTCCTCTCGAAAGTGTGCTGAAAGAATGGGTCAACAAGGCTTGGGTCCCTCATGGGGTCCACCTTGATATGGTCTAGAACTTGACGAAAGGTTTTCTTCTGTTTTGCTTCATGGAAGTTATCATGTCCATAATATTTTAGGGCATGGGCCCTGGTATGTTAGGTCTTCCTTGTTGGTATTCCAGACATGGACCCAAGATTTTGTTGTCTCAGATGACGCTGAAATGCGGGTCCCGATCTGGATTGAGTTTCCCGGTCTGCCTTTTCCATGTGTGCCCTTCCTGCACCACATTGCTTCTTCCTTAGGGAGGGTTGTTTGTATCGAACCTGAAAATTTTTTCCAAGCTCGGCCATAAAAGTGGGTTTGTTTGGAAGTTGATCTATCCAAGGACTTGAAAGATTTTGTCGACATTCAAATAGGTTCTATTAGGCACACCCAGAAAGTCACGTATTTCAATCTGCCCAACACATGTTATTGGTGCCATTCAACTAACTATAAGATCAAGGACTGCCCTTTGATAGTTCCTCGTACACCATCACCGTCACGAGAAGCTCAAAATCCTCGCCAGACAAAGCCTTCTACTAAGGGTGAATCAAAGTGGACAATGGTTACAAACCAAAAAAACAAGCCAACTGGTTCTGGGTCGGTGCCCAAGGCCCCTGAACCATCTAAATTTTTTTCAAACCCTTCTGAGAAGGGGACATCCGCTCCTTTTGGGGCTGGTTCTATTTCAGTAGAACCTAGGTCAAAGGCAACGCCTAAGCCTACAACTGTTCTATGCGCTCAACCAACTATTCCTCCCACAACGGGGGCTCAACGAGAGTCTCGCAGTCTGTCTCCACTGCCACAAGAAGGAGAATATGTGCAAGAAAGGCATAGGCCTTCACCCCCTATTCAGATTGTCTTAGTTCCATAGGATGTTTTGAAGAATAGTTTCTCTTCTCTGATTGAGGAGGAACTAGGTTCCGAAAACATGGAGGAGTTTCATCCATGAATTTTCTTTCATGGAAGGTTTCAGGTCTAACTGACCTCTCCAGAAAGTATTTTGTTAGGGATACTCTACATAAATACTTAGGAATTGAAGTGCTTTGTCTCCAAGAAGTTAAAATTTTATGATTTTTACTTGCCTCGGCTAGTCGTTCTATTTGGCCAGCCAGTACTATGTTTTGTACTTTGCATGAAGCTAGGCGTGGTGGATCTGCCACTCTTTTGTCCCCCCGGTTGCATTCTTGCGTTGTGGATCATGGGACTGATTCTTCCCAGTGAGTCATCTGGGTTCTTCTCAACATTGATAACCATTCCTTTAGGGTTGTCAATGTTTATGCCTCCAATGATGTTGTGGAGCGCTCTTTGCTTTGGCGTTGGCTTGTTGATTCTCTGCCAGTCGCCACCTCGTTGCTCTACGTGGATTTCAATTTGGTTGAGATGGCGTATGATAAGGATGGCACTTTTCCCTTCCGTTGGGCTGCTGGTGAAAGGGAGGCGTGGTTTTACATGCGTAATAAATTGGGGCTTTTTTATCCCAATATTGGCTGTCGCCATTCCCATTCCCTTTGGAACACTTGGTGTAATTACAGGGTTGATTTTGATAGAGTCTTTAAACATCTTGATCATGCCATGATCTTGGCTCAATCTTTCTTTTATTTTGCTAGCTCTACCTTGCCTGTGAAGCCATTAGTGGATGTGACTCTATCTGACCACTTCCCAATTCATTTTCGAATTGAATGGACTTCTTGCCAGCTGTGCATGTATAAGACTCAATTCCTTTTGAACACATCTCTTCTCTGTAACAAGCCCACTCTAGCCCACATTCGTCGAGTGTGGAATTTGGAGTGCAGAACAGCTGACCAAACAGGTTGGATTACTTGGTGGAATGATTCCATCATTTGTACTAATCATTTCTTGCACATTTATGGGTGCCACCTGGCTATCTTTCTTCGGCGATCTTATGAGGCTACCACTGCTGACTTGCATACGACTATGGAGGCTTAGATGGCTAGTCCCTTTTCCCCATCACATCAAGTTAGGGTGGCGAAAATAAGGCATAAGAAGCAAGTGGCTAATAATTATGTTGCTAGAGGAGCGCAAATCAAAGCTCGACTTCATTGGCTTAAGATCGATGATCGTGCCTCCAAAGAATTTTTTTGGAACTTCATGCCAGACACTCATCCCCAGGCATAAAAAAATTAAGGATGGCACTCGGGTTCTCTCAGAGCTTCCCAACATTCTCCAGGCCTTTGTGTGCCATTATGAACAGGTGTTCACTGGACAATATTCCACGCTTGTGCGAAAACAAGCCCTTCATGACTACCTTGTTGTTGTGCCGCATAGGATTTCTTCAACCCAAATCAATTTTTGTGATCAATTGTTAATTATTTAGGATCTCAAGGAAGTCATTTCTTCTATGGCCGATGACAAGGCTCCTGGCATTGATGGATTCCCTTGAAAATTTTACAAAGCTCTTCAGGATTGTGTTGAGAGCGATTTGCATCATGTCTATCTTGAATATTTTCAAGCCAATTCTCTAGGCAACTTTATAAAAAAAGGCAATATTAAATTCATACCTAAGCCTGGGGATCCGGAGGACATTTGCAACTTGAGGCCCATTGCGCTTTTCAATGTCTCCTACAAGATCATTGCCAAAGCTTTGGCTCTGAAAATCCGCCATCTCTTGCCTCAAGTTGTGTGCCCTGAGTAGACTAGTTTCATAAAATCCAGGTTTATTCTCGATAATATCATTGTTGTTTGGGAAGGCATGGAGTGGGCCTGACACTCCAACCGGAAAGTTGTGTTCATTAAAATTGATTTTGCTAAATCCTATGATCTCATCGAATGGCCTTTCATTCTTGCGATGTTGCAAGCCTTGGGGTTCAGACCCATCTTCATTCAGTCTGTTCGAATGCTTTTTTCCGATGCTTCGGCTTGCATTACCATTAATGGCCGCCAGTCTCCTACCTTTGGTCTTTTTTGTTCAATTCATCAAGGGTGTCCTCTCACCCCTTCTTTGTATGTGCTTGCAGGTGAAGGATTTGGTTACCTATTAGCCCATGTTTTTTCTCAGCAGCGTGTCAAAGGGATTCTTCTCCCGAAATCACAGGAGCAGCTTATTAATGGCCACTTTGTGGATGAATCCTTTCTCACTCTCTTGGAGGAAGAAGAATCTATCATTGTTGCCCTTGATTATCTTAACACTTTTTGTCTTGCCTCTGGCTCAGCCATCCAATGGCACAAGACCTTATTCTATAGGAAATTTGTGTCACCCACCCCTACGTGGTTTCAAACCTATAATTGGAAGTGGATTGGGCAAGGAGATATGTTTTGCTTTCTAGGCATTCCCTTTGCCTTCCAGGCTTCCCCTAGAGAGCTTTGGCAAGTCGTTCTCTCTAGAGTCGAGAAAAATATTGCTTACTGGATTACCAAGCCTCTTTCTTTGGTTGGTAAGTTTTAGGTGTGTTCTAAAATTATGGCAGCCACTCATGTTTACCATTCAAGCTGTTGGGCTCCCTCCAAAGATGCTTACAACAGGTTCAAAAAGTTGCTGCGAGATTTCTTATGGGCTTCCTCTGAAACCCACAAGGGTTTCCATCGTGTTTCTTGGGAGTTTTGTTGCCTCCATAGGGATTCTGGAGGGCTTGGGTTGTTCTCCACTCAACAACAAGGGACTTCTCTTTGTGTCAAATGGATTATTTGGGCCCTCACTGGAGATGAAGCCTGGAAGATTCTCCTCACGCATTGCATCCAGTCTGGATTTCCTACTCACAAACCCGCCTGAAAAGGAATAGGCTTTCAAACCCTCCTAGTTATGAGAGAGCCTATTCAAATTGTTCGAAATTTTGTGGCCAAGAGCATTTATCAGGCCTAGGAGGCTGTCAAGTCTTGGCTCCGATGGGCTGGTGCTAGATTTTGTGATGGGATTTCACTCAATCAATAGTACCTTTAGTGGTCTCCCCTTCTTGCTCAAAATGGCCAGCCTTTGGCTAAATCGCCTTGGCTCAAAGCCCTTAGATTTCACAAAAATGGAATTCAGACCCTGCAACAGCTCTTTCACCAACACACTATGTGTTTCATGCAGTGGGACTTTTGAAGCCCAACACAGACTTCAGAACCAGGACCGTGCCACCTTTGACGGGCTGGTGAATGCCATTCCGGTTGAGATGCTCCAGAAAGTCAGCATTTGTGGGCACAAACCTTGGTGGAAGGATTGGAAATGGTTCCCAGACACTCCTCTTAGGAGCTACAAGCCACGACTTGGTTATAGGTGGCTTTCACCCCATTTTCCTATGATCAACAGTTTAAACCAAAGGTGGTTGCTTACTTCCTCTGCCCATGTTTGGCGGAGGAGATTTGATGCCATTTGGTCTGCAAGTGTTAATCCCAAGTTGGCCCACTTTTCTTGGTGTATTATTTTCCAAGGCTTGCCTATGGGATCTTGGTTTATTAACTTGGGGGTCCAGGACCCTCATTTCCCTTTTTGTGTACAGCTAGAAAGGTTCAAGCATTTTTTTTGGTTTTGTCCCAGAGCTTAGTAGCTTTAGACCTGGATACATGATTTTTTTCGGCCATTTCGGCCGGAACCCTTTTCTTGGCATATGGTTCTGCTTGGAGATCCACTAGGGATCGATTTTAAATTCACCCAACTTTGGCACATTTTCAAGGTGGAAATCCTCTTCAACATCCAGAAAGACAAAAATTCTTGCATCTTTGCTTATTCTCAATTAGATGTTAATATTTATCTCTATGCTAAAGTTGTTATATGTTCTAATGTTATTTTACAGATTCAAGTACAAGCTAATAAAGTTGCACTAGAGGTGGCTCACCTATAGGTTCTCCTGGACCATTGGGGCAATGCCCTATGTGCTATGGCTCAGGTCCCCAACTCACCCTCTTCCTCCCGTAGCCGGTCGCCCTCTCGGGGCCGACAGCGGAGTGGCTCTGCTCACCCCCGATCCTAGCCCCCTGCCCGGTGTGACTCTCTCCCTCCTCGATGTGCTTGCTCTCCTCCACCACGGGTTGCTTAGGAGTGGCCTTTTGGTGGTGCAACTAGGAGCAGCAGTGGCGGTTCTGGGTGGCCTTCTAATACTCCACCTGATTTTGGTTCTGGATGGCTTGACAGTGGTAAAAGTTTTCTGTGACTGGCACTTGCAATCTTGCCCCAGCATGAGGAAGAAGATAAGGATAAAGATAAAGATGATGATGGTTGGAGTGATCCTCCTAACATCACTCCAGACCCCGTTGATGTATGGGGGAAAAACATGGATGACAGAGACCCTCGGGGCTCTGTTGGCACTGCTCTAGCCGCTTAATGGCCTGTTTGTTTTAATTATTTATGCTTTTAGACTTCTAGGCTCGACCCACGTGATCTAATTTTTTTTTTTTTTTGGCATTGCCCATGTGACTCTCAGGGTGTGCCTTCTTACCACCTACCCTTTTTTTGTGAATATGTATTTGTATCTTTAAATTAATATAAATATCTACCTATTCATGAAAAAAAATAACAAAAAAAGTAGAATGATATAATTTTAATATTTTTATTAATGATTGAAATAAAAATAAATAGACTAAAATATTTAGGCTCTAGAATGTACAATTCATGATACCAATTGTCCTAGAGGAGTTAAGCTAGTCACACTGATTTGGTGAATTGATTCAATATGTAGAAATAATGGTGTCAAATAAAGTCATCTTGGTGAGGGAGTAGTGGTGCTTAACTATCATCAATCAAGGAGTGAATGAGGTAGAGGTGGCATAAGACTTGCGTCAATCAATGAATTGACACGTGATCATTAAATTTTAAATTTTTTAGGAAATAATGTATAAATATCTAGTTCATTTAATCAATTTCCTACATAACCACATGAGAGAAAATCATTCATACAAGCTTACAAAATAGCCATAATGCATAGATAAAAATATAAAAGCCACAAGATAACATAATATATACCTTGGGAAAACCCTCAAGAGGGGAAAAACCCAGCCTCCAAAAGAATCCATACTCCATCTATTATTCAACAAACAAATAATACATGCACTTACAGAGTTACCATGAATATTGATGAAGCATCAAGCCTCTCCCATGTATCCTCCATGTGTCCAAGAATGAATCCACACATCCCATGCCATGCTTCACATATGCATTCCTTAGAAAGACTCAATAATGATAGCCCACTCACCCAACTAACCTTAACCATTATAATGTTGTAAAATTGCACCTTAGGGGAAATTTTCACATTTGCACATTTGGCCCTACATTTATTATGCTTAATCGTATTTACGAAAAGAACCTTATAGGTCATAATTTCATGATTTTGATGCCACAAATACGAATGATGAAGCGACACCATTATTCCACTTCATTTCTCAAAAAATGTTGAGTCAAACAACTGTGCAGCACATGAATGTATGTGCAGTACGCTAGTGTCTACGCAATTTCTCAAAGTTTGAAATGGGAATCTCAAAATCTTGACTTGTGGCACATGTCCTTGTAGTCATAATTCTAAGTGCAACGACTCCTCCTACCTCATGCAGCAACAAAACTCTCTCCTTGCTCTCATTTTGGGGGTTCTCTCTCATTTTAACAGTTGAATATTTCAATCTCACTCTATTCTCGACTTCTTCTCTTCTCATTTTTTCTTCCATGAGGAAGCCTTGCTTGACTGAGGTCCCTCCAACAGCCAAATCTCTCTTACAAGCATTCCATGGTGTGTTAGTGTAGTCAAGAGGGGCTCGTAGACTATTGGTAACACTCTCTTGCTTCTTCTCTATTTGTGAATAGATAACTTGTTCATTTCACTATCTTGTGATATAGCTTCTCCTCCTTGAGTGGGGATTGCTTTTATCACTTCGTAATTTTTTACTTTGTCCACTTTTTCTATCTATCTAGTTGTTTGTGGAGGTGGGAACACCAAAACAAGGGTTTGACTACGAAAAGCCTCGAAAAAACCCCAACATTTTTCCTTGTTCGTCTTGTGTGTAGGTTGTCCAAGTGAATCTTGGAGGAAGATCTTAAATGCATGAAAATTTTTTTAGTCATCCTTTCACTCTCCTTAGTTTTTTCTAACATTTACTACTTTATATCAATCTATTTAGTTAGACAAACCTCATATTTGGGAACGTTAGTAGGAATTTTGCATTTATGTCCAAGGGTTTAGCTCTTTGTCTGTACAAGATTCTAGCACCCTTCTAGGACTACAACTTTCCACACTGACATCTTGATCACACACTTCCATCCTTTATCCTGAGAGCCACCCCTTTTGTGTCTGAGATCTCCTAATTTTTCTTTTTGATTCTCGAAGCAGTTTGTTTAAAAGTCATTCTTGATATTCTGCTCTTTGTAATTTATTCATTCAACCCTCTAGTTAGATTAAGCTAAGTTTGAGGTAGTTTAGGGTAGTTTGTTCACTAGGATTCTCTTGGAAAACAAAAGACTCATGAGTAGAAGATCCCCATTCTCTACATTTTGGTGAACCCGGCGTGAAACTTGTCAGATATTTTTCTGCATTATTTTAATGTTTATGATAATTCTTTCTCTAAAGAGGATTTCTATATGTTGTATGATGTTCTAGATGATTTATTAGAAGCATCTTCTTCTATTTTCAGATCTTCTAAACAAAATTCTTCTTCACAAATATCTACTTCCTCTTTGCTAGCTGAGAAGTCGGTGAATTTTGTTGTAGTTTAGTGGCTTCCCGAAGGCCTAAGGGACCTATTGTTTACTTGAATCCAACTAGACCTTCTCCCAAGAAGATTCATTCTATATGTGGGGTCTTGTATTATAATGACTCGATGGATCTATACACAAGGTTTGTAAGAGCTACAAACTCTACTACTTATAATGTCATGGGTCACATATACACCACTAGAAGAAATCACAAAAACTTGAATAAAAAATCTTCTATTCCTGCACCTCAACCTACTTAAGTTCCTACTTCTTTATCACCTTCTCAACCAAGTCTTCCTTCAGCTCCTAAACCCGTGACTAAAGCACCTAGAAAGTATGATCTTGTTAAGCAACTTCGTGTTACTCCAGCTAAGATCTCACTTTGGGATTTTCTTAAGACCGCTCTAGTTTATCAAGGCATGCTTCAAAAATCCTTGTAAAATATCCTCTTGCCCACCTCCACTAGGCTGGTGGTTGTTAATGCATTGATGGCTCATATTCATGCGGACTCATTGAATATTATGTTCTATCCGCAAGAACTCCTGCCCCCGAATGTGAAAAAGCAAGAAAACCCTCTAATGATAATAGTTAGTATTAATAGAATTGGTATTAGATGTACCCTCATTGAAATTGATTCGGCTCTCAATGTTTGTGGCATGGATCTACTACCTAATATTAATAATGATCCTTCTTCTTTAGTTGCTTCTTCTTTATACATTCGTGGATTTGATAATGTTGGTCAATAAGCCCTAGGCATGATAATCTTGCCTTTATGGCTAGGACCTATTACCTTACCCACTTTGGTGTATGTGATGCATGGCCCTTTACCTTATAACCTTGTTATGGGAAGACCACGAATTCATACTATGGGATATGTGACTTCTACTCTACATTGTTCTTTAAATTTTGTAGCTAATAACCAAGTGGTTACAATTAAATTTGACCTCAAAGAATTCCACCTTTGTGAGTTGGCATTTGTTGGTCGAGCCTCAATTGTGTCCACTCTCAAGAATTGTATTTCATCACTAACCTCTGATGTGTTGAAATGATCTTGGATGGTGCCATTTGTAGAGATTATAGCCGAAGCGAGTGTCCTTAAAGAGGAACAACCTAATGTGAAAATTCCTAAGTCTTCCCTATCTACTTTTTCTTTTGAATCGAATGCATGTCTTGGTGATGATTGGGGATCCTTTGACTTCTTTGAATTATTCATCAAAGAATACAAAGTGAATTCCATCCACTTTGATCTTCCAATAACTTTGAACACCTCCACTAAGAAACTTGATCAACTTCCTGCAGAGAAGGAAAGTTGTTATCCTATCCAGGAACCCATTCATTCCCTTATTGAGGAGGATAATCAATTTTTTCTATAGAGGTTAATTTTTGTAAACCTGATGAGAAGGATGGTTGTGGTCACATAGACACGTTTTACACTCATTAGTGGAATGAAGCTCTCTATGTGAAACCACATCCTTTTGAGGCTTTGCAAACATGTTATGGAACTGGATACAAGCTTGTTTCTAAGTATGGCTATGGGTGTAAAGGTCTTGGGCATATTGAACAAGGAATTTAGGTCCCTATCCAAGCTAAGGCTCACAAGAGTAACTTAGGACTAGGGTGCACTCTTGAATAGTCTAGACAAAAACCATGGTGGAGTGTTAACATGATTTCAGTTGAACATCTCAACCTAGTTCATCCTGAACTAATAGAGGATAAAATAGAGCCTGAGGAAGTTCCTCTAGATGTCTTCTCCTCAGAGGAAATGCTAGAAGAATTCTTATGTGTTTATTCCCATTTTCCTTCTTTTCACCATAAGCAACGATTCTTGTATCACTTGAATAAAAAAGCATAATTTGGAGAATATGTTGTGTATATGGATGAGGAGGCTCCTCTATCTAAAATTGATGATGGTGTTCTGATACCTCATCTTGAATACCGTATTCCTCTCCTTAAGGGAGATACTGCTAAAGTTTTCATGGATCCTAAATCCTCTGAAAAGATGATTACGATCAAAAAATTCCTTTCTTCAAAAGAAGCTAAGGAACACTCTAACCTCTAACATTCTCACCCTAATATCTTTGCTTGGTCATGTGAGGACATGCTCGGTATTGACTAGTCTATAGTGGTTCACAATATCATCTTATGCCCCGATGCTAAGCCTGTTAAGTAAAAGATCTGAAAGATGAATCCCAAGGTTGCAATGTTGGTCAAGACTAAGATAGAGAAGCTATTAAAAGAAATCTTTATCCATCCCATTGAATATTCATCTTAGATCTCAAATTTTGTTGCTGTTAGCAAACCTGATGGCCATATTTGTGTTTGCATTGAAGTTTGTGATCTTAATAAGGATTCTCTTAAAGATAATTTTTTGTTGCCTAATATGAATATGATTGCAGAATCGACCTTAGGCCATGCCTTGTTGTCCTTCATGGATGGATTCTCGAGCTATAACCAGATTCGTATCAACCTAGAAGATAAGTATAAGACAACCTTCAATACCCCTTGGGGGAATTTTTGTTATGTGGTCATGACATTTTGGGTTAAAGAATGTAGGTGCAACTTACCAACGAGGGATGACCCTAATATTTCATGATTTCATTCACAAGATCCTAGAAGACTACGTTGATGATATCTTGGAAAAATTTGTAGCCCATCAAGATCATATAGGAAATATTTGTCTCATATTTGAAAGGCTTTGACGCTATAAGATGAAGCTAAATCCTCTTAAGTATGTCTTCAACATGGATGCAGGAACTTTTTTAGGATTTATAATTTCTCATCGTGGAACCAAAGTCGATACAAATAAAATTGATGCAACTGTTAACATGCCTCCACCTAGGAACATCTCTCAGCTTTAGAGTTTTCAAGGGAAGATTTAGGCTATTCGCAGATTCATATCTCAATTGGAAAATCATACCCTTCCATTCACTTGTTTTCTGAAGAAACATGTTTGTTTTGTTTGGGATTATGAGTGCCAAAAATCTTTCTTTACCTTGCTACATCACCGTACACTTTAGTAGCGTTGCTTTCTCAATGTGACGATGATGGTAGAGAAAGAGCAATCTACTACATTATTCGTGTCCTTATCAATTATAAAATTTGTTATTCTACCTTGGAGAAACAATGTCTTGCTCTTGTCTTTGCAACACAGAAGCTAAGACATTACCTTCTTCATGTTGAAACACATGTTATTGTGAAAAGTGATCTTCTAAAGCATTTATTTACTAGTGCTAACCTTGCACGAAGGTTGGCGAAACGGGTAATGTTTCTTTCTGAGTTTGACATAAGTTCGTGACTCATAAATCAATAAAATGTCAAGCAGTTGCTGACTAATTGGCAGACGTTCCCTCATCTTGCTCCTTCCCTAGTTTGGACTTGTTTCTTGATGAAGATATTTTCGAAATTAGTCATGATCTTGCATGGGAGATGTATTTTGATTGATCGAGATGTCAGACTGGGTTTGGGGTAGGTGTAGTTTTGATCTTGCTAGAAGGTAGACTAATCCCTCTCTCCTTTCGATTAGAATTTCCATATACTAATAAAATTATTAAGTACAACGCCCTTATTGTTGGCTTGCATGCCGCGATCACATTAAACATAAGGCATCTTAGCATACATGATGACTCTGAACTTATTATGAATCATATCACGAGAATGTATTAGGCTAAGAAAAGTAAGTTGTCTTAGTACTGAGATCTAGCTTTGTCCTTACTTGATTGGTTCTCTTTCACAATAGATAGTGTCCCTAGGAGGTTAAATCAAAACATGGATGCCATGACGAGTTCTGCCTCCCTAGTGCCCTTAGATAAGGACACAAAATAATACCACTTTTTGGTTCATATTCTTTGCTATCCTATTATTTTTTATCAACCTAAATAAATATTATGATCTTGTGTGTGCTCATGTAGAATTAGAAGAATGGTACTCTAACATTTAAAACTATCTGAAGTTTAGAAATTTTCTTGACGATGAGACAAAAAATGATCGTACTCATATACAAAAAAATTCAGCCTAATATGTTGTATAGTAATATGTTCTTTATCAAAAATTCTATAGTGGTCTCCTTCTTCGATGTCTCACTAAAGAGAAAATACCCCTTGCCCTTAAGGAAGCCCATTCGAGTTCTAGGCGTGGACAATTTTGTGGTAAATCCCTGGTGCAAAAACTAATCCACATGTGATACTTTTGGAAGACAATGGAACAAGATTCCTTTGATTTTCTTAAGTGTTTGTAGTCTCAACAACATAGTTGTCTCATTCACACTCCTACTCAAGAGCTTCAAAATCAAACCTCCCCTTAGCTGTTCGCAAAATGGGGGTTGGATATCATTGGAAAGATATCACCTCCTTTTCTAAAGGACGTGTCTTTATCATTACCACTACCAATTTCTTCACGAAGTGGGTTGAAGCTACCCCGCTTCGATCCATGAATTTTGAAGCTATTTGCAACTTTCTTCTAAACAATATCATTGCTCACTTCAGGTTGATTTCTACTTTTTTTTTGACAATGGTATTCCATTCAAGAACAAGGAAGTGAAGCAATTCCTAGAGAAATTTCATATTCAACATAGATTCTCTACGCCATACTATCCTCAATCCAATGGCCAAGTTGAAGTGTCTAATAAGACTCTTGAGCTTATCCTTAAAAAAATGGTAAATAAACATGATAAAGATTAGCACATGTAGTTAACATATGCTTTTTGGGCCTATCACATGAGTGTATGTACAATGGTGGGAACAATGCCTTATAACCTCGTGTATGGTGTTGAAGTTATCATGCCTTTCGAGTTGGAGATTTTGTCTTGCAAGTTTCCCTTAAAGGGCTAATCGATGATGAAACTTATCGACCCAATCATTTTCATTAGCTTGAGTTTCTCGATGAGGACCAAGTATAGGCCCTCAATCTCCTTAAATCTTATCAACGATCACTTTCTAGGCAGTATAATCAAGGTGTTCTTCCTAGAACTTTCAAGGTAGGTGACCTAGTTCTTTATGAGAATTAGAGAAATGTAAATGTGTTTTTTGATCAAAGTGGGAAGTTTAGTCCTATTTGGTTAGGCCCTTACATCATCATCTTCGTGTATGGTTTTGGTGCCTATGGATTGTCATCTATGGATGGGATGCCTCTAAAAGAACTTGTTAATGTGATACATCTCTGTCAATATCATAGTGTTTATGTGTCAAGTGTGTAATGCTCATCCCTTATAGATCGTAGCATACCACATGTTGAAATCTCTTCATGAAAACATTACCAAATGTGTTATGGTGTGACCGTGTGTTTGTGTGTGAGGCATACATGCATAATTCTTAGTGTGCATTACACTTCATATTTTGGTTAGGCAATTAGATCGATTATATTTAATTAACATAGGTCCATATGTGTTTATTAGATCATGATAGCATCCAATCTAAACATGCATCCATAAGCATGACATCCATCACATAATCATACATGAAAGTAAAGAAGCATACACATAAAACAAGAAAAATTATAATGTCAAAATCAACATCTCATGTATATATATATATATATATATAAATCTAATGTATGTCATGTACATGTGTCATGCCACTATCATCAAAAAATAAGTGGCCACTGTATATGTGTATCAAATTTCTATACATCAAACTATTATACAATATATGTCATTGCTATAAAGATGATATACAAAAAATGGGTGACTAGACCCCAGTTGCATGGCTCCTTGAGCCCTTTGGTCTTGGTAGTGGTTGTTGCTAAGGCTAGATGGTGGAGATGGAGTGAGATCTATGGGACCGCAAGTTGGATACTACTTCCCGCAGTCCTCAAATCTCTCCTTGGAGGGAGGCTATCTACAACTCTTCTCTCCTCAAGGCCTCTTATAGCTTTGCGTGACTTGTCAGCATCACAACTACTTCCTGCCCTCTGAGGTTATCAAGTTGGATCTATAGAGCATTGTGTGCCTACTCGACACTGTCATCTCTCATCACTGCCTCATCTCTCTTTGAGAGTGCAGTTCATAGCTCCATCGACAGTTGGTCCCTCTGTCCCACAACAATAGTGGCATCAATAGTCCTTTACATGATCTATGTCTTCTCCTCGTACACCATCCTTAGACGTGCTACCGAATCGAAAAGGTGAGCATACCACCCCATTAAAATTGGTTGATACACCTCGAGAATGGTGCCCTAGATCAACACAATGGGGGCCACCTCTAATATGCAATACAAAATGAGCACAATCCATCCCTGTGTGTCCACTACAACCACAAAGATAATGGACTCATTAGTATCATATGATACATATTCTTAAAAACAAAAATATGAGCATATACATGAGCTAAACTGAAATACTTAAATGAAGTGACATAAACAAATTCTACATCTACATCCCCAACTTCCCAATGCAGGGGGGCGTAGTGACACTAGGTATGGTGTCTCCATCACCAAATGTTTTTGTTGGTGCTAGTAGAACCACCACTGGGTCGACGAATGTAGTTGGTACTACCACTGTGACTGGAATGAAAACCAAAGGAGAGGACATCTTTTGCTGCCACCTCAGTCTTGCCTCTACTATGTTGGCCTCCTCCCTTTTCTGCTCCTATTTCTCACCTCTGCCTAAGTCTCATCCTCACTGGCTCACCAATACACTGTCATGCATGCCCAGATCTCCCTGGGGGCATTCATTGGGAGAACTAGTGCAAGACGATGTAGCATCCACCACATGAAGAAGCTATGAATCATGCCAATATCATCGATGGGATGTGCCAAAGGTTGTTCCTAATTATCCTCATCATCATTGGAAGGGACAATGTCGATGATGGATGGTCACCGACAGTCGCTTGGTCATTTTGGCAGTCCTCATGGCTCATGTGTAGGATGGGACTATAGGGGGATAATCTGTACAATCTCGTACCACTGCATAACTCTCTGCCAACAAGAGGGAATGATAATATAATCTATGTGACCTAGGATAAAATGGTCATGTTGTAGCTTTCATAGATATTTTTGGTCATCTACCCATCTAAACCATCTATATGGTCGCCATCTAATCTGGTCGCCTTAGAAAAAATCAAACCAAAGCCGCCAAAATTATAGATCTATGTGCCTCCACTGTCTCACAATCTCGTACTAGTGGACCATAGGCACTATGTAATCTGCACATGGGGATAACCCATTAGTTGTGTGCATGTGATGTGATTGAACACCCACACTTGGAGTAATCTGCACGTTCTGAGGCTTGTAAACTCATAATGCATGAACCTACCCAATTCATGGTATATGTATGCTAACATGATACAACCCCACACGAAGACTAGTATCCTATGGTCTTCCATTGCTCTAATGGTTTGAATGAGGCCTCCATGCAGGTGAAAGCCCTATGCATCCATAGTGAAATGCATGACCACAATGATAACCACCATGCACTATAGTAGAGGAACTATTGTTCCACCCTGCTCGAACCATCAGATACATATGTGTTTGGTCTCGTCGCCACTGTCATTACAACTCATGCAATACCAAACCCCCTTTGCACATTTGTGCGCAAAGTGCACGTCATTGATGGTCACCCATTGTTCATGAATGGGAAGACTAGTGATATGGTATACATCCTCTAGAGTGACAACCATCTCACTTGTTAGCAACTGGAATGTAGATGTGGTGGCATCCCACCGCTCCATTAGTTCCATGAGAATGCGCTTGTGGAACAACATCTCTAGCATGGTGTACACATACCACAATCTGACATGTTGTAGATGCTACTCCCTTATCTAGCTTAGGCATCACACCTGATCTTGAACCAATTGAAGAACCCACCCATCAGAATTCTCTTTGATCTCGAGATAGTCTTACAAAAGGTGAAAAAGATTCATATTAGGACACTTGGCATAAAATAGTATATCTTCTACATCACAAAATTTCTAAGTTTCACCTCTGAGACATAGGCATGCCATGTAGACGTCTGCACGGTGTAATATTGTCTGAGGTCCACTATTGATGGATGGCTGGATGCCAGCGCACTTGGTGGACTCCAATCCATGAAAAATGTCCCCAACGTATGGGTGGGATGCCAACGCACCAACAAGATGAATTCACACCGTCAAGATGCCTACAATGTGCTTTTGTCCTAAACTAGCTAATTTTTTTACAAAATACTAAAAAAAAAAGGTTTTCAAACTTACCTGATCGACCTCCCTACCCTTCGCAACCACCCATCGCAGTTGGTCTAGCCTTGGCTCCTCATAGTCTCATCTGCGTGGCATTTTGCATCAATAAAATTTGCATAGTGAATAGTGAAAATGAACCTTCTAGGGGCCCACTTGGGTGTACATAGGTCCCTGTGGGCTAAATTTATTGGGAACAGGTGCCTCAACTTCTGGGTTGAACCTCTAAAAAAGACTTGGTGAAATTATCATCTTTCTCAGCCTTTACCTCTCTACCGTTGGGAGCTCCTCTTAGAGGCGCGGTTGTGCGGTTTACTGCTTTATCATGGGCCTCTATTGGTCTGTCCATGGTTGGGCGGTGTTACCACCATATCGTGGGGTATCTTTCTTGAGCTAGCAATAGCGCGGTGGAATGGCGTAGTCAATTTGAAGGTTTACCTCCCTACCGCAGGGGTTGTTCGATGATGGCGCAGTGGCTGCAGTGAATGACAATAGTCAACAAAGAATGCTTACCGACATACTATGATGGAATTTTGGCCATGTCACAATGGAGAGGTAAGTTATGGCAGTTAGAGGAGTTGCTTACCTCCTTACCGTGAAGGTCTTGTGGTCAGGGCAAGGTAGCACAGTGTGTTTGAAGGTCGTCTCTGGTGGTTACCTCCATACAGCGAGAGGCTTTGTTTAGCCTCGCGATTGGGTGGTGGCACCGCCATACCGTAGAGGCCGAGAAGGAGCTAGGTGGTACTGAGTTGACACCACCATACCGTGATGGTCTCTTTGGCTCGGCGAGGTAGCACGGTAAGAGTAGTTCAATATTTGTGTTGACCGGTCTGACTTGATTAGAAGCGGTGAACAAATAGGAAGGCGACACGTGGAAAGTAATCAATGACTGATTGACTAAATTTTAGAGCAGTGAAAGCATTAAATGAAAGGCTCAGATTCAGAGGTTGAAAAAATCCATTTTAGGTAAAGAGAATTAATGCCTGGACGACCCGATGCGTGATTATAGGGCGACTTGGTCAGAAGTGAACAAATTCTTCTGTCATAAGGAAGGTGCATAATAATGGCACCCGATTGGTTGGTTGGTAGAATAATAAACGTAATACTTGTAACAGTCGAATATATATTATTGTAGAGGTCACCAAGGTGATGGTATGTGAGATTATTATTCATTTTATGCTAAATAGCATTGTAACAGTGAGAGTAGTCGAACAAAAACTGAAGCCTGCTGCTGTAAGTTGATGATCAGAGAGAGTGGTCTAATAAATTTGTATGTAAACTTTTTACTATAATACAAAGTGATTGCTCTTGGTCTGGTGGTTTTTTTCCTGTAGGTTTTCCCATGTAAATCTGATGTTATCTCTATGATTTTTCTTTTATGTTACTCTTGTTATCTTGTATTTTGTTCATCTCAATTGTTTTAAGAAGCCTTAAAAATGGTCTTTGCACTTCTCCTCTATTGTTTTAGCATTAGGAAATATTTTCCACACTGTTTTTTTTCCTTTCAAGTGGTATCAGAGCTTGGCCAGTTGTGTTATCCTTGTTAGTAAGGCTTGTTTTTTGTGCTAATACTGTTCCAATGGGAGTCTTGCAAAGTTGGAACCTAGTTCTATCTGAGATGGCGAGTACATCAAGAAGAGTGGAGATTGAAAAATTCAATGGCGGAAACTTTGAGTTGTGGAAACTCAAAATGGAAGACTTGCTTGTGGATAGAGACCGTTGGGTTGCCGTGTCTAGAACTATGCCACAAGGCATGAAGCAAGAAGATTGGGATCTTGCAAATAGAAAAGATAGAGGCTTGATACGACTTAGTCTGGCCTATTTTGTACTCCTGAATGTCCATGAGGAGAAGTGTGCAACTTCGTTATGGAAGAAACTTTGTGATATTTATTAGGGAAATTCTCTGGTAAATAAGTTATTCCTGAGGAACAAGTTGTACTCCTTGAAGATGGAAGAAGGTGCATCTGTTGCAGACCATTTGAACCCATTTAATATGAGTGTTGCTCATTTGGTGTATGTGGGTGTGAAGATAGAGGAGGAGGATCGTTGCATGCTCCTATTATGTTAGTTACCTAAAATTTGGGATCATCTTATAATGGCTATTGGAAGTATGACCACTACTTTCAAGATGGAAGACGTTGTTGCCTCACTGCTGTCTAAAGAGATGCAAAGGAAGTCTTCAAAGATGGCCAAAGAGGCCCTTGTTGTTTGAGGTAGATCAAAGGAGAAAGGAAAGAAGAAGGACAAGAATTCTAAATACAAATTTTGGCAGCCTGGTCATATTCGAAAGGATTGTAAGGAGACGAAGAAGAAGAGTAATGCTTCAGAAAATGACTCTTCTCAGAGTGATGCAAATAATTTCATTACAACCTTGGCAACATAGGCATCAGATGATGTTTGGTTGGTTGAATCAAGTGCATCTTTTCACATGAATTTTCATAGAGAGTGGTTCACTAAGTACAAGAAGTATGATGGTGGAAAGGTGTACCTAGAAAGTGATTCAACACTGGAGATTTTTGGCCGAGGAAGAGTCAAAATACAATTCCTTGACGAAAGAATCAAAGGGATTGGTGATGTACTACACATACCAGGTTTGACTCGTAACTTACTTTTTTTCAGTAAGTTGAATGATAATGGTGTGGAAGTTTCTTTCTCGAGTAAAGGATGTAAGATGGCTAGGGACACAATGGTGTTGGATAAGGGTGTATGTACTGGCACTCTGTATAAGCTGGATGCACGTCCTGTTCCATGCAACAATGCCTCTGTAAAGTCAAGCAAACTTGTTCCTGTAGAGAAAGATGAAGATGCTCCTCTGGGTGCAAATGCCTTGGAGGTGAAAATCCCAGTAGAGAAGACCATGTTGTGGCATCATAGACTTGGTCACTTAGGTGAGAAAGGTTTAAAAACCTTGAAAAATAAAAATATTGTTGAAGGGCTTGATGATTGTAACCTTGAGTTCAACTTTTGCGAACATTGTATTTATGGAAAGCAACACCGTGTTTCATTTTATTCGAGTCCTCATAAATATTTTGGTGTACTGAATTATGTTCATTCTGATGTGTTTGGTCTAGTGAATGTTCCTTCGTTATTGAAATCTAGATGTTATGTTTCTTTTATTGATGACTATTTGAGAAGGGCATTTATATACTTTCTTAAGATTAAATCAGAAGTGTTCAACCAGTTTAAAGAATTTAAAACTTTGGTAGAGAATCAGACTGGAAAGAAAATTAAATGCTTGAGGATAGATAATGACGGTGAGTATTGTTCTATAGATTTTTAAAGGTACTGCAAAGACCATGGGATTAAAAGGCATAAAACTATACCTTATGCTCCACAGTAGAATGGAGTTGTTGAAAGGTTGAACAAAATGTTAATGGAGAGAGCGAGAAGTATGTTGAGCAGTGTTGGCTTGGAGCAGAATTTTTGGGCTGAGGCTGTGGCTACAACATTTTACCTGGTAAATTGTTCACCTTGTTCTGCTCTTGTTGACAAAACACCTTTGGAAGCGTGGTCTGGTAAGAATCCCTCTCTGAGACATATTCGTGTCTTTGGCTGTGAGGCATATGCATATGTGCCAAATGAGAAAAGATCAAATTTGGAGAACAAGGTTGTTAAATGTATCTTCATCAGCTATGGTGTTGGTGTGAAGGGATACAAGCTTTGGAATCCTCATACTAAGAAGGTTCTGTAAAATAGAAGTGTAATATTTCGTGAGCTGAAACCTTCAACAACTAATCCAGAGTTAGAGACATATCAAAGAGAAAGAAAGAATGATGTAGTTGGAATTCCTCAGACTCCATAAAAAGAGGAACTACATGGTGTACCTGAAACTTAGAAGAGTTCAAGAAGCTCTGATAGTTCTGAAGATGAAGAACCACAACCTCAGCTAGTAAGAAGGTATACACATGAAAAATGACAACCTGATAGGTATGGTTTATCTATGTTAGATTCAAATTGTGCCTATGCTTTGATTACTAGCACTGATGTCCGTAGAACTATGAAAGAGGCAGTTAATATGTTTGATTCAAATTCCTAGTTGGAAGCCATGAATGAAGAAATGGAATCATTGAAGAAGAATGAAACCTGGGATTTGGTACCTTTGCCTGAAGGGCGAAAGTCTGCTGGCTGTAAATGGGTATTTAAGAAGAAGACTAGTTTAGATGGCAGTATTGAAAAATATAAAGCGAGATTGGTTGCAAAGGGACTTTCCCAAATAGAGGGAATTGATTATGGAGAAATAATTTTCCCCTGTAGAAAAGCTAACATCTATCATATTTCTTTTGTCACTGGCAGCAATGTATGACTTAGAGATTGAGCAGATGGATGTGTAGACAACATTTCTCCATGGAGAGCTGGATGAATAAATTTATATGTCCCAGCCTGAGCACTTCGTTGAAAAAGGTAAACAAATTTTGGTTTGCAAATTAAAGAAATCTTTATATGGTTTAAATTAGTCTCCTAGAATGTGGTACCAAAATTTTGACACTTTCATGTTGTCTGTGGGACTTGTGAGATCAAAATCTGATCATTGTGTTTATTAGAAATCTGAAAATGGTCATGTGCTTATTATTACCCTGTATGTGGATGATATGTTGTTCATAGGAAATAGTAAGTCTATGATTTATGATCTTAAATCTCAGTTGTCTGCAAAGTTCAAAATGAAAGATCTAGGTGCAACAAGGTATATTCTAGGAATGGAAATAACTAGGGACATAACAAGTATAAAGCTTTGGGTTAGCCATAGTAAGTATCTTAACAATTTTTTGGAGAGATTTGGTATGAATGATTGCAAGCAACTAGTTTTTCCGGTCTTGCAGGGAACAAAGCTATCTGTTGAAGACTGTCCAAAATCTGCTACTAAGATGGAGGACATGACTAGGGTGCCTTATGTAAGTGTTTTTGGAATTTTAATGTATGCAATGGTCTGTACAAGGCCAGACATTGCCCAGGTAGTGGGAGTGCTAAGCCATTTTATGGAAAACCCAGGAAGGCCACATTGCGATGTTGTGAAGAGAGTGTTTAGATATTTGAAAGGTACTTTAGAATATGATTTGTGTTACCATGGCAACTTGGTTGCATGACAAAGAACTCTTAGCATTCGTGGATATATAGATTCTTATTGGGCAGGGGACATTGACAGTAGAAGATCCACCAAAGGATACACTTTCATGGTAAATAGTGGCACAATCAGTTGGATGAGCAAGCAACAAGCTGTAGTCACTTTGTCCACAACAAAGGTAGAATACATGGCAACAACATATGCCTGCAAAGAAGTTGTTTAGATAAGTCGTTTGTGCTCTGATATTGGTTTTACTTCATGGTAGATTACAATTTTTTGTGACAGTCAGAGTGCCATTTGTTTGGCAAAGAACCCTACTTTACATGCCAGGATGAAGCACATTGATGTGCAGTATCACTTCGTGAGGGATATGGTGGAGGATGGAAAGGTTTGTTTAGAAAATGTTGGCACTTTGAAGAATGTTGCAAATGCATTAACAAATCCAGTGAGCACGAACAAGTTCACATGGTGCACAGATTCGATGGGCCTTGAGGCCTATGATCGTCAATAAATTCAAAGTCAAGAGGAGCCAGGAAGTCTTCGTCAAGTGGGAGCTTGTTGGGAACAAGTGCCTCAACTTCTAGCTTGAACCTCTAAAAAAGACTTGGCAAAATTATCATCTTTCTTAGCCTTTACCTCTCTATCACTGGGAGCTCTTCTTAGAGGCATGGTTGTGTGGTTTACCTCTTTACCACAAGCCTATGTTGGTCTATTCGTGGTTGGGCGGTGTTACCGCCATATCGCGAGGTCTCTGTCTTGAGCTGGCGGTAGTGCAGTGGACTTGCACAATCAATTTGAAGGTTTACCTCCCTACTGTAGGGGTTGCTCGATGATGGCGCAGTGGCCACGGTGAACAAAGATAGTCAACAAAGAATTCTTACCACCATACCGTGATGGCCTTTTGGCCATGTCGCGGTGGCGAGGTAAGTTGTGGCGGTCAAAGGAGTTTATTAGCTCCTTGCCGTGGAGGTCTTGTAGTTGGGGCAAGGTAGCACAGTTTTTTTGACAGTCAGCTTTGGTGGTTACCTCCATACCGTGAAAGGCTTTGTTCAGCCTCGCGGTTGGGCGGTGGCACCGCCATACCGCATAGATTGAGAAAGAGTTGGGCAGTACCGAGGTGACACTGCCATACCACAGTGGTCTCTTTGGCTCAGTGAGGTAGCACGGTAAGAGGATTTCAACATTTGTGTTGATCGATTTAACTTGATTGGAAGCGGTGAACAAATAGGAAGGTGACACGTAGAAAGTAATCAACAACTAATTGGTTGAAGTCTAGAGTGGCGAAAGCATTAATTGAAAGGCTCAGATTCAACGAATGACATAATCCATTTCAGGCAAAGAGAATTAATGCCTGGATGGCCCGATGCATGATTGTAGGGTGACTTGGTCAGAAGCAATCGAATTCGTCTATTAGAAGGAAGGTGCATAATAATGGCACCTGATTGGTTGGTTGGCAGAATAATGAATGTAAGACTTGTAACAGTTGAATATATATTATTGTAGAGGTCACTAAGCTGATGATATGTGAGATGATTATTCAGTGTATGCTAAATAGCATTGTAACAGTGAGATTAGTTGAACAAAAACTGAAGTTTTCTATTGTAAGTTGATGATCAGAGAGAGTGGTCTGATAACTTTATATGTAAACCTTTTAGTGTAATACAAAGTGATTGCTCTTGGTCTGGTAGGTTTTTTCCCGTAAGGGTTTTCCCACGTAAATATGATGTTATCTCTGTGATTTTTCTCTTATGTTACTCTTTTCATCCTGTATTTTGTTCATCTTAGTTGTTTTAAGAAGCCTTAAAACTAGTCTTTGCACTTCTCATCTGTTGTTTTAGCATTAGGAAAGTGTTTCTGCACTGTCTGTTTTCTTTTCAAAATTTTCTCGGTGATTGTGGTCCCCCTATTTTTCCTAATTTTTCCCCACCTGGTTGGGGAAAAACTAGGAGGAGGCATATAGTCACCTCTTTATCATATTTTTCTTGAACATTATTCTCGCCTTGGTAGTTTCTTCCAATTTTTGAACTGGCCTAAAAATTTGAAGTTTTTCAAAATGAAGTCTTGCACGAGCTTTCATGAAAAATGTGTTTTTTGTTGTGTTCGATCATTGGGGGCATCATCGATACCTGCCTACTCAACCTCTATGGCCTCTACAATATCATTTTTGGCACATAAATCCATAATTTTTTCAATTTTTGTGTTTGCTTTCTTTTCTACTTTAGTGTGGCAGATTTTCCCAAAATCTAGCCCACTATAGTGGGGGAAAAATGTAATGTTCTAAAATTGCACCCTAGGGGTAATTTCACATTTGCACATTTGGCCCTACATCTATTATGCTTAATTACATTTATGACAAGAACCTTATGGGTCAGGATATCATGATTTTAGTGCAACAAGGACCAACGATGACGCAACAACATTCCACCACCTCATTTCCCAAAAAATGTTGAGTCGGGCACCTACGTGGCACACGAACATCCGTGTGGCGTGCTAGTGTCCATGTGGTTTCTCAAAGTTTGAAATGGGAATATTATAATCTTGAGTCGTGACATGTATCCCTATAGTCAAAATTTTGAATGTAATGGCTCCTCTCACGTCATGCAGTAAAAAAATTCTCTTTTCTCTCATTTTGGGGGTTCTCTCTCATTATAACACTTGAATCTTTCAATCTCACTCTATTCTTGGCTTCTTCTCTTCTTGATTTTTCTTCCATGATGAATCCCTACTAGATTAATGTCCCTCCAATAGCTAAAGATCTCTTACAAGCATTCAACGATGCGTTTGTACAATCAAGCTGGGGTCACGGACTATTGGTAACACTCTCTTTCTTCTTGTCTATTTGTGAATAGATATCTTATTCATTTTTATATCTTGTAATGCGAGTTCTCCTCCTTGAGAAGGGATTTATTTTATCACTTCGTATTTGTTTACTTTGTCTAATTTTTCTATCTATTTGGTTGTTCATGGAGGTAGGAACACCAAAATGGGGGTTCTACTACGACAAGCGTTGAAACAACCCCAAAAAATTTCCTCGTTCATCTTGTGTGCAGGTTGTCCAAGTGAGTCTTGGAGGAAGATCTTGAACATATGACCCTTTTGTGAGTCAATCTTTCACTCTCCTTAGTTTTTTCTAGCATTTACTACTTTATGTCAATCTGTTTAGCTAGACAGACCTCAAATTTGGGAACGTTAGTAATATTGTTGCATTTATGTCCAAGGGTTTATCTATTTCTCCATATAGGAAACCAATGCCCTTCTAGGAATACAACATACCGCATTGGCATCTTGATCACACACTATTGTTTTTTTCCATAGAGCCAACCCTTCTATGACCAAGATCTCCTAATTCTACTTTTTCGATTTCCGAAGCAATTTTTCTAAAAGTCATTCTTGATATTTTGTTCTTTGTAATTTCTTCATTTATCCCTCTAGATTGATTAAGCTAAGTTTGAGGTAGTTTAGGGCAGTCCATTCCCTAGGATTCTCTTGGAAAACAAGAGACTCTTGAGCAACGGATGCACCTTCTCTACAACCACTAAACATGTGTTTTCTTTTATAGATACGAGCTCATACAAATACAACCAAGTGGTAAGATAAAACCATGTGCCAAAAAAGCATATGAACAAAAAACCATTGAACCCTCATTTAATATTGGGTACTAAGTTTTCACATTATTAAATACTTTACCCAAATATTAAATTATTATCCTATGCTTCCCACACATAAAATAATAACACAATGTTACAATACAACTTTACAAGTGGCCCCAAATAATTACGTAGTGTGGCTAAACACACCTCCTAGGTGCACCACAACTAAATAATTATTTAATTACAAAATTATAATAAATAATTTTATGCAATAGTGTACAACACCAAATTTTAACATTCTCCCAATTTTTGTACATATTTTATAAGGGTCGGTCAATAAAATACATCATCATAGACATACTGTAATCACATAATCTCTAACATGCTATTGTGCTCCATCAAGATACCTGCAATAAAAACCAAAGTGAACACTATCTCAAGCAAGAACTCCTCTCATCCTCCAACATGTCACCTATGAAAGAAAATTAATATTAACAAAGGCTCCAAGCTATTGTTAGAGGTAAAAAATATACATGATAAAAAATAACATCCACAACACATGCTAATACATCCAAGCATCCATACCGCCTAGGTATCAACAACATCAATAAACTCATGCCAACATATACGTAACCCATAAACTATAATAAAAATATCCCTCTATCAAAAGAACATACATATCTAGGGACTCATGCATGGGTAATATAAAATTTGGAAATTATCAAGGCATATCAATTCTACCCATGCAAGGAATCCCACAAAATGGGTAATGTCCAAGCATGAATCCACGCATCCCATGCCATGGTTCACATATACATTCCTCAAAAAGACTCAATAATGATAGCCCACTCATCTAGCCGACTTTAACCACTAAACATGTGTTTGCTTTTATAGATACAAGCTCGCACAAATACAACCAAGTGGTAAGATAAAACCATGTGCCACAAAACCATGTGAACAAAAAACCATTAACCCCTCATTTAATATTGAGTGCTAAGTGAAGACATTGAAAAATTTCTTGGTCTACGAGTGTCATTTTTCCTACATTGTCATGTCTTCTTCCTTGAATAATTAAATATTTTTAATTTTTAATTATTGTATTTGATCGCATTCCTCTATTAATTAAATAATTTTAATTATTTAATTAATTCATTTCTTGGTCTTTATTCTTCTCTGGTCAATTAAAAAAATCATTTATTTAATTGTGTCGCTAACACTCCTTCCTTCTATAATTAAATAAATTATCATTTAGTTAATTATTTTCTCTTCATTATTCGTCTATAGTTAAATAATTATTCTTAATTATTTATCTATTTATTAATATTTTTGTCCTTCTATGGTTAAATAATTATTAAAATTATTTGACTCCCTCTTACCACTCTTCCTCTATTAAATAATTAATCCAGCTTAATTATTTAATTCCTTTTTCCATTATCAATTATACTTAATTTAAATGACTGCACAATTATTTTGAATTAAATATTCATTTCCCTTTCTCTTAAATAAATAATCATTTTCGATCATTTATTCCTCCTAATTTTTTACCAAATTAAATAATATGGTCAAATATTCCTCTCATGAATTAAATAATTTTATTATTTAATTCCTCCATTACCTTTCCCTCCACTCTCTTCTTTCAAATTTGGGTCATTGATTGCCTCTGGTCTTCAAAGAATCTTGACCATCCTATCATAGCTATCCCTAGCCCACTACTTTGTGGTGCATGAATCCTCCACCGCTGATCTTGGCATCTTCTAGAAGATTGATCTCGTCCATCCATTTGAGAATCTATTCTATAAAAGAAGGTTTTCTCCTCCATTTTTGCTTGACAACCACATTCTCCAACATTCATGCTACCATATCATTATCACTTGAAGGTATTCAAACACTTTAAAATTGAGGGCAAGTTTACAAAAGCATATTTGAGGAGAAGCAAGGGAGATAATTAACTATGATAGGGAGTTTTATTTTATGCTTTCATTCTCATTTTCTCTCTTTTATCATTTGTACTCTCTTGTTTAGATTTGGGACTTGGGCTTAGATCTTAGGTAGAGTGGTTGCTACTTGGTCTTAGCTATTTTGAATTTTGAATTTCCCTATCTTACATTGATGAACCCAATGTGAAACTTAAGAGAAAATTATAGAGAAAACCATGTGTTTGTTTTTGTTTTTGTTTTTTTGTAGGTTCATGAGCCAAATTCATGAAAAACAACGGTGGAACTGAAGGAAGAGTGACAAAAAATTAAATAACGTTGTAATTGAATGGTTTTGAGACACAACTAAAAAATCCAGAGTGACATAACTATTAAAATCTGAGTCGCATTTTCTGTACGAAAGATCACAATTGATACTTCCTGAGCCGCATTTGTCAGCCGCAACTGTTTAGTAGAATGCCACAATCGATTGTCAAGGTATAAATTTTTAATTTTGAGTTTTCTTTATGTTTTTCCTTTTGGTTGCTTTAGATAAGGATTTTTGGTTTGCTAACCTCTTGTTTTCAGCATGTGGCTTTTATTTTGGAGATTTAACTTGTGGTTTTGCAGGGTTTTAGTTGTTTTTGTTTAAAATAGGAAGCACTTTTGGATTTTAACACACATAATTGGGATCTAAAATGAACAACAATCTGCATTTCTACATTCACGAGGCTTAAAATGAACAACAATCTGCATTTCTACATTCACGAGGCTTAAAATGAACAAAAATCTGCATTTCTACATTCATGAGGCTTAAAGTGAACAATAAAAATATTTACATTCATGGGCTTAAAAAAACACAACTTGCATCTTTCACTCATTTAGTTTTAAAATGAACAAAAAATTGCATTTCTACACTCATTGGGCATAAAATGAACCACAACTTTTATTTTGTTACTTTTTTAAGTAGGCACATTTCAATTTGGGCTAATTAATAAATGATTGTCTACCATTTCTAGTGCATTTGCACATTATTTGTAGTAGATCCCATAAGGTGTAGTGAGAGTATTCTCTCCCCTTGTGCTTCGTGCGATCTTGGGTGAAGAGAAATCATTGCATCTTATTTTTATTTTTTAGTTGGGCCTGCCTAAGAGACACATCCTAACTGAGAACTCGAAGGCAACCCAAACCAGTTTTTCCCTTGGGCCAACATATAAAATATGTAGGTGAAAGAAAAGGGAAAACTACCATTTGCTATCGTTGTATAGTGCCATTTTGAAAGTGCAAGCTACCCAGTCGTTTACGTGAGGTATTTTTAGTATCACTAGTAAGATTGGTTAAAGCGTTAAGTGGCTTGTTGGACACTCAGACAGTGGCAAGTCCTCGAGTTGTGACTAGACACCATTTTAGTAGCCACCCTTATTGATTGACATATATTGGTGTTACTCTCAGTGCAAGGGTGTAGCACCACACCCTAAAATTTATTCACCATATGGCTCCCTTGAGTTGAGACTGAAATCCTCGACGTAGTATAAGTTACTTGTTTTACTATTAAATTTTTGGGGAGAGAGTGATTTGTGTTATCCTTCCATTCCAAGAGGCCCCTATCTATCCACTCTTGTAAATAAAAAGTGTGGGGGGCACCTACACTTTTTTTGAAGGAGATTCCAAGTTGTGGGCCTGAGCATCGCGCCATTGGCTTTGACCTTAGGGATAGGCAGTGCTTGATTATTTTTTATATGTTCTTATACTAGTGAAAATTGAGGTGAATAATCTCTGAACATACACATGCACATTTCAAAATTGTCACAAGTCAATAGCCAAAAAAATCCGATTTTAAAGTGTCTTCATTTTTTTCAAAACATCTTTAGTCACATTTCAAAAAAATTCCAAAACGAAAAAAATATTTGGAAGCATAAAAATGAAAAATAGATAACTGCTAATCACATTTGATGAAAAAAGACTTGCAACTGCAAACAAAGTCCCATTTCTTAACCAAAAAACCACAACTAAGATTTTGCATCGTATTTGATAGACATAGACCTGCATCTACTACAATTCACCACATTTATTAACTAGAACTATAGACACTTAAAATTGTTCTGAATAATACTGGACATATGAATATGATCACTAACACCATTTCATCCTAAATCAATCTTCCTTTTTATTATTTAATTGAATAATTGATGCAGGAGCATCCTTGGTTCTTGGCGATCTTGCATCAACCAAAAATATTTTCATTCAGTTTTTATTCTTATTCTTGTTCTAGTTGGTAGATCTGGCATTTCTTCATGTTTGCTCACCATATCTTGTGTACCTATGCTTTTGTCATGGACATGTTCAATTGTCATATTCCAAGTTTTTCATATCAATTGGATCTTTTTTCGGAAAGTTATCGCATCCAGAGTATGTGATATTTTTTGGGACTGGCCCCAGAATTATTTCAAAACCTAACAGCTAGTTGGATTGATCGTGGATCTTTCCCATAACTTGTGGATCCTCATGATGTGTTTAGATTTTTTCTATGGAGTGTTCCTAACCTTACACTTAGGTCAACACTTCATCATGCACATCTACCGTGGAAGAATTTCAAATTTGAGGCCGACCCGTTCTTGCACACATTACATTTTCTTTATCAGAGATTGTAATGATCTTTGACCAACACGGATGTTTCTTGACCTGTAGATATGATATAAAGCTTGTAATGAATCATTAGTTGATTGGAAAACATCAAGGAAGTATAATAGAATGTATATAGAGTTCTATCTATAGGTTTTCACTCACATGTATGAGCACTATATTTTGAGCATTTTGTAATCCAGCCTGTGAGCCGAATCTGTATGCCTAAATGTGGCAGCCCATCTATAATTTAAATTCATGATAATGAGAATGTTATTATCTGCATTTGCCTCCAAATTTTGTGTTGCTTTTGTTGTGTTACTCTAGCTGCATGGCCCAGATCATTCTCTTTGAGGACCCTCCTAAAATGACTGCCACCAAATTGGTATTAGAGCGATATTTGTTCCTTGCGAGATGTCAGAGCGTGCACAGTCTTGTTGAAGATTTTTTTGGGGTGGTGAACTGAGGGTCCAACCTACAGATGCATAAGACTTGTGTAAGGATGGTGGGAAGAAGGAATGGTAGAGGAAATGGAGCACATGGAAATGCAAACCCTACCATAATGGAAATGTTGAGAGGAATTGTTGCTAGATTGGAAGTAGTTGAAATGACCCATAGAAGAGATCAACTGATTGAGGATGTAAGTGATGAAGAAGTAGAAGAACAAGAAGAAGTTGCAAGGGAAGAGTAATCTGGCCTTGATCAGGGAGAAGAAAGGTTCATAAGATCCATAACTAGAGTAATCACTAAGCCACATTTTAATCCACTAGATTATAATGGTAAATTAGATTTAGATGAATTGTTAGATTGGATAACATAGATGGAAAATTACTTTGATTTTGAAGGTACCCCAGACAATAAGAAGGTGAAATTCACTTGTACGAAGTTGAGAGGACATGCATCCCTTTGGTGGGAACATTTGCAGATAGATAGACAAAGAAAAGGAAAGGAGAAGATAAGATCATGGGATCAGATGGTGAATAAGCCAAAGAAAAAGTTCATGCCTGTTGAGTATCAGATCAGTTTGTTCAAAAATTTGCAGAATCTGAAACATAAAGAATCAAGTGTGGCAAAGTATACTGAGGAGTTCTATAAGTTGAACATTTGATCTAGAAATTCAGAGGATGAGATTGAACAAGTAGCCAGATATGTTAATGGTTTGAGGACATCTATACAAGATGAGATTAGTTTTATTAAGCTACCGAGTGTGGAAGAAGCATATCAATGTGCCCTAAAAGTAGAAGAGAAGTTGAACAAAAAGACACGAGCAAAGGCAGAGAGGAAGAGGTGGAAGATTTCAGAGAGGAAGAATTTTTACTGGAGAAATGATGGAAAATATTATAGAAGAGAAGGATATGGTAGTTACAGAAATGAAGGATATAGAAAAGATGACAAAGGACAAGAGAAAATTCTATTCAGGGGAACTTGTTTTAAATGTGGCAAAGAAGGACATAGAGCCTTTGAATGAAAACAGGGAGAGACAAGCATAAAGATAGAGAACAACAAAAGAACAACCTTTATTGAGGAGAATCATGTTGGATCACCTAATCACCCAGAAGAAGGAGAAGTGTTGATAAATAGGAGAGTATTGTGTCAAAGTGAATTAGAGAAAGAACCATTACAGAGAAAGAATTTGTTTAGGACCAAATGCAAGGTATTTGATAAATGTTGCAAAGTGATCATTGATAGTGGAAGCTCATAGAACCCGGTTTCTGAAGAAATGGTGACCAAATTGAAGTTGGAAAGATTGAAACACCTGAAACCCTATCAGATAGCTTGGAATCAAGATGAACATAAGATACTGGTAAGTGAACAATGCTTGGTGAAATTGAAGATAGGAAATTACCATGATAAAGTTTTGTGTGATATTATGCCTATGGATGTATGCCATATTTTTTTGGGAAGACCTTGGCAGTATGATAGACATGATATTCATGATGGAAAGAAGAAAATATGTACTATTGTTGCTAATGGGATGAAATAGATTTTGTTGCCCTTGGAGGAAGTTTCTAAAGTTAGAATTTGCAAGAATGCTATAATTTGTTTGGTTGATGGAAGGAGATTTCTAGATGGACTAAGACATGAGAACATGTGCTATACCTTGGTTCCTAAGAAGGTTGAAGACTTGAAGCATGTAGAAGGACAACCTGGGGAGATAAATGAATTAATGACAGAGTATGAAGCTATAATTTTAGATAATGTACCTGATGGATTGCCACATGTAAGGAGTATTAGTCATTTCATGGATTTGATTCCTGGATCTAGTTTGCCTAATACCACAACACACAAGATGACACCGAAAAATAATGAAGAATTGAATAGACAATTGAAAGAGTTGTTGAGGAAAGGTTTGATCAGAGAAAGCTTAAGTCCTTGTGTAGTACCTGTTGTGCTTGCACCTAAGAAGGATGGAGAATGGAGGATGTGTACAGACTCTAGAGCCATAAACAAGATCATAGTGAAGTATAGATTTCATTTGCTTCGGATGGATGACATTATGGATTGTTTGAGTGGAGCTAAGTACTTTAAAAAGATTGATTTGGAGAGTGGATATCAACATATCAGAATCATAGAAGGAGATGAGTGGAAAACAACATTTAAGAAAAATGAGGGTTTGTATGAGTGGTTAGTGATGCCTTTTGGACTGAAAAATGCATCAAGTACTTTCACGAGGTTGATGAATGAAGTATTGAAGAAATTATTGGTTAAGTTTGTGATTGTATATTTGGATGACATTTTGATTTTCAGTAAGACTAGAGAAGAACATTTGTTACACATGAGATGAGTTTTGTAGAGGTTGAGAGAAGAGCAGTTGTTGATAAACATTAAGAAGTGTAGTTTCATGAAGGAAGAGTTGGTATATCTGGGTTTTGTGATATTTTTAGATGGATTGAAGATGGATCCTGAGAAGGTAAGAGCTATTGTTGAATGGCGTACACTTGAAATCATTGGAGAGGTAAGATCATTTCATGTATTGGCCAGTTTCTAGAGAAATATCATTACGAATTTCAATTCTATTTGCAGCCCTATGACAAAGACAATGAGAGGAGATAAGAAATATTTTAGATGTATATTTGAAGCAGACAAAAGTTTTGAGTTGTTAAAACATAAGGTGATCGAGCAACCTATGTTTGTTTTACCAGACTTTAGTAAGGTATTTCAAGTAGATTGTGATGCAAGTGGGAATGCAATTGGAGCAGTGTTAAGTCAAGAAGGAATACCAGTAGCTTATTTCAGTGAGAAGTTGAATGATGCAAGGAAAAGGTTTTCAATGTATGATCAAGAGTTTTATGCCATAGTTCAAGGTTTGAAGAAGTGGAGACATTACTTGTTGTCTAAGGAGTTTATGTTGTATACAGATCATCAAGCTTTGCAATATTTGAACAGTTAAGGTAAATTAAATCAAAAACACATGAGATGGGTGGAATTCTTGCAGAAAATACTTTTGTTTTGAAACATAGGAGTGGAAATTCAAATAGAGTTGTTGATTCTTTGAGTAGGAGAAGGAACTTGTTGACACAAATGAAAGTGGAGGTATTAGGATTTGATGAATTGAAGAACTCTTATGAGGAAGATCCAAACTTTGTAGAACCTTGGAGAGCATGCAAAGAACCAGTTTTGGAGGACATAAGTCAATGGTTAGATTATTTCATTCAGGAGGATATGTTGTTCAGAGGAAATTGGTTTTGTATACCCCAAATTTCAATGAGGGATAACTTGGTGAAAGAGAAACATAGTGGAGGATTGGTAGGAAATTTTAGAATTAATAAAACAGTAGCATTGGTAAGTGAGAATTACTTTTGGCCACAAATTCATAAGGATGTCAAGAAGTTTGTGCAGAGTTGCAGAGTTGAAGTGTTTGTCAAGTTGCAAAAGGGAGTAGTTAGAATGTTGGATTGTATAAACCTTTGATAGTACCAGAAAGACCTTTGGAGGATATCAACATGGATTCACTAACTCATTTGACGGAAAAATATGATGAAACTTTCCGACAAAAGATGTATAATTAGAGGTATCATTAGGTACCTATGTATTTAATTTCAAATTTTCAAAATAAAATAAAATTTATGCTCAACGTTCATCGAAATTGCGACGCCCCATGGTTTTCATCACTATTTTGACATACACTTAAATTTAGTCATCCCCTTCCCTCAATTTGTGGGTTGACATATGGTTAGCCTCCTTACTTTGTGGGCCAACGAGTATATGGTAATGTTCATTGGGGTTCCGACGAATGTTTTTAATAAATAAAAGTGAGTTCGACAATTTATTATACTTGCGAATTTTCTATACTTGTGACAGTTTGTGGAGGTTATAGGCTGAATTTTTTTGGTACAAAATAACAGAATTATTAGATTTTGTTACCTGTCTATGATTAAAAATTATTGGACCGTGAGTTTGATATTTTTTGAAGATCTAAATATTCAAGCTTGGTAATGAAAAATCATGGCAGATAATATTAGTGCAAAACAAAATGAAGAGACACTTGCTAGATTGTGGGCTAGATTGAAAAGAAAGGGTGATGGGAAATGTTATTGTCCTTGCAATACTTGCAAGGGCTTAAAGACGAGAAGAATTTTAATCACAACAACTGAGAAAAATTATAGGCAACATGGTCACATTGAAGGGGGGCATGATTATCATCCATTGGTAATTTTTTCATTACATGTCTTTATATTGCTTGAATTTGTAAATGTTTATATCATTTTAACATTTATATATATAAACATCACTTGATCATGATCATGGTTTATTTGTGTCAATCATTATTATAAAGGTGGGGCGCCCTAGGGCACATGATATGGATTATCATGGGCCAAAGAATGTGGTTTTACAAGCAAAGGAACATGGAGTTGTGAATATCAAAGATGAAATTAATGATCCAATGGAAGAACTAGATGATCATGCGCCATAAAACATAGTTGAAGATGATGGTACAAATACATTGATCCATGACACATTTAGTGGCACAACTAATCATGATGATCGAGATGAATTTGATGATGTTCATGATTTACCTATACTTGAGAAGGCATATGAGCCCCTTTATGAAGGCTCCCAAATAACTCTTCTCTCTGTTGTATTGTTACTGGTGAACTTGAAGGTTATGAATGGTTTATCTAACATAGCAATCTCATGGATGTTAAGGTATGTCATATATGTCATATTTTTTCATATATTTTTGTTGTTAGTTCATCACTAGTAAATAAAGGATCAAATATGTACCATTAATATTATTTATATTAAAAAAATGCTTTTTTGTTACCACCATCAAATATTTTACCTCGCTCATACCTAGATTTATCTTCCATTATGAAAGATATTGGAATGGAGTATCAAACAATAGATGCATGTCCCAATGATCACATTATATATCATAAACAACATGAATTTGCAACAGAATGCCCAAAATGTCATATTAGTAGATATCAAACAGATCAACTGACAAAAAAGGTGCCTTGCAAGGTTCTTCGTTATATTCCCATTATTCCACGTATGCAACGATTATTTAGGTGTGAAAGCTTAGCGCAATTTATGGATTACCATGCACATAATAGAAGTGGAGATGACATTCTTCGAATGCCTACAGATGGTTTTGCATTTAGGGACATGGAGGAAAAATGGCCACACTTTAAAGAAGAATCTCGTAATCTCAAGCTTTCATTGGTAGCGGACGATGTCAATCCATTTGGAGAGTTGAGATCTATTTACTCGGCGTGGCCTGTTTTTTTTTCAACAATAACATTCCTCCATGTATGTCAATAAAGAGGGAGCACATAATGTTGGCAATGATTGTTCCGGGTATTTTTTTACATCAATTTTCTTTAGCATAGTAGCATCTCATTTGTCTTATTTGTTGCATAATGACTTATATTTTTTTTCATTTAATAGTCATGTACATTAATTTATATATATTGCAGTAAAATGGTTAAATAATTATGTAATGTTTATGTTCATTCAACTACATAAGTACCAAGTTAAAAATATGAATGTATATATCGAGCCTCTTATCGACGAGTTACTAAAGTTATGGAATGGTGTCACTATGTATGACGTCTCTAGACCAATAAGACAAAGACAATTTCAATTCCATGCAATGCTTGTATGGACAATTCATGATGCCCCAGGGCTAACACATTTTTGTGGTATGTTATAACGTTTGACTGCACTTTAACGATATTTAATTTTATGAAGTAGATATCATGCATGTTTTTAAAATAATCTATTCATTATATATAATTATAAAATTGACATATATAATCCAATTATATATGATCTTCCAGGTCTTCAAACAAAGGGAAAATTTGCATGTCTAGTTTGTGGTCCAAAGATGAAATCTCGATGTTCAACAAGTTTAGGAAAGTAGGTGTTTGATGAGTATAGGCACTTCCTCCATAGAAATAATAAGTATTGAACAACTAAAAAACATCTTTTCAATGGGAAAGAAGAGACTACATCAAACCCACAAAGAATGACACCTCACCTATGGAAGTTGGAATATAATAGAATTAATCGTCCAAGTTATACATCGGATCAAATTTTTTATCTATCATTTATGATATGTTTGGAATTTATATTTTTATATTATGTTTTGTTTACTCATGTTGTAATTGACAATGATATTCATTGTTATTTTTTTTAACTTATATGCTTCATGAAGGTCGTCAAGGCATTAATGGTCAGCTTCCACAGGGACTGAAAAGTTATCCCAAACAATTTAGTAGGATGCCCTACTATGAGCAGCTACAAATTTTGCATTTGTTTGATACAATGCATATTAGAAAGAATACAACATAAGCGTTATGGAAAATATTGGATGGAGGACATGACAAAGAAAAAATTGTCAAAATTTGTAGTGACATTTAGGAAGCCAGTCATGCAATGAAAAATTTCATTCAATTAAATAGTGATGGAGACCAAATTAATACAAGAGCCCCTCCTTGGTTATTAATGGAGCAGCAAAGCAATGCTATAAAAGAAGTCATACGAAAAAAAATGATTTCCCACAGTATTTTCTATGAACATAAACAATATCATAACAAAGAAAGGTGAATTTGGGTCAGGGATGAAAATGCATGATTGGCATACCTTCATTAAGGTAATTATTTTGGTATATTTTATATATATTTGTATATTGCATGTACTTTTCGGTGTAGTATGTTTACTAGTTTTGCAAAAATAATGAAAAGATCATTTTATAATTCTTGCAGTACGTTCTACCTCTATCTCTCTCAGACAACTTTGACAACAATGTGAAGCAAGTTATATATGACCTTGGAAAATACATGAGGTAAGTAGCGATATTTGTTCAATTCATTGTATAGATCTTATATTTTTTATTTGTTTTACTTGTTATGTAATATATTGTATATTTTTGTTAAATATCGTTAATATATTTACACCTTGAATCACTTGTAGATGGTTGTCATCTAAAGAAATCCATAAAGAAGATATAAATTATTGGAAGAGAAAAATTCCTTATCTAATGTGTGAAATGCAAAATTTTCTACCTTCGATATTTTTTAATGCACAAGAATACTACCTCATACACCAAGTTGAGGAGATTGAATTGTTTGGACCTATACACTCTAGGTCAATGTGAATGGTTGAGAGGCACTTGAAATTTTTGAAGGCTTTGGTTAGACAAAGAGCACATCCTAAGGGTTCTATTGTGGAGGGATATGGTATACCAGACCATGGTGTACATTACTGAATATCTTCCTAAGTTCGTAGAAAGATCCATGTAGATTGCATTTGGGATCCCAACTCCATTAAAAAATTCGAAGGGGAGTACCTGATGGAGAAAGGTAGATTGAGGAAAGTGAGAGGTAATTATAATATGGTCATGGAGATTAATTAGAATACATTTTGTATTTCCTTCAATTGCTTGAAAAGAAACAACAGAGAACTAGTCCAAATGAAATAATCTTCCACACACAAATAGAAAAGTATTGGTATTATATTACTCCATAAAATAAGTCTTTCATTGTTGGTGCCTTATTTTATCCACTATGTCATCTCAACATCTTAATTTGATTATTCCCTTGTGCTTTGTTGGGTATATGGAGTCAAGTAGAAATCAGAGACAAGTGACTTATGACTGGCAATAATTCAAACTGTTTGGCACTTCTATGTTTATAACTTGTATAAACAGGCAGGGATGCAATTATCAGATTCTTCTTTAATAATCCAAAATAATATTCCTACGTTGTGAATAATCAAGAGGACTTTAATCTTTACTTGAAAAAACCAATTAATTATGCCACACAGATACAACAAATGTGCACTGATAAATTGAAAATATTATTGATATATCAATTTAAATAATATAGTAATATTAAATATGGAGACAATATGGGAATATCTTCAATTAACTTAGAAAACAATTGATACCAACATAGAGCCACCGAATCATGGATTTTCCGTTAACTTCATAAAAAAAAAATCACGCGCATCTTGGTCCTTTATGATGTAAACATTGTATCAATCCCTATTCTCCTACTTCTATCTACTCCTATCTTAATAAAATTTTCTTGGTCCTGGTCTCTCTTATTTATAGGAGAGGCAACAAGCTTCAAACCAAAAGACATGAATTTTGATAACAAAACTTAACTAACATGTAAAATATAACTGGAATAATTAACAACTAACACATGACAATTCTTTTAATCTTTGAGTAAAAGCCCGAGTCACCAAAGACCCGTGCAAAGCTTTTACTTTATGATAATCATCATTGATAGTGATTAATCTTCATCTGAACCAAGGTATTTCTCCTACCACTTTCTTATGGTTAAATCATTCATCCACTTTTATTCCTGTGTAGTAGAGAACTTTGAGAGGTGGATTTTTCATCTGCTATCTAGAAATTTTTTGGCATCTACAACGAACTTTGTATAACCATTATCCAATGCAATAATTCCATAAAGCAAAGCATGAAATTTTTCCAAATTTATATTACCATCACCCTGTATATGTGTCAAACATTGTGGAACCATTTGATCAAATTCGTTTCTCCATTCATCCACATCCTTTATTTTACCATCACCTTTAACGATCAGAGGGCTAAAACTATGTTTTATTGAATCAAATGAATTACTTTTGTTTTCTACCTTCTTCTTCATATCAATCAAATACTTATGCTCATAAATGATTCCTTTTACCATTTCTTGAGTAGGTTTTAACTTTGGGAGTGCATCAGGATCTCTTTGTGTGGATTTACACAGAGTGGTTAAGATATGGTAAGTGGTCTACCATCTTTTTCACAATTCCTCTAAGATAGTGGAATTAGTCTTTATTTGTTCCAAAGATTTTATCAAATGACTGAAGCCCTCATGAACTCCAATTATTTTCTCTTTCAAAACTTCAACTCTGTGTTTTACTATTTCCTCCAAGGTACTCAAGATGTGCCATTTGATATCATCCATATTATGATTCTTTAGTTTCTCAACCTCTTCTTTGAATTGCTAAATCTATGGATCTTCAACTGAAGCAGGTGGAAGATATACAACCATTTCATTCCCCTTTACATCTATGGCTTGTTGCAATTGTTGTTTCAATATAACATTTTCAATGAATAACTTATTTATCTCCTCATTTTATAGTTGAATGCATTGTCATGGTTTTTGATTTTGTGGGAGTAGTTTCCTTCATAGTTCTAACCAGAGCAGACCCTCTCATTTCCTGCACCACATCCAGAAGCCTAGGCTTCCTTGTTCTTTTCTTTTTCATCCATAGGGCAAGGGTCTGGGTGGTTGGATTATATCATGTCCTTGATACTCCTTTTGAATCAAATTCTGCAACCAATTTGGATCATCTTGAGCTCTAATTTCATCCAACATAAACACTTTGGAGAGCTCCATTCCTGGTATAATGAGCATATTAATTTTGAACACTAACTCCCTTGCTTCTTTAGGAGTAATATTGGCATTGTCAATGTTTAACTTTGTCATTATTTGTGCCTACACTTTTGCATGTTTCGAATCATTAGCTCCAATGAGGCTAATACTCAATCTTTCATCAAATTGTTTCATCTTCATTTTTATCCAAAAATATTTGAACTGCCTAGTATGGATAAAGTCATCACCCTCCATCAATCTCAAGGAAGCAATAATTCTTTCATCATCCTGCATTTCATCAATAGCCTCCTCTAATATTTTCATCTTGGGATCATGAGGCTCAAGGATTTTCTATTTCTCTGCAACCTCTTTCATCTTAGCCAGAGTTAAGACTGCCTCTTTTTCTTCATCACTTGACTCATAGTCCACTGGTTACCCAGTCTTTTTTTTCTTAGCAGGAGGCTCATTTGCTTGAGATGGAGGAGATGGATGAATTGGTGATGAAGGTGGTATATTTTTTGTAGAGGTTGTGGATGTTGTTGGTTGGGGTGTAGGAAGTGGGGCTGATTTCACTTCTTGAGCCTTTTTAGATAATTCATCAAATTTACGAAGGGCTAATTGCATTCTTTTCAAAAAATATGGCTCCTCATGAAAAAACCCCTTGAACTTCTTATATTTTCCTCTCTTTTGATCCTCCCATCTCATCATCATTAACCATCTTTTCCTTCTTTCAAACACATCTACAAAATAGACCAGGTTTCTTATTACATCCTCTTCCAGATCAAATTCATGTGTTATTTCCCTCCTTGTGAGTAGGGTTCTTTTGATATTGTTGACGTGGCCTTCTAGATCACATATTCTCTCTTTCCTTGATCTGAGAGAAAAAATAGCTTTTATAAATCTCTGCAATTCCTCCAACATATCTAATCCAACTGACAATTCTTCAAATACCATCAAATCAGGTAGAAATGTGCCTTTTTTTATTTTTTCATCAAATCATGCTCCATCCAGAGAATTTTCCACATAAATTCTAAAAATAATACTCTGGTAGGCATAAATTTTGGTAAAATATGAGGTGCCTGATCACAACCATATACCCTAATGATGGTGTGTTGTGGCATAAAAAACCAATTAGCATAATTATGTGTAAAACCTTGATCCGATTTGTATTGCAGGGGTCTCATGACATCCATTAGGGATTGTGGTAATCTTGGTGTAGAAAAACCAAGTTGAGCAATCAGTTTGATGAAAAAATCGTCCCTAAATACAACATAATCACTTTCATTGCATTTACTATCCCAAATATAACACCAATTTTGTACTGGGAGCATAAGTCCATTCTCATGTGTTCTCAATTTCATCCTCTTTTTCCATTTTGTTTCATTTTGAGATAGAATCAAATGACATAATAAGGAGTAATTTCTAAAAGTTATGGGGACCTTGGCTTCCCTAACCTGTAATAGACCTTCATGAATTTGTTCCTCAATGAATGAAGCAAAATCAAACTCCACATTCGATTTAGGATGCTGGATAATCATGGCCATTCTCATCAACCCTATCAACATATTCTCCTCTGCATCAACTCCAAGAATTTGACATAATGCATAGTAGGTATTTTTGAAATAGGTCTGAAAGTCAGACACTGGAAAGGGTTCAAGTCTTGAAGAGTGAATGGGAAGGAATCTATTTTTGTCACCCCTTTTCATGTGTAAGGGGAGTTCATCAATTCTATAGGTCCTTTTCAACCTTCTATATTCTTGCTCCAACTTCCCGAAGTTAATTCCAGTAACAACATGCTTGTTTAGGTTAAAACACCTAATTATAGCTTCCCTCAAGATATCTACCAGACATTTACCATTTGGAAGTCTAACCATTTTTTATGGGGCATGATATCTATTGGTCAAGGCTCTGATTAGCTCGACATCAACACAAACATTAGGAACAACTAATTTTCCTATGTCAAAATTCCATGGGTTTGACACTGGAACCCTTTCATCTTTGTTCCTATAAAAATACCAATATAAATTCCACCCAGATTATGGAATTATTGGGTTCCTACACCCTTGAGCTAAATCCTTAAAGACTTTCTCAGAACCCTTATCTACTGAACTAGGTAACAGGCAAAGTAATGGTGACTGCAATGAAATTCTACTAGATTTTTCTTCCTTTTTAGTTCTTGCCTCTAATTTCTTTAGCACCATTATTTAAATTTTAGTGAATGATAAGTAGAATTACCCAGAATTTTCCTTGCTCTGCAGAATTCTTCCACTATCTTACTTTGAGCTCGCCTGTATTCAACTTTTGCTAGCACGAGCACACAAATTCTTAATTTTCCTTTTTAAATTTTGATATCATACCACATTAATTTCATATCTTAAGTTCTTCATCATTCAAATCTTTCATATTGAGTTGATTTTCATACTTTGATGTTGATTGATGTGATTGACCTTCATTTAATGGTCCAACGACAGATCACCGCACTGTCGCATGACATTTTTCATCCCCCCGCGATATAGCAGTTCCTCCTTATCTCTATTCTTACTTCACCGCTCTACCGCGGGCTTCATTCCAACCCTTCGTGGTATGGTGGTGCATTATTACCTTTGTTCTTAGCTTATCGTTCTACCATGGACTTCATTTCAACCCCTCGCGGTATAGCGGTTCCCTCTATTAGTATTAACCATGACCCCGCTCTACCGTGGGCAAGACATCAACCTTCCGTGGTATATCAGTATACAGTGTATTACTTCCTTTACCCACCATGCTATCGTGAGTTGCTTTATTGGAGGCTATGATGAGGCAGTAAAAGGAAATTTTGACCTTGTGGATGGTAAAAACATGGTTTTTAAGGAAAAAAATTGATTTCATATGAAAGGACCATTAGAATTTTGAATGAAAATTCTAGTTCCAACACGCGTAGGCCATTCCTACAATTTTTCATCAGTGAAGCTTGCTACTTGTGTTGATATATTGTATCTTGCCAATATAAACATAAAACATGATCGAGGTGACATAGATACTACGTAGCCTATATCTTATATCTCTTCAATTTAAAATGTGTGCACAATGGGTCTTGGATACATATATTTCAAAGGTTTCTTACGAAAGATAATAAGATCATTGGTAGTGGGATTTTAGGTTCTCAAGTACATCAATTATAAATTAAGGTCATATACCATGGTAATTAACTAATTATATGTCATTTATGAATTTCATTTTTTTTGATACAGTTGGTCGAGAGTGAGATGCACTAAATTTTTATGTTGCAAACAATCTTGATTGGTTGATGGTATGGATTGAACGATGCCAACAATCTAGTCGTGCATTAACATGGGAAGGTGTGGCTTCATTGGTTAAAGAAGCTCATCATAATGGAGATTCCAATGTTACACCAAGAGAAATTGATTTAGCATATGGTTTAAGAGATAAATAGGTACGTATAAATATATTAATCACTCATATTATTTAATTATTTTCAATTATATTAATGTATATATATGTTGATTTTTTTTTCTTTGCATACATTCAACCAAGAATAAATATGTTTATCAACTGACGCTGCAATAATTTTTACATGTTTGACATATTGCAGGTGAAACACCACAAGGCTATGTGGTACAATGGTCATAAACTTTGAATCAAAAAATTAGATGACAAGAAGAAAACTTGTGATTCTAGGATAACTGCAGTCTTTCAGGTGACTAATGTTTCATCTAGAAGCGACATACATCCAGAAGTCTCAAAAAATTTATACTATGGGATTTCAGATGATATAATTGAGTGTGACTTTAAATCCTTCAAATTAGTTTTGTTCGTCGTCCAATGGTATAGGCTACGATTGAATGAAAATTATCCCGAGAGAACTGTTATTGAACATGATAATGGATTTATCATGGTTAATACAAGGTTGATTGAGTGAGCTAGAAATGAGCCCTATGTTCTTCCAAGCAAATGTGAGCAGGTATTTTACTCAGAGGTTCTAGGTAAACCGGGTTGGTCATTTGTTGTTAGACATGATCCAAGAGGAAGGCCGGTAAAGTATAATGTGGTGGAAGAAGAAGATACCGAAGAACTAGAAGATGATGTAGATGATGACCAAGATCAACAATTAGTTGATGATGTGCCTAATGAAGATGTCGAAGAAGAGGAAATAGATCATGGTGATGTAGGAGTTAATGTTCATGAAGATTATATCATTGTGGATGATGACATTATCGAAACTGATATCAATGACGATGATGACGATATGACCAATCCTTACAATGTCGAATCAGGATTGGATGATACAGACAAAGAGTTGGATGAAGAAGAAGATCAATGAAATTGAAATGTATGATTTATGCTATTATATTATCTATTTGATATTGATTTCTTGATAGAATTATATTTGACTTATATGGTTACATAATTAATTCATGATGTTTTTAATTTTTATGCCATTACATAATTAATTCATGATGCTACAACTATTGTAGATCTCCTAGAAATTTCCATATGATCAAATCATAATTACTCTATGAATATTTATGATTAGATATTATTTGATCATATCTTTGGTTATTTCATTCCCAAAAAATTAGTGTTTCCTCATGTTGACCCTGCATAGTGACATGTGAATGGGGCCAACATTGAAATGTTTTCAATTTGTGCTTGTATGGAGTGAAACTTGACATGGGTAGCCTAGACACATGTGTTGACGATATGGGAGGGTTTAGAGACTCAAACATGAGGTCATGCATGTTATGAAAGTGTATGGTAATCCTACTTATAGAGGAATTTCACATGATAAGCTAACCAATGGCACTATATTGGAGGATAAACCCACATATGGAATTAATTTAAGAGGTAAGGATGCCTCTTAGTGGAATTTTGAGTCTTGGATTAATCCATAGTGCTAAAATTAGTTCTAGTGTTCTTCCCTTGGTCTTATATTTATCTCTACAATTTCCCATACTTAACCATTTCCTCATCCCTTTTCCCAAGCTATTTGTATCATAATATAAACTTGGTCCAATCTCACATTAGCCCCTTAGGTAATTATCCATTTCCTCCAAGTTGAATGGAACCTTTTGTACCAATGCATCTATGTTTTCCTACCCTAATGGATCAAAACTTGACATCACCTTAACAATCTTCTATATGTCATAGCATATCTTTGAAGTGCCTTTGGCATGCTTTAGATGTGTCAATATTAACTAGACTGAATATATTAATTTTAAAATCTCTTAACACATTCCATGACAAGAAAATGACTCATTTGAATTAAGGATTACTTTCCTAAACCATTCCATCATATTCAACAATCCCTTCCCACACCCACATCATAATTCATATCCATGTTAGTTGTAATGAGTGTTTTAAACCAACAATCAATGAACCATAGGATAGAAGAAAACTCATTATGCACAAGGATAAGAATCAAAGAGACAAAAAGAATCTATTCACTAGATATGCTCCCCATTACTGTAATAGACCAAAGTAAAAAAATAAGTCATAACAAGAATAGGACCAAAAAAAACTAGGAAAAGAAACCTTGTAGGCTACATTAATAAGACATTGATTGCAAGCATTTCTTCCATGATGTTTAAATGAAAAAAATATCAAATAGCTCAATCTTAAGTCAAGTAGTATTTCAATCACTAATTCTTAGACATCCATCATGATTAAACATCACATATCATAAGCCTTTTTAACAGTCACTGGGATTGTAGGTAATATTCAATCATGTCATAGGAAATAAATAATAAAAAATTATAAAGATAGAGAAAACCAACTATATAAGCTCAACAAGCCACCATACAAAAATTATATTTTGTAGAAAATAAAATAAACTATATGTTGACATAGCATATATATTTTGTATATAAACTATATGTTGACATAGCATATATATAAAATATATATTTTGAAATTTAGCCCTGCGCACGCAGGAGCACAACATAGCATACTGCACCAAGACCCTAATTGGAGAGTTGCACCGACAACCACTGCATCCAACCCCTAAGTGAAGAGTTGCGAGACTTCACTGGACGAGTGTTGCAAGGCCATTGAGTTGAGGAGGAAGACTAGGAACCATTTGGCAAGAGGAAAGTCAGAGCAAGAGGTGAGGGCAATAAGAAAGGGAAAATCGACCAAGGGACAATGACTGTAAGTGATTTTTCCCCCACATTTAGAAATCTTGTTGCAAGTATAGTGATTTAGACTTTGTTTGTTCCCATAAAGGTGTTGCATGTTATATTTTGGTCAATTCGAGCTAATGTCCCATTGAAAAACCCAAGTAATACCTAGTATTGGTGTCTGGTTAGTTTGAACAACCAAGCTTTGAGATGTTCAATCAGTTGGGTGGCCATCTTTGGCCTGTGAATTGTAGTTTTTGTATATGTCTTAGCATTTATTTTTTATCAGTGATAATTGTATATTTTATTATAATAAAAATTACTAATTAAAACTGTCAAAACTAAAAAGCATCCAAACCAGTCACAAGCTGATTAACCAACAGAGAGGAAGCAACCAAAAAAATTGACATTAACCCACCTACCCACTATCTCCAGTTGTTGCTCACATTTCCAATGTCATAGAAATTATAGAGCACAAAACAACTACAACCACCCTAGGGACATATTACATATGTAAAATATTCCCAAAAAGCATTTCTATGTTTAAAGAACCTTCAAAAACCAGGCACCTATGATGAGGTTCCTTCCTCCACAGGAATTATTTCCATAAAGGTCTCGACCTCTTTCTCTGACGCAGCCCCAATGTCTCCTGCTTCTCTTCTCGAGAAATATCCTTCAAATTATTTATGGTCTCCTCCATTTGCATCCAATCCGCACATACCTTGAGTGGCATCCAACCACGTTCCGCTGCTTTTCGCCATCGTTCCTTCATTTGTCCTTCAAGCCACCTAATAAAAAGATGGTTCAAATCCACCATCTCTGAGTCACCACCCTCCACACCTTCAACCTTTATCAACCCTACTCCAGGTATCGCTCACACTAGTATGCTTTCCATATCCCCCAGGAAATCTGCATGGACAAGAGCCCTCATTACTTTCCTTACCATGACCTCTTTATGTTCACCTAAATCTAATCCCCATGTCATTACCAAAAGAGTATATATCCATATTGGTTCGATATATATGGGTCAGGCAATCAAAACCATCCTCCAACATAAATTGCATGGCTTGAGCAACCTGCACTTATTTGAAGAGAAACATACCCCACAACCTCTTCATCATCACCTTCCCTATGAGCGAGTCTAATTTTCTACTGGAGGTTAACGAAAACCTTGCCTCCATTATTCATAGCTTCACCACCTTCCCAAGACCCACCTACCACCGCCTACTTTCCTGCCAAACAAGCTGAGTCGAAATAAAAAATAGGTGAAAGGATGTGAGGCATTAAAGCCCACATCATTCCAACCTTCACCATTAATGTTGGACGTACGCCCAGTGTCGGCATACACCTTCACCGAAGCACAACTTCAATCAGGAGAAACACGAACAACTCAGATCATCAATTCAATTATTTTCAAATAAATGCCCATTCATACCTTTCTCCAAGTTTAAATCTCTAAATTCTTCCATAACGGCTAAATTACTCCAAGTTCAAACACCTTACTCAACTTCATCTTGATCAAAATAAACAATTACCCAGTCTACCCTTTCATTTTACCATTAACTCTCTTTATGACTATCCTAAACTTTACAATTTCAACTCAACATAAAGTAATCTGACCCAAAAAAATATTTAGGCTAATATAGACCAAAAATTTCCATTCCATTTCACTTCCAACAAATTTAAACCATCTCCCATCTTTTATTCTTGACAATTTAACAAAATCATATACTGTACTTTCATTTTAGTCTCCAAAACAGGGCTATTATTAGACAAATCAGTCAAAGCAATGGACTTTTTAACTTCATTCTTAAACCAAACCTTATATCAAATGATATCAAATTATACCTTGGTAATATCTTAACCAAAAAAACCAAGAACTCGCACTTAATCATCAAAAGCCCTTAAAGTTCTTATTGTCACTAGTTCCTTCATACCCTGTTTGCAACGCTTGTAGGTTTGCCAACCTATTTTTCGGGTCTTCATTCACAATCTAAGCACTATTACACAAGTCCATACACACTTTTCAAAGCCCTCCTTGAAGATCTAAAACATATTCAAAATGGGTATCAAAAATTTTACAACACAAGCTTCAAATATTGTTGTCTCAGACAGATTTAGGCCTAATTAGGCTTGATTTGCATAAGGGTTTTTTGCTTTACTAACTCCTGACAAAAGCACACTTGTCCAATGCTTGGGACATGTTTAGTTTGACTGGTATAAGCTCTTCAAAGCATAAAATTCCATTTACAAATTATTTTCACAAAACCCTAAGGGCTTAACCTTCATAATTACTCTATTCATAGACTATACACATAATTTTTCAGTCAAGAAACTTCATTCCCTTGAATCTTATCTTTATGATTTTTCCCTAAATCCACTAAAAAATGAAAGAAAATTCATATTAGGATAATCTCACTAGAAACTAGAAGATTCCACCGATTAATAAAGGAGAAACATAATTATTTTTGTCCCTGCTTACCCTAACTGAGGCTTTTAGTAGTCTAAAGTAAATCCACAATAACTCACACAAATATTAACTAAAATGAATGAAATTTGATGTAACATGAATTTTATTGAGATTATTACCATATCCAACCATTCTACCATGCCTTCAAGGTCGTACAATTCTGTACAATGCCTCGAAATGCAAGATTTGTGAAGAAAAATGATGAAAAATCAAAGATTTTCCTTGAACTTATTCTTTATTCAACCACCCTCAAAGTTCTAAAAGATACAAGATCATTTTTAAAGGAAAAAAAACTGAATTTTACCCTTCTATCTACCTCTAACCAACCCTAAAGACTCTTCATCTCTTAATATTTCCTTTTTGATTAAGTTGACAACTTTTTACATTGTTTCCATTTTTGCACTTTTGGACTTAATAAACACCAAATGACCTCAAAATGACCTCAAATATATGAAACATGACTCTGATAACATGATTTAAAAAGTAGGAACAATACCATTGAATCAAATTTCAAAACATTGCTTCATAGAGGCCTAATTATGCTAAGGTGCTCCTGCACCAGTACAAGAGATGAAAAAAGGACAAGGACCCATTAAAAACTTCTAAATATTTCACTGACTCAACCAAACCTCCAAAAGAACAGTACAAATGCCAGCACTATGGAAAGATCAAAAGAGAACACTAATGAAAGTGGACTTTTTTTTTCAAGTTCCAGAAGAGTATAAATGGTTCGAAGAAGTTGTGGGTATTTAGAAAATGGTGAAGGAATGTTGGATAGGGAGGGACCCAATTAGCCTCTTTAATTGGATTCTTAAGAAATAAACAAACACCAATACATTTTTGGGTTCTTCTAAGTAGGGCCCATCTTTTATTATTTTATTTGGGGGACCCAAAAAATGATAAGGATAGAAACCTGTGGAGCTTAATCATTAAAGGCAAGGGGTCTATCCATTTAGAAATAGACTGAAAGGATGGTTGCACGAGGGGCTATTTCACATCAAAGGTGGTCCAAAAAATTTCATAGACTAACTAACCAGACACTAATACTACCTTAGAGGGACTATTTTCTTCGAGGAAGGTGGTCAAAAAATATTCATAGATAGGTACAAAAAGCAATAGCAACCTTCCACCAACTAACCCAATCAACCTCCAAGAAACAAGACAATGACTCCTCTAGATGTTCCCAAAAGCCAAGGCTTCAAAACATAAGTTTGGTGACCCTACAAACCATTCCCATGCTTACCAAGTGATCTCTGATCATCAGACCCTTACAAGTTTTATTGATACATTCACAACTATTGTTACCTCCACATGCATTTGACTAGTAGTGATAACCTCGGTTTTTAATCCTCCAAGCCCATACCTTGGGATCACATTACCATGAAATAACTTCATCCAACATCCTTATGAGTGCAAGTACCACCAAATAGGTATTTTTCAGATTTGTCTTCCTCGAGCGAGGGAAATTCAGGAAGAGAAGAGGAAAGCGAGACATGTAGTAGTTCTAAAAGAGGGAGATCAACTAGAGGTCAAAATATTAGAAGAAAATTCCGTAAACGCATGAATTTTTTTCTTGGTGAAGGGGGGTCATGTTATTATGATGATGAGGGCATAAGTGACATCGAGGTTCCCTTGAGGTACAAACATCTATAGAAACAATGGGTACTCAAGGAACTTCCTCCAATAAACACTAATTTTTGTATCAACGAGAGGATATAATATCGCATAGCACCATCATCATTAAATGGTTTGATCCTATTTTGCATGGATGGAATAAAGGTCTATTATGACAAAGTTATTGAATTGATGGATTATGTCGGACCCTGTTACAGTTACAAAGATTGGATGTAGTTGGTTCGATATACACGAAGTATGCATAGGTATGCACTGTCAACAAATTATATATAGCTAAAAGATAAGCATCAAAATAAAGGAGTGGCTATGTACATTGACGGAAGGCCAAAAGCATAAGGGAATATTGTAGGGTTAATAAACAATACACAACTTGGGTCAACAAATAAGCAACCCAATTTCATATTCAAGGCACATTACGAAAACCATGTATTCGTATGTGTGATAAAATCAATAATTGCAGGGGAAGAGTTGCTAATCGATTACAATTTGAATCACATATATACAAACATAGTTACGATAGGGGTGGTATGTACTATATACCATTTTACCCAACCTCCAATTAATGACCTCGATATACCATTTTATTATTATTATTATTTTCGTAAGTCTATTGGTTTCATTTTAGTAATGTTTTTTTATATTTAATTTTTGTCACAACAAGACATTGATCATAGGGAAAGGCTCCGGACCAAAGCACATATCACGATGCATCTTCAGGCGCTTCTACCCGACAGGTTTACCTCATTGTAATTGTATAAATTAGATACAAGCAAAAAAAATTATTATTATGTTTTTTTCATAAGTTTATTATGTTTTTTTCATAAGTTTATTGATGGGTCTTTTACCATAAGTTTATTGATGGATCTTTTACCATTGTTCTTTTAAGTTATTCACTCACTATATGTATCCAAGAACCATTGTTCACCCATTGTTCATATATTTGGTTCTTATAAGCTACCACCAACTCCAATCATTCACAAGGGTACTTCAGATCCCAAACTCAAATTGAGAAGTTCCATAGGCTTTTCAAGCCAAAATTCACTCAACTTTCAGCATAATCACCTCATGTCAAAAGACGCCAAGACTCACCAACTGCTCCAAATGCTTATCCAATATTTTAGAGGCATCTAACAAGATTAAGATGCTTGAAGAATCACAATGACATCACCAATTTGATCAGAAACAACTCATAAAGTCAATTTTACTATTTCACTTGATAGCAAGAATGACTCCCAACACACCAAATCACCAAATTAACTTGTAAACACACATCAGGCCCAAAACCATTTTCAACATCCATAATATGACTATATCAAAGCAAGAAAAGTGTTAGGCAACTTAGAATCAATCAATTCCTTCAATCTTCACATTCAAGGCATCAAATGCTAGTAATAGTCCTTTAGGACAAAAACGAGTGTAACTCCTGACCCATCTTCAATATCCACACACTCCATACATTTTAAGGAACCCATTTTTCCATGTATTAACATACTTCAAAACTAGATAGACTTGTTTTGGAAAATATATAAGAATCAATAACCTGCCCATAGCCTAGGTGCACCAAATAGGTCCAATTTACAAAGCAACTACCTTTGAATCAACATTATTTTATCAAACAACCCTAGGCAACATTGATTTAGGTCACAAATCCATTAAATCAATCACTCTTAGGGTTTATTGAAAAATAATGTTCCACACCTCTAGATGCTCTGCCCCTACTTTAAAAACCTTGGGATATGTCTACACAAGCTCTAGGAACTTTGTCCATGCCTTCTTGAATGCATTTTCTACCATTTTCAACTTGGAGCCATCAACTTACATGACAAAAATTTAGAAACTTCTGAGAAACAATCATCCAATGTTGGTTTCTTCTCTTCCCCTATCCTGTCAACAACTATTAACTTATTCAAATGCCCTCAAAATTATTTCAAATGAAATATAATTCCTTTCTACACCAAAGACTATGAAGAATTACGTTTGCAACTATTGTACAAGCCAAAATACAGAAAGAAAAAACACAAAAAATGCAGAAACAAGGTACTACTTTTATTAAATATTCTTCAAGATTACAATGGATCACCATTTTCTTGACCTCCCCAAGTCTTAAATAGACATTTACATCATTTAGAACAAAACCCATACATATAACCGTGTTAGGGAGGGAAAATATTTTGAACGAATAATTTTAAAAAAAAACTGCAGGGTTTCCTCAATACAACATTAAAGGTTTGAGAGAAAATATTTTGCCAGTTGAAGAGCATGGGTTTCATTTCAAAAACACATATGATAGGGAAGCAACCTCAAGTTGTTTTCAAGGGACAGGCAGGAAAAGTTGTGCTGAAACATAACAAATTTTCATGGATCTGGGGGAGGATGATGACATATTGAAGGTTGTGGAAAATTTATACATATCAAGCTCTTACAATGATTGTTTAATTTTTTTGGTGGAAATGATGGGATATTATTTAGGATAATTAAGTAGCTTTTTATGTGTACCTACTCATTTTCTTTTTTAACTGCAAAGCATTGATATTGATCAAATTGTATCCAACCATTACCAATCAATTGTCACACCAGAGGCTTCAGTTTTGAAATTTCCAAGTACAAGCTGCAAAGTAGCTCCTTCTTATAAGAAATCATTTTTTCAAGGAACTTGTATGCCTGAAAGCTCATTAGAAAATTAGACAAACTATATTTGTGATCATGGTGTTCGGGTAAAACTGATTTCTCATTATTATTATGCAAATTTTTCTTTTTTGTTGTCATTTAGTTAGTTCATTTGCATTGGAGCTCTTATATTTCCAAGCTTCGGGTGGCTCATTGTATGGAAGCCAAAATACATTTGTAGGAGCTTAAATATCAACTAATCTCAATATCAAATGAGCTACTTGATAATGCTATTGAACTCAGTCCTCAAAAATCTGAAAAGCTTCATCTAGAACAGTTAGTGAAGAGAATTAACTTTGAATTTGCTAATGATTTATAATGCTATAGTATCATTAATTTTGGATGATATATAATGTTCCTATAAGTCCTTGAATATGTAGATCTCACTTGAGCAAGAAATTTCTCTATCTACACATAATCAGCAACTACACATAATCAGCAAGTCAATGGTGAGGGAGGAAGGACACATGAGACTATTGCGAGTTCACCTTTTGTAAGGAAAAATCACAATACTTATAGCTCTAGTCATGAAATATTTGAATCAGAGATCAGGAATCACAACCAGTCATTTGGGGAAGCTATAGGTTCATGTAGATTACCTACTTCTTGTGCTTCATATGAGATTTTTGATAATCAAAGAACCCAATTACATCATATTGGGAGAGAACAATGCATACCCAAGTTCACTGAAGTGAACTACATCACGAGGGTCTGGTAATAAGAAGTGGATCAGAAAAGACTTTCCCTGGACCCAAGAGATAGAGATATTTGGTAGTTTATAATATATATCATGGAAATTTTAGTAGGTAATGATAATTTTTTTGACACTGTGATAGCTTGTTTCAGGTAAACAATAGAAAAGTTTTTGGCAATCATTCTTTTCGACCAAATCAAAGAGAAGTGATCAACACAACAATGAGTGGACATGATGTATTTATTTTGATGCCTAGTGGTGTTGGAAAAAACATTACTTATCAGGTAGCTTAAATATTTGCACTAGATTTTCTTTAAAAGAACCATTGACTATAGAGTAATGACATTCAATTTTTCTAATGTAAAGCTTACATCATAGGTTTGAAGAAAAAGATTCGATGGAAAGTTAATATCATTAGAAGAGATAAGGAAAATTAAATTTATTGGAAGATTTGATCTTCAAAGATTCATACACAAGAATTATGGAAATTCTTTTTTACTAGATCTTATCATGTTGTATGATCTTTGCGTACAAAATTTTGTTTCCGAGTAAAGTAAATATGGTTAAGGGTTTATCATCTATTTTTTATTAAAACTAGTTTTTGTTTCATGTTGCAAAGTTGCAGCCAAGTATTTGCACCCATTTTCGTTTTTTTAAACTTTGATTGTAGGATTTGAATGGGTTGATGCGAACAGTTGATTCCAACTGAAAAAATCCATAAACAATTTGTATATATAAGATTATTTAGTGCATGTGAAGTTGGCATATTTTGTTTTGGGACCACTCAACATAAATAACAAATGAAAACGTTCTAGTTATTTGTCACCTTACTTTAGCTTGTGTAGCTAGCTTCAAGAACTCAAATACTTCGAGAAAATAAAAACGAAAAATATCTGAGATTTTTTAGAGGTTTCAAAAAGTAGATCTACCTAAGTACTGCAGAATGGAAAGACAATAAAGCAGAGATTCATATATAGCGGGTTGTGAAGTATGCAGTTCTAAAAAGTATCCATATACTTTGAAAGGATCATGATTGTTCCCCTATCAAAACAAGAAGCAGGCAACATAGAACATGTTGGATCTCCTTGGAGTTTGTCATCATTATTGCTAGAAATGTCAACATTTTTGGATTCTTGTGTAGAAAACAACACTTGTTATGCTTGTGGATCTCTTTTCCTATAAGGGATGGAGTAATAACACCTTGCTAGACACCTTTTTTTTTTCAATACTTAGTACTTGAACTTCCTCCTCTTCAATGTGGCAACAAGAGAATTCGGTGGTAGTAGGTCCACCTGCAAGACTTTTGTCTACAGTGGAAGGGTTGGGATTTGAAAAGACGTTTTTCCAACAAGAGGGTTCTTGTCTAGCTATTGAATTTAGTGCATAGTAGGCTTTGAAAATTGTCATAACCATGTTAGGGAGGGAAGATGTTTGAACGAATATTTTTTTTTTTTAAAAACTGCAGCGTTTCGTCATAATTTCGATGAATATAGCTCGACGAACCACAAAAATGTGCGACGAGGTTGTTGTACACACGACGTAATTTTAATTGTAATGGAAATGACGGTTTGTTCCAATGTTCATCAGAAAATAAACATGGTTTCATCACAATTTCAATGAACATAGCCCAACAAATCAGGAAAATTTCCGACGTAATTGTCGTCAGAAAATGGATGAAGTTACGCTGATTTTGCTACGGAAACTACCAAAATTTTATGTGGTGCTGACCAATGATGTTGGGTCGTGGTTTCGATGTTGAGAAAATGGGTCGTTAAAGTGACGATAATCTAGCGACAAAATTGAAATCAGTGTTTTGTCGGTAAGTCGACAATATTTTGTCGATATGTCACCAAACATTCGTCAGAATTTGTAGTCGAATACAATAGTGATTTTGTACTTGGTTTGCCTAAGACACAAAGAGGTGGTGATTCAATATTTGTGGTAGTGGAAATATTTTCTAAGAAGGCACATTTCATACCTTGTAAGAAGACAACAAATGCAATACATGTAGTAGATTTGTTTTTCAGAGAAGTGGTTAGATTGCATGGATTACCTAGGAGTATTGTCTTAAACAGAGATACAAAGTTTGTTGGTTATTTTTGGAGGACACTTTGGAAGAATTTGAAGACAAATTTGAAGTTCAGTTCTAATTTTCACCCACAAACTGATGGACAAACAGAGGTAGTAAACAAGATTTTAGGAAACTTGTTGAGATGTTTGGTTGGAGAGAAGACCGAAAGTTGGGATCTAGCCCTTGCACAAGTAGATTTTGCCTACAATAATTCAATGAACAAAAGTATAGGAAAGAAACCTTTTGAAATTGTTACTAGAATTCATCCTAGAGGTATATCAGAATTAAGAGACATCAGTAAGGAAGATAAAAGGAGTGCAGAAGCATAAGAACTCACATAACATATGAAGATAGTGCATACTCAGGTGAAGCACCATTTAGAAAACATGAACCAAAACTATAAGGAGAAAGCAGATGAAAGGAGAAGACATAAGGAGTTCAAAGTTGGAGATGAAGTGATGGTATATTTGAGGAAGGAAAGATTCCCAGTTGTCACATACAATAAACTGAAGACGAGGAAGTTTGGACCCTATAGGATTTTGAGAAAGTTTGATTCAGGAAATGCTTATGAAGTAGAATTACCAGATGACATGGGTATATCACCCTATATTCAACATTGCAAACCTACGTCAATACCATGAAGCAGAGTTTCATGAAGGCAATAAGGTGAAATTGAAATAAAAACTTCCTAAACAACAATCAGATGAGATAGAAGAAATTTTGGATGCCAGAGATGGAAGGAAAACTCGAGGAAGGCAGTACAAAGATTATCTATGAAGTGGAAAGGTAGACTAGTGGAAGATTCTTCTTGGATTTCTCAGGATGAGGTAGATCTTATTGGTTTTCCTTTGGCCCCTACAAAGTGAGAGGCTCACTTTTCATTAACCGTGGATGTCTGATGCGGAAGTATCCTTTGTTCTTGGCAATCTTGCATCAACAAAAAATATTTTCATTCAGTTTTTGTTCTTGCTCTTGTTCCAGTTGGTAGATCTGGTATTTCTTCATGTTTTCTCGCTAGATCTTACGTACCTAAGGTTTCATCATCGACATGTTCAGTTGTCGTATTCCAATTTTTCAGATCGATTGGATCTTTTTCCGGCAAGTTATCAAGTCTAGAGTATGTGATAGTTTTTGGGATTGGCCCTAGAATAATTTCAAAACCTAACGGCTAGTTGGATCAATCGTGGATCTTTCACATAACTTGTGTATCCTCATGGTGTGTTTATATTTGTTCAATGGAGTGTTCCCAAACTTACACTTAGGTCCACACTTCATCATGCGCATCTACCGTGGAAGAATTTCATATTTGAGGCTAACTCGTTCTTGCACACATTACATTTTCTTCATCGGAGATTGTAATGATCTTTGGATGACGCAGATGTTTCTTGACCCGTAGATATGATATAAATATTGTAATGAATCATTAGTTGAGTGGTGAACATCAAGGAAGTAGAATAGACTGTATATAGAGTTCAATCTTTTGGTTTTCGCTCGCATGTATGAGCACTGTATTTCGAGCATTTTGTAATCTGTCCTGTGAGCCGAATCTGTAAGCCTAGATGTGGACGACCATTTGTAATTGAAATTCATGATAATAAGAATTTTATTATCTGCATTTGCCTCCAGATTTTGCGTTGCTTATGTTGTGTTACTCTAGTTGTACGACCCAGATCGTTCTCTTTAAGGACCCTCCTACCGTGATCACCACCAATAATCCTAGTTATTTAATTAAATGCATCATTTTCTCATCTATTAATCTAGTTAATTTCATTAGGTTAATTCACACCCTTTCACACTAACATTTCATCTTGTTTAATTGAATAATGCAAATTATTTAGATTAAATCCCCCCTTATGTCCTCTCATTTAATTGAATAATCTAAATTATTTAATTAAATGTCACTTAACCCCCTTTCATTAAATAAATCAATTATTTAATGATAATCCTAAATTCACTTAACTTGCACAATTAAAACTCTATTTTAATTAACTAATTACTAATTTTCCCTCACCCATCCACTTGCATGGAAATATTCCTTTGGAATATTCACCCATTTGAGCTCCAAAAAGGGAATATTCTTTCCTAACAAAATTTGTAATAAACTTTGAAAGTGTGTTTGTTTGAATCATTGTGAACCATTGATTTACTCTTTGATCCATGTGATCTTGCATTCTCATCCATTGATGAGAATCATTGATCCATGTCTTCACCCCTAATTTCATCTCAACTATTGATTGATCAAATCAATCTTAGCCCTTGATTCACCATTTTCTCCTATAAATACTTTAAATTTTGGAGAGAAATGAATCCACTTCCATCAAAGAAAAGTTATGTTGCATGTTTGAATACTATATTTATTCATTCTTGCAACCATTATTAGCTTTTTCATCCATCCTTAGCATAGTATCTTCCATTTTAGCTTGGTTTTCATCAATGGAGTTTGATTAGACACTCGTTTTATCAAAGAGATTAGGAAAGGTATACCATTCCACATCAATGCAACACCAGTCCCCCAATGGGATAGGGTTTGAAGCATTTAGCTAGGTTTCATTTATATATTTCTTCATGGTTTTGTTTAAATGGCTTCTTGGTTAATGGTTTCAAATATTTAATTGGGATTGTAGCTTAGTTAGTTAAATATTTCTTAAATTTACATAGATCTAGTGTATTTAGCTATTATTATGATTACAATCACATTTTGGTTCTAGAGGGAGGGAAAAACTAACCAAATTTGATGAATTTCTTGAGTTTCTCATGATTTTCATTTTGTAGACTCGGCGACGCCTTTTCTTTTCACCAGAGTGACGCTATTGAATATAGAGCTATTGATTTTTGGCTACAACAACACTATTGAATATAGCGACATTATTGATTTTTATCTACAATAATGCTATTGATGTCATTGGTTTCTGTAGAGCAATGCTTTTGACTTTCACTAGAGTGACACCTTTGAAATACAGAGATGCATTTGCAGAATAGTGATGCTTTTGATGTTCACTAGAGCAATGCCTTTGATGGCCAACAATACTTTTGCAAGGTAAAAATAGAGAGCTATATTTTAATGTTTGCTTGGATTTTTCAATTTAATTCTCTCTAGTTATCTACTAACTTCTGGTTTTTTTGTGAGGCTAACTATTTTTGTAGATTTTTACCCCAACTTGGTGGGGTCATAAATTTCTCCTTGATGCTCAGAATTCAAATATGTTTGCACCATTGGAAAGGTCTCCAAGAGTACTAACTTAATCCCTAAAAATCCAATGCCTATGATAGTTGATTTTTAGAGATGGACACAAGTTTCAACCCCAAATTCCACTTTGAAGGCCTCTGAAAATATGATTTACTAGAACATAAAAAATAAAAAATAAATTTGAAAATTTGGATTTTTGGTTTTTATTAGTTATGGTTATTTTAAAAGTGTTTTGACACTTATAGGATGATATAACCCCTTATATTCTAGTTCGTTTCATGTTTTAGGACCACTAACTTTCAAACTGGGTTTAAAATTTACAATGCAATCAAATCTTTCAAAGTTGATTAAAATTGAACCCATACATCCTCATCATTGCGATATTGGTTAAAATTTAACAAATACAAACATACACTCTAATTTGGTGCTTAAAATGAAGTCATCATTGTATTTTTGGATTAAAATGAATGAGTGTATTGTGTGAGTGCTTTGCTTATGTAGACTTGTAGTGTGTATCCACTCCCCTTGCACTTCATGCAATATTGGGTAAAGAGAAACACTCCAAGTATGAAAAACTTTTTGGTCACCCCAATAACTTGCTATGTATCTACTCCCCTTGCACTTTGTACAATCTTGGGTGAAGAGAAATAGCGTTTTTTCTTATATTTTTTAGATACGGGCCTTCTAATGAGACACGTCTCGCAATGGAGAACTCATACAAGTGACTCTTAAACAAGCATTTTTATCGGCGAGCTATATAAAGGTCATGAAATCATAAACAAAAATAGCTTCAATCTATGATTGGAATAACATATAGTGCTTCATCCTCATCCAAATATAATGAGCTAGGTAGGAACGACTAAAGCCTTAAGTGGCTTATGTTGATCTATACACCTTGGTGTTCACAGTTTTCATTAATTCTTTTGTCTTACTAACCAAGTTTTCTGAAACATTCTTTGAAAGTGGTGTATTGAAATTTACTTCTGAGAAGTTACTTACCAAGTCTGATTTATGGTTTAGGCATAGAGCTTAAGAGTTCATTCTCTTGTACAAAAGCTTGAGGTGGTGATATACCTCTATTTGTCCCCTCCATAAGTTGCATGTAAAATCATCCCTTCGGGGAATAAGGTAGGCCCATCTCAAAGAACGTACCTACTATAGGTTGTAATTATTGTATTTTGTGAACTTTCTAGTGAATCTTATGGAATAAGATTTACAAAATATCTCCATTACCTTGGACATCAAATACTTTTCTTGGTTTCAAAATAATTTAAACAAACATCAACATGTTCTTCAAATTTCAAACCATTTGGACTTAGTGTGAATAAATTTTGAAAAGTCCTATATTGTTGCTTGTCCCTAAGGATTTTATCTTTAGAGGCTTCTAAATATTTAGAATTACATCTTAATTCACACATTCCAAAGTCAACATAGGAAACTATGGCCTTAGCCTCTTATTTTTCACATAATGGAATTTATGGAGTGAAAGTTGCTTAAACATAGACATTTAAGTTTGAACTTAATCAAGACATCTTGATGTGGTATTAAAGCAATCTCACTAAATCACAGTTTAAAACCAAATGAACACACCACACATTGGGCTTATTTTTGAAACACATTAACTCCCAAGAAAAGAAAAAAACGAGGAAATTGTATTATCCAACAAACATTGATTCAAAAGTTATATTATCAAAACATTGAGTTCTTAAGGTTTTATCACTTTAGAGGTAAATCATGTTTCTCACCATATTGGTCTTGTAAAACAAGACTCCCTTTTAGGTTAACACATTTTGGGTCAAAACATCTCATCCAGCTTCACACATTTTACATCCTACTTCACAAAACAACTTTAAAAATTTTTGGACACATCAACATTCTAGACTTAGGCTATCATCAAACCAATCCCCTAACTTAGTTATTTTCCAACAATGTAAATGAGGATGACCAATCCGTAGATGAGCACTGGCATTCACAATATTCTGCATCATAGAGTATTCTAGAGAGATGATCTAATCGAACCTCAACAATTTCTTTCACAAGCCAAAAATTTCTCACCACATATTCTCTTTGTCTCTGAATAGTCAATAATTTTGCTTGCAATTATCCAACTCTTATTCTTTGTTTTCTTTCTTTGTCTTTAAAGAAATCAAAATTCTTTCCAATGTTATTCATTTCAGATTCAATGGCTTCAATTTTTCTTCTAAAATTTTCAACTGCAGTAGGCCACCAAAGACAATACTTGTAACTACTATATATATCTTTAATACATTTCCTTGTATCATTAATGTGTTCAGATAACTTTTTCTTAGCTTTGACACATCTTTTCTCAACCATGGCTTCAAACTTACATCCTTCTGGACCTTCTAGCAACATTCTCTCTTCACTAACTTCAACTAGATTATCCGGTAATGAATCAAAAGCACTTGAAATATCAATACCTTTCTTGAGCAGATACTCATTCAAAGAATCATCGATTTCAAGTCTATACACCAGAGAGCGGGTATTCCATAATTCACCAATCTTCTTCATCTCACCTCGATCCAACATCGTCTGAATATCATCTGGATCAGAAGATTCAGATCTTGGCAGGGACTCTTCTTCATTCTCTGGAATAAAAATGACATATTCTATGATAACTTTCCACTTTTTCGATTCCGGAGGGGAATCACCAATAACAACTTCCAATTCCTTTGTACTAGAGGATGAACCTTCTTCAAACTGACTAGACACCACTACACTGGGGCACAGATCCTTCTACAAGGATAAGAAAAAGACTTTACAAGCACTTGCATTATCCTCCATACCTTCCAAATGTCTATAAACTTGTTTTCTAACAGGGATCCTGAATTCCCACTTAACATTTTATTTTTTCTGTAGCGAACTTAGAAATTAAAATACCAAGCATACAAGTAAAGATCCAAATCAAAAAGGATATCCCTCGACCAAATACATTCGTACATTCTCAATTAGATTTTCCAAAATGAGACTACATAAGTCAAAATGCTTGTTCTCCTTTACCATCATGTGTGCAAGATATACAACAATAGCCGAAGTGGAGCCTTCACGATTTCTAAAAAATAAATTTAAGAAATACCATATGCAACATACCTTACGACAGGGTTGACAATAGTGTTTATCAGAAAGGCTCGGGGGTCTTTTTCGATTCTAGTTAATTCCTCCACCTCTTTGTACTTCACTTTTTTCTTTCTGGGAAGGTCACCAACACTACACAACCCTATAATAGCTTCAATTGATTCCTTTGTGATAGGATAGGTTCTATCCAGAAGAATGTTGTCATTCTTAATTCGACTCAACATGAACAAGATGGTCTCTTTAACTGCAAACCAAGGAAATTCTCCCCACAAATGGAAACCTAGGGTTTTTTCATTCTGCAAGTCATTAGTCATCATCCCTAGTTCCATTTTCTTTATTTTTTAATGATCAAATTCTTCCAATTCAACTCCTTTCAGCCTTAGTGGAATAAATTCCATTCTCGCACTTAACTTCTTCAAATTGTTTCTTGCACAACAAGACTTCTTCTCTTACCTTTCTTTTGTAACCATGAGAGAAAACATTTGTCACTTGTTCTTGATTGTTCACAATTATTTCTCTAAATTACCTCATAATCGCTCTAAATCACTTCATAATCACTCTAAATCGCTCCAAGATTGCTTCAAGTTTTTCTTTGAATTCTTCAAATGCACAAGTGATAAAAAATGACTTATAAAATTTGCTTTGTACATCATCGCACTGCCCTAATTCATAATAAATGCACTAGGGTTTGAAAAGCTGATAAAACCTTTCTACACTGAGAAACCCTAATTTTCTTTGCAAATGAACATACTTGCACTTTTTTATTTTAATTTCTTTTGCATAACCTCTATCCATTCAATCCTTACAACATATCCTCGTGCCAACACCTAACACGCCATAATTCCAGGGGGTTTGAACAATATTCTATTAAAGCTCCCCTAAGACCATGCTAGGTCTAGTTCCCACAGGAATCATCTGTATCGAATGAGGGAACAAACACATCCGTCATCTCTGGTTCTTCTTTATTCTTCCATATCTTGTTCATTTCTTTCTTAACCTCATCTTTTTCAGTCTTCTTCACAGGTTCATTCTTCTTTATTGGAGCAGACTTTTTTCCCTTTTTATTTCTATAATCTCTTGAAATATGTCCCAGTTTGTTACAACTGTAGTAGACAACATTTCTCTGATTTGTTTGTCCTCCATTAACACCTAATATGCACTGATTTTCTTTATGTCCAAACTTGTTACAGGTATAGAAATAGCCATCAAAATATTGATTCATTCTACCTCCATTAAACCTATTCATCATCACCTAACTAATTATCCTCACCTAAGATCTACATTCAGTAGCTCTATATCCAATTTTCTTACATGCATAACATTGTCCGAAGAAAGAACCAAAAAACTAATTCATCCTAATCTTGCACTCAATTGCCCTGTGACCAAGTTTATTACATGAAAAACAAACACCATTGAATGATGGATACCTTTGAGCATTTGGTTGTCTGATAGATGGTCTTCTAGAAAACTTTTTTTTTGCTTTCCTTTATCTTGAGTCCTTTGATTGTCCATTAGATTTGAGTTCTGCACATTCTTAGAGTTTTCATTAACTTCATTTCCCAAACCACCTTTGTCTTTAGAAGGTCTTTTTCCTACAATCAATTCATCAAGCTTGGTGGAGCTTATCTTGAAATTATCTTCGCAGAGTTTTATTTTCTCCAGATCTGCTTTCAAGTTCATCACTTCTTGTTCAAGACTTGAGCATACATCAGACTTGCTTTGAACCACTGTATTTAGACATTCTTTAATTCTCTTCTTTTCTTCCACTTGCACCTTTAATCCAGTAATCTCTTCATTCAATTTTTTTAATTTTTCACTCACTTCTTTGTGTCTTTCCTTTAATTTCTTCAATTTCTCTTTCAACTTCAGGATGCATTCATTTTATTCATCAATATTTTCTCTTATATCTCTATTTTCATTTTTCAGCCTTGTCAAGATCTTCAAGAGCAGCTTGGAGCTCTTCTTTATCCATTTGTTTAATCTACAAAATCTTCCTCAAGTTGTTAGGATTCTCCAAAGGAACCAGTGCTCTGATACCAATTGTTGAATATCCAATATACTGAGAGCGGGGGGTGAATCAGTATCTTCTAAAACTTATTGAACAAACATCATCCAATTACTTCAATGCATATACCGAAAAAGATAAGCAAAAGCATTCAACAGAACATGAAATCACACAACACATGAACACCAAAATTTTATGTTGAAAACCTAATGAGGGAAAAACCATGGTGAGGATTAGCTCACTATGTATAGTTGTTCCAAAACCGGATACAAAAGAGGCTCACTACCAGATACAAAATCTCACTGCTTACAGGTAGGACCCATTGTCCAAACAAGGACTCACTATCCAAAATGAGAGGCTCACTTCCTACAAAAGATTATAAAATAGAAATGGCTTCACAACCAAAATATGAACTGGTAAGAGTCCACCTAACAAGTGATGATTCAATTCCTTTGATGATCAGAGAATTTGCATGCCAACAGACTAATATTTTCTCTTATTCGTATTCACATCCAATCCACACAACTACACACATATGTTTATCTTCTTCAATCTTCAAACTACCCAATATATATACCTAACACATTCACAAGCATCAATTAGGTTGACCTAATTAGATGCAACACATATTCACCAAAAACATAAATGTCAGCTTTAGGTACATACAAACCTTCCCAAAAAAAATTCAAGCATTTAACATGCTATATCATGTCGGCTTGGATCTTAGAATAGGTCACTCATATATCTGCAACAAAAATTAGCTCATTATACCACCAACTATTTATTAGGTCGACCATGGATAGACCTAATAACAAAATGTAACACTGGAGCAAAGCCAACTTTCCATATGATCATATGAGCACACAAAATTCTATATTTACAAGCTTCCAACATTCATGAACCATTTCCCAAAACCGCGAACAATGATGATCATTGGAGGGGAAATGCGGACAAAAATACTGGACTAGAAATACCGGAGGATGTAAACTTGTTCTTCATACCGGTTCAAAGTACCAGACCAAACTGACACCTTATCCGACATGGTGACATCAATGACAACACAAAATCTTATCTTCTTCATTCTTCCAACATCCACATCCACCCATCTTCCAACGGATCTATTTTTTGGAAAATATGCCTCTCCTCTCACAAATCTACCTATCCTAGGTGTAGCCGCCTATCTAATGTGGATTCATCCTTCAAAAGATTTGCCCTTGCTTTTGTAAATCTGTCAACTCATTCCTAACAAATTTGCCCATCCTCTCACAAAATTTCCTTTTGGTGCATCCGCTTGAGTGCTCTACTTTGGTAGATCTTCCCTATTACGATGGGAGAATATGCCCAACCAACCACTTTGACCTATCATAAATGCTAATCAATGAACTGCACAAGTCAAATTCAAAGGTCATACTTGGCCACCATGCTCTCTTCTATGCACTTGTGCCCTCACCATGTCGATCTAGTGTGGAATATCCCTCCCACGTGCCATTTTTCTCTCTATGCTCTCTATAATCTCTTAGATGATCAATGCTTAAATGAATAGTGATTAGCCCCTAATAGCTATTTATAAAAAAACCTAAATTCTTCTTTTGGCTCTCATTTCCTCCCCATAGCTCCTTTTTCTTTCATTCCTTCATTGTTCTTCCTCATTTTCTATCGCAGATCTGCTAGTATCCTCCTTTTCCATCTTTTGAGAGGTTGCCCAAGCCCCTTTTTCCCATCCACCCTAAGGGGGAATCACTCCCATCATATCAATTTTTCTTTTATGCTACCTTTTCCCTCCATAGCATTGGGGAATCTTTCCAGTTTTTTCTTCTATCAATTCGATTATATTTTAATCTTCTTCAAAACCATTATTCTAACGTTATTTCGAAGACAGGTAAAATTTAGACGTAAATTTGACCACTTGCGTTTGGTCAAATTTACCCTTATTTCATCTAAAAATCCTTCCCATTTTCATTAAATAAAAAACATTACATTTATTTAATTAATATCATTCATTTCCCTAAGGTCTTCTAAAATTCCTAAGGTATTTAATTAATTAATTAAATACTTTACCTTTTATCCCTTCTTCTTTAAATTAAATAAATACTTATTTTTTATTTAATCATTTTATCTCTCCATAAGAATTAAATAAAATATTTGATTCTCCCCTTTTTCTCTCTCCTTGTCACATCCTCCATACCTTCTTCATTGTCCTTAATCCTAGTTTTAATCCCTTCATTAGGGATGTGAACATACTTAATCCTTGATTAAGAGATGTTGCATCCTCCAACTTTTACAACTTGCCTCTTAATCATTTTCATTATCCATACCCCACCTAATCACCTCATTAATTACTTGCACATTCTTAATCACCTTAAGAAAAAGATAATCACCTTGTCATTTATGGCTTCCTACCTTGTCCCGTCAACCTTAAATGCATTCACCTTTTGGAGAAGTAACCCCACATGGATCACCTCTCCTAAGGTACACTTGAGGAATTTAAAATTCATTTTTATTCCTCCTTTCCAATCATTATGGAAGATTGGACAAAAAATCCCTTTTATGAGGGAGATCTTGTTCATCTCCCAAGGTACTTACAAAGTACCAATCCTCCTCTCAAGGCCTCACATGGTGACACTTGTCACCATCCTAGGCCTTGAGAGGTCAAATCTCCCCGTTCTTCCTCCCATGGTGACACTTGTCACCACCACATGAGTTGAGATGTCTCAACACATCTCAACCCTTGATCCTCAACTTTCAATCTCAACCCTCCATTCCATCTATCCCCTCTCAAAAGATTACAACACTTACCAATTTTTAATAGCACACATCTTTGAGCAATCCCTTACTATTATGTTCTTGAAATTGTATTGAGCACACATCAAAACTGTCATCACCGGGGCAATCTACTCATCAAGCTCATCGACATACTCCATTTTCATTGAATTTGGAGAAGGTGTGAGTTTTTTGGCCCTAATCTTGATTTTTTCTTGATTTTGTGTTTTGTTTGGGCTTTATTGCAATTTTCATTCATTTAAAAGCATAAAATCATTGCACACTTACAAACAAATTTCTCTTAAGAAACATAAGAACATGAAGCTCGCGCCTAAATTTTATGGTCCTTATAAGGTTCTCCATTGAATATGAAGTGTAGCTTATAAGTTAGAACTTCCACCCTCTTCAAAAATTCATCTTATCTTCCATGTCTCGTGTTTAAAGAAAGTAATAGGTAAAAATATTTTAGTCCAGTTAGAATTGCCAAAGTTAGATGAAGAAGGAAAGTTTATTTTAGAACCTAAGAAATTATTGAGAAAAGAGTGAAAGAGTTATAAAATAGAGCTATCTATGAGTTAATAATCAAGTGGAAGAATATACCAATTGAAGATGTCACATGGGAAGATGAACAATTCATACTAAAGCATCTAGAATTACTAAGCATTGAGGACAATGCTTTTTTGAAGGAGAGGGGCATATTAGGTCCCTAATATTCTATCTAATGTTATGACCCTAATACCATATATCCTAAGAATATATTACATATTTTGAAGTATAATGAGTTAAGCACTTGTGGCATGCTTATCCTTAACATTAGTTTTAGTTAATACCCTAAATGCTCTTTATTAGGATGAAGGGGAATGTTGAGCTACATGGTTAAGCCTATTAATAAAGGGGAGATGTTGCTACCAATTCATCATATCTTTCTATTTTTACAAATAATTCCAAGAAATATTATAACAACACATGAGAACACTTGTTCTTATGTTCCTGTTATTCTCTTGTCCCTAATTTCCCTTATGCTCACAACTACTTACTAAGTTTGGTAAGTTAATCCTAGCTATTCATATTCTAACTGTTGGAGTGAAAAAGATGTTGAGAGGGGGGCTGAATCAGTGTCATGAATTGATTTGACAAATTTGCAAAAACTGAAATAAAACAGATTTATGCTCTCATTTATCAATGATTAACTCATCCATATTTTAAATGCAATCACATATAACTGTAATGTGAAGTATGACAGTGAAACATAGCATACCAAAGAATTCACACAATAAATCAGTGGAACCATAGATAAGAAAAGTGACACAAGATATGTCAAGTGGAAAACCCTCCAAGAGTAGAAAAACCACTCCTAAATTGTCGCCTTTCTAGGCTTATATTTTAAAAATCACTTTTTAACAATGCCTTATAGGCTGATTTCTGAGCACCAACTCAAGGGGCACCAACCCCTCATTTTGAAACATCAATTTCAAGGAGCACAAACTCCTTCTTTGTTTACTGAAAAATACAATGATACAGAGGGTCTCTCTATTTCTCTCTTTTCTCACAAGTGCCTCTTAACAAACAATACCTACAATCCTCAAAGTTCAAGAATGAACTTCCATAATTCTAGCCATTATCTCATCTTGAGATAACTTGTTATTAAAAATTATATTTCAGATTTTCAATCTCAAAATCAAAACATGTCTTCCTGTGTAGACAATACAATAGCTATGATTTTCTCACTGGTTTTCTCAGCCATTTCTCATAGTTCCAAAAAACAATTTTCTTTTCCTCTATTTTTCTCATACAAATATGACTTGTTTACAATTTAAAAATTACAACCCAAAAACATATATATTTCTTTTCAAACAAGAGAGGTTATTTTTAATGTACCCAACTTCTATCGAATCTTTTTCCAGATGTTACAGTGACTCAGAGAAGTACCCAAAATAGAAGATTGCTTCTGACAAAATGGACAAGAAAAAAGTATTTTGAGAAAGAAGACTATGAACCCTATCCACTCAAGGAGCCTGCACAAACAATACTATCTAAAAAAACAAAACAATATAATGCATGCACCGTACAAAAATATCTTTGAATACCACTGCAACAAAATGTAACTGAACCCTCATGATTGTGCACCAAGTGACCAAGAGCAGATACCACATAATCCATGAAGAAGAATGATATAATTTTTAGAAAGCATGATTACCCACCAACCAAAAAATACAATCCCTTAAAGCAGGAACAAAGAGGATATGATATTTTATCTTGGTATCTATTTTAGACTTTGAGAATTGAAATGCAGTATTTCTAACCACAAACAATAAACCCCATTTGAGCATTTTCAGAAAAGAACAAAAAAATTGTCTTCTATTTTTCTACCACGAAAAGTAACGATTCCTCATTCTTCAAATGATAAGATGAATACCTGAAAAGGGTGTGTGAGAATCAGTCATTAAGAATTTACCAACCCAACTGAATGAAAAAATAGCAAAAACTTCTTCCAAGAACGAGCCTTCACCCAAAGACAAACGGATGACAAAGACACCAACCATGGCATGGATATTACAGAGAGCTCCATTCTCTATCATTTGAGTTGCAGTAAGACAAAAACAACTGAGTAACAGTTGAGAGATAATTTCCATGGCGGCGACGAAGCAAGGGTTCCAAACCCACAAGCTTGTGAAACACCAAATAAAATGCCCAAAATTTCCTTTGCAAAGCAATCGATGACCTTTCCAAATCATAATACCATTTCAAGTTCGTGGCTTCATGCATTTTGACTTAATCAAATTCATCCATGCAAAAGACTGACACCATAATTAAAAATATTACCATGTAATTTCCTTATCTTACCAACATGTCGATTACCATAACCACCAAGGCATTATTACTAAGGGTCGGTATCAGTCACTCTCCATGTGACTTGACACTTATATGCTCATACCTGTTGTCGACTTAAGGCCTAATGAAATATCAAACATAAGACCCGATACATATATGAATTTTATTCAAAGCCATTTGCTATGTTATAAAGCCTGATTCCATGCTAAGAGAGGTTCAATTTATTGAACTTTCCATGATAACCATTACAAGGCCCAATACATATGACTCCCTTTAAAGTCATTTGCAAATGAATGTAAGCCAAAAATAATGTATCAAATCAGCATTACAAAAATTTCCATGATATTGCCATGTTACTACATTTTCCTAAAAAAGATGCCAATTGATATCAACTTATCATATTCCCATGCAAATATCAAATGTTTAAGGAAATCCAATAGGGTTTTCTTAATATTAAATTCCAACTCCAATTATGATTCCAAAAACCAAGTTGTCTATAAGCATTACCTGTATGAGGCTGAAAAGAAAACACAACTATGATGTTGTGCAAAACATTATCAATGTCATGAACCACATAAATCTAAACATGCTAATACCATACAAACCTATAGATCACCTTGGCACAATATAGCTCAAATTGTCAAACAGGTGTCAAACTAGAATTATACCACCTAAACATAGAATCATAATCCTGTAATCTGCACATGGAGTCAAGAGATCAGTACCATCAAAAACATCATCACAATGTTGAAGCCAAAACCAAGTATGCCAAGATAGAATATAAACAAGACTGCCAACCATTAGAATGTAAACTATGCAACTGATAATCAATCACCGAGGTGCCAGTCTGAAACATAATTTTGACATCAAGGACAAATACCAAAAGAGAAGTTCAACACTAACTACCTTCAAGGAGAAAATCATTGAACAATGGAGACTTTGGTAAGATTTCATGTTGATTTTAATATTATTATCTTGTTTTGCTTTCATTGTTGAGCTCTATCTAGAGGTTTTTCATGTTATGAATGGGGAATTTACATACTAGTTTGCTTTCATTTCAATACCAAAATCTAGACATTACAACTTTCTTTTGAGATGTTACACTTAACTTTAAACCCTACATCCTAAAACCTAAATGATACACCCTATGTGACCTAAAAAATAAACCCTACACCCAAGATCTTTAAGCTTGAATCTGCTAAAGTCTCAATCCTAAACATAAAATCATAAATCCTACACCATAAACCATACACCCCATATACTAGATCAATGCACAAAGTTGTGTCCCTCAAATTCTTGGCAACTTGAGAAAGGAAAGCAAAAATTCCACTAAAATTGCTAACAAAGCAAAGAGAAAGGGAAAATGAAAGCAGTAAAAATAAGGAAAAACCTAGAGAAATGCAATAGCATGCCTCTTGGAAGTGTCAGTTTCCACAAAGCCTCCAACTCTAAAAAACTAAAACTTAAGCAACTCCTAAAACCCTAAACATTCTTGCAACTCTAATTAGGATTACAATAAGAAGAATGTTATTAAATGAAGAGCAAGAGATTGAAGAGTGCACGTCATCATATAATTTGCAACAAAAAAACAAAGAGCATTACAGTTATGTCTTTTCACTAATCCCTATATAATCACATGCCATTAAATCTATTGCTCTCTATTTCATAACTAGCTAGATTTTTGTTGTCATCTTGGAGTTGCACATTATTAAGGGTTTTGAGAGTTGCTAAGGGTTTGGCCTTTTTAGAGATATATTATTTGTGGCAACTAATACTTTGTATAAGAAATGGTAATACATTTCTCTAGGCCTTTCTGCTCAACTTTTGTTTTCATTTTTTTCCTTCTCTTTGCATTGTACTTCTCTTTCTTTGTAAAGAATTTAAGGGGAACTATATTTTTAATTGAGCTCAATGTTACAAGTTATAACAGCACCTTTAATTCTCTAAATGTAGGTCTATATGATATTTCTTAATAAAATATCATAATTTGAGATAAAAGATTCCAACACACATCTAAAATTTGAAGTTAGAAACCAAACTCAAACTCAAACTCATAAAACAAGATTATCATTTACATCACAATTAAGAGCACAAGTCTCTACATCTACACAATCTACAACACAATGGTCACATTTGTATCCATCAATATGCACAAAAGGCCAATTACTACTCTAATTCATTTTAAAGCATAGTAAGAATGCTTCTGGTTTTAACTGTGCATGGGAAGAGGTGTCCCTCTTCTTGATGATGGATCACTGAGTATGATTCGAAATATCGATTCAAAAGACATACACAACTAAAACCAGAAACATTCTTACTATTCTTTATTAACTGTGAAAAAATTATACCTACTATCATTTTAAAACATTTTAGAAAAGAAAAAGGTACCCTTAAAATAATAAGAGTCTACCCTCATTTCATTTGGATTTGTTCTTCATTTCTTAAATGGTCTCCCCCTCTCTCTGTTGGAATGCAACCAAATGGGGGCCAAATATGAGTGAAATCCTGGAAATAAGTTAAATGCCTTAGGTTTAGTTTTAAATACTTCGCATTTTGTCCTCCTAAATTACTGTTGTGCTCCTTCAAAAATAAGCTGAGCTCTAAAAATGGAAGAGACACCAAAAGCCATTCCATTCCTCCTCTAAATAGAGCGATAAAAACATTGTGTACTCTCCTCCTCTCTGATGCAACAGGTGTAAGTGAATGTGGCTCCCCTTTATACCCAGAGCAGCAATCAACTCTTCGTCTCCGCGTACAGATGTAGAAAGAAAGAGCTGCGAATCCCCAAAAAAGAAAACCCACACCTCTTTCTCTACCTTCAAAGATTTTCACACAGATCACAGAATATGCCAAAGGGAAAACAGCAAAGTCGCACGGCTAAAATTATCACGCTTTGCCTGCAAAAAAATTGTACAGTATCACTCCTACCTCCTTAAAAGTGGTACAAATCTCCTCTTTCCATATTTTCTTGTGTCTTTAATGCCCCACAATCACTTCTATCTTTTATCTTTAGGTTTTCTAAACTCTCTCAATGACATCCAGACGATGGACAGATGGTACAAATTTGTTATGTAATCTCATTTTCAAAAAATACTTCATATTGAGGCTATCAAAATCTTTCTTCCAAATTTTTTTCAATGAGAAAATTCAGTCCATTCATAATGTATAAGAGAGTGTTTTTTCTGGATTTTTAACTGTGTACTATTTTTTACATCAAGATTTGGATCACACACCAAGATCTATTTTTTACTCCCACAGTCCTCTTTCATCCATTTTTTACTCCTACAACTCTCTTCTATCATCTGTAGGAGTAAAAAATAGATGAAAAAAAATTGTAGGAATAAAAAATAGATCATAGAATGTGATCCGAAATGTTGATATAACACACAGTTAAACACAAGAAACACTCTCCTACCATTATAAACTGTAGAAATCTAATTTATGTAACAAATGCTTAACAATCTAACAATGATTTACACATTGGCTTAGGTGGGTATATCCAAACAAAATATGTCAAACCAAAATACATGATGATCTCTTATCTTCTTTGTTTGCTTTGCTGGAACATCTTGTTTTCGATTTTTGTATGGAACAAACATCAGAATTTGCAGCCTTTAATGAAACCAGCAACTAAAAACAAATGATGGTAGCAAATCAGGTCGTACCACATCTCCATGTTGGATGTTTAGTCAACAGCCATTCGTTTCTTCCCTTCTGGCAACCCCTTCAAATCACCACCTTTCCTCATCCGCACAGATCAGACATTGACTAATGGCTGTATACCACTTGTTACACAGCAATAACCATAAGAAAAACAGGAGCAATTCGTTCATTCCTCCATCCCCATCACTCCAATACAGTATGCAAGTACATATAAAGTAGAAGGTGGCTTAACAACATTTTCAAAATATCGAATAACCTTTTTATAATTAAGAAAAGATAAACTTCATGTAGAATGACTGGGTTTCTACGGTAAGACGTCCATACTGAAAAATATGAGCATATCCAACAATATAAAAAATTTAACCTAAAATGTCATGGTACTCCAAATGCAAATTGCAATTAGTATCCATATTTAAACATAGAGTAATCTTTGTGAATGACAATTTGTCGTTATTTATATTAGTTTTATTTTACTTCCAATTCTTTCGTTAAAGGAGAGATTATTTTGTTTAAAAATATACAAGATAAGCTTTGTTGGAAAATGAGTCACTATTGAACTGAAGATGGACCAGTCATCAAAAGGGCTCATAGTTTAGTGGCAAAACACCCCAACTGTAAATGGGAAGTCTCATGTTTGACTTGCAACTGATCCATGAAAATTTTAAGATGGTATCAAAGACCAAGTCAGCAAAGCCAAGCCAAGCTAGAATCCTTGAACACCTGCAATGTGGTTCAAGGGGAGGTGTTAGAAGATAAGCCACACCTGAATTGAAGATGGAACCGTCACCAAGAGAGCTAGTAGCTCAATGGAAAAGCACCCCAACAACAAACAAAAGGGTCCTAGGTTCAATTTCTAAATGGACTCTGTAAATTTTAACAAGTTTTGCTTAATTTAAGAAATTTTCAAGATTTGAGGGGTGGCCACCCCTTTCCATCTTATAAAAGCTACTATATGGTTAGATTGAGTGTTGTATTTCCAAGTTACAAACGGTACTAAATGACTATTCTCCACAACCATTACAACTTTCATTCTAATTTCATCTTGTCACCAATATATCGCCCATACATCATATCTTTTATTGCAATATAATAATCTGTTTTGTTTTGTTATCAATATTATTGATCAATAATGTTTTTGCTTGAGGTAAGCAGGGATTTTGAAATGGCCCAAACCCTTGTATAAAAAGGAGGATTAAGCATTAAGCATAACAAAAAAAGAAAGGACAACCAAGGGAATCAACGAAAGTATAACAAAAAAGGACACTATAAATCCTTACAAACTACCAACCCAAAGTTAGAGTGGTTTGAAACCAAATTGTTCCAGCAATTTTTACTTCATAGTGCAAGAGTCTTTCAACCCTAAACTTATTTTTTTGCCGTAAGGAGGATTTATACCTGTCCACAAGAAAGTCTTATGTTCAATCTTGAATCCTTGAGAGAGGTGTCCATCAATGTATAGTTAAAAAGGGCTTTTCCCCCTACTTTCTTCCTTATGTGCATCCTCAGTGGTAATGTACTCCTCAATAGTAGTAGATGTTTGTTCCTTTCTCCTCCAAACAAAATGGTATTTCTCGTTGCTTGGGAAACTAGCAATAGTATGGCCCACTTTACAACAACAATGGGAAATTACTAAAGATTGACTTTGAATTCAATTTGCTACACCCAATCACCATATTTGGAAGATAGTGTAATTTGTGTTGGGAGCGCCTTATTTTTCTTCACAAGCACGCAAAACCTAGCAAACAACAAAATTATTAGCACCAAAGTACGCTCAAAGGTATTTGCAATAAGCATAAGAACTTCTTCATCTCAATATTCCAATGTTAGCCCTGAAAATCTAACACACACAAGAAACTTGATGGTATCGTCACTCATTGGATTAATGCTCGGAGAAAAAAATTTAAGACAAAGGCCATTCTACCTCAAAAACCAAGGACCTTCCAAAAGATTCCATGAGCAATCATCTAGATAGGAAAATGAAACCATTATTGATAAATGTTGAACTATACCACTCAATTTTGTATAAATTATGTGGAGACATGTTGAAAAAAATTGAAGTCATGAATTTTTTGTGATATGTACTACTCAATGCTATATAAATGACCTTTGTCACCTCATGAAGCCATTATCTAGTTGAGCATGGGAGTACCTACTATGGATAGTTGCTCTCAATCCCAAGCTTAAGAGATAGTCATGTAATTAGCTAATTGAAAAAAGAAATGTCTACTCCATATCCATGTAATTGATTTTATGTTAATCACATCTCTAATAGGAAAGGTGGTTTACTAGACTTCCAAGAGCAATTGTAGTTCAAATTTGGAAATGGAGGTGTAATTCTACCATTACATTTGTTGTGCCTTTGATTGATGGGTTTACATTACAAATAGGGGAATGCATAAAATAAAGGCATTGAATTTCAAATTGAAAAAGCACAAGAGAAAACTTAAGTGATATTTAGTATTTCCAATTGCCGCGTAGACTATCCATTAAGGTTGACCAACCATCCTCTAAGAAAATTGAGTTAATTACCTACATCTAAAAGATTAAAAAAAAAATTGATTGATTTTTTGTGAACTATCCCTAGTTTGAATGAAACTTTTTAAGGAAACTAGCTAATGAGTGTCTATAAATAAGATATTACTAGTATATATATCTTAAATGCATCTATCAAAAAATATTGAGAGATATCAATCTTGAAGTATTTATATTAAGTAAGTTCTATAAGATAGATGGGCACATTAAGATTAATATCTTTCAACAAATTTTAAAATATGTATTTAAGATATCTATGATAGTTTAGAATATACATATTATCATAGATTTCATTATTTGCAATTGTCATGAATTGATTCATATTAAAATTTATATAATTATGTGCATTCATTTAATTAACTTAGATTAATATGAGAATTATGATCCTCCTTAAAATATAAAATATTTTTTTCAATATCTATCTAAACTATTACATACACACATGGACATAACTAAGGGGTATCCATTCTACCAAAGTTGCTTGGGGCACAATCTTGAACTCATCCCTTATGGCATTGAGAGCTTATACTCAACAAGACTTGATCCCTTGTGGGTTCATTTAGAACCATTGACAACTTCACCAATAAACCAAGTACCCCATTTACATTCTTTAAATTTAATGTTAATAACTTTTTTTCTATACTAATAAAAAAAAAATTAACACAAACAATTATCGATATTCAATAAAAAATAATTCAAACACAATAGTTTCAGTATGTTTTTTTTTCCACTTACTAATTGTTGATGTTTTTTAAATTTTGATAATTTAATAAGACATCACTAATAATATATTTATTATTAAATGGCATGACTAATATTATGTATATTATTCCATATCAATATTTTATGTGTAAATGGCTATCAAATTTAAATTGAATAACACACCATACAATCCACCTCTTACTACCATTATAGATACAACTCCACATAAATATTAAAAATAAAATAGACAAAATGTATACACCATAAAGATTGTATAACTAAACTTCAAAGTTGATGCACAATCTAGACTATAAATATTTGAGTTCTATTGAGATGGCAGTTATATGCAACAAATTTATGGGAATTGTTGGGAATAGGATGTCATTTAACTACATTCTAAACATATTTCATGTATCTCCTAAGTCCTTGGAATGTGTTCCACAACACTAGGATTAGGAAGAGATTAATTTGGAATGGAATAAACATTTAATTTGACATTTGTAGTTATTCCTGAATAATAGGAGCATGTGGGGACGCCTTGGGAGATCTCCTACAAAATAGGAGCACATGGGCGCCTACATGGGAGGTGGGACCCATCCTGGTTCAGTTAATTGGTTGGTGAATTGAGTACACTTCAGAAATGCATCTTAGGTTCCTAAAAAATAGGGATTTGGATTTATGCATGTTGAGTTCCTATAAAATAGGGATTGATGTTTACAAGGTTTGGTTCGGTTCAGTTTAGTTCAGTTTAGTTCAGTTATCTTCAGTTGCATGTTAGTTAACTTCAGTTGACTTGAGTTGCATGGACAGATAATAGGTGAATACATTCAGTTAACAAATGGAGGATCATTTATGCATATTGTTTTGCATGAATCGGTGACACATATGTTTTAGTTAACAAAGATTAACTTAGGCCCATTGTTGGTGTTTTTTATTATTCTCAACTAAACTTCAAAACTCTCTAAGACATAGTATATTCAAGAACAGTCAAAATTTAGTGGCCAACTAACAGGTAAAGTTGTTTAGGTCCTTACCCCTACTCTTTAGGCTCTGGGAGACCAAGGAGGGTATTCCTATTTGTGTCCATATGATAATTCCTACCTCAAGAACACTTTGTACATAGATAAGTTCCTACCAGATGAAAAATATACAATGCACCAAAGGCTTGGCTGACCTTCAATCACATAATCATCTAATGCTAGGAATACAGGCATTGGGTGAGATTTGCATCTCAGGATTAAGTGAATTTCAATTTTAAAATGTTCTGACCTTGAATCCACATGCTAGGGTGACTGACTTGAGTTATTTAAAATAACCCTAGATGATTTAACCAGTGCCTCATTAAATTGGTCAGGAGTCACATAAGATTTAACCCTAATATCATTAAACTATTCTCACAATGCTTTGCACTATAAGAACTCTCAATATTCAAAACAACACTCCTTATCAAATCCTTAGCATATTACCTCAAACCTATAATCCCATTTCAAGCATTTGATTAACTCATTAAGTTAAAGCAAGAAAGTGAACCATGCATTCAAATACACCATTGAAGATAAATGAAAGAACCCTTGATAATTTAATCCACGCTTTGTCATAACACACATAGGAGAGCAATTGTCTTGAATTTTTTTTAGATTTCTTTCAATATCAGTAATTACATAAAATATATTACGATTATCCCATGTACATGCCCTACCAAAGATGATTTACTAGCTAAATCCTCCTAAGTTCTGCATTACACGCATTCATTGTGCACCACCTAGACCTCAGAACTCAAAATTCGACCCTTGAGTCGAGGGCTTCTCCTAACCAGGCTAGAGAGGGGCCTTCCACCTTCTTCAGTTGCTCCATGAGCACCAGGATTCACTTCCTACTGAGAATTCTTAGCACACATCCTTGCACTCCTACGTAATGGTGAGTTGGGAATAATTGAATTGCTCATTTTGCACTCATACCCAAACCTTGCAAGGATAGAAAAGACTCAATGCAGTAGCACAGATGAATTCAGACTTGAAATTATAATGATGCAAGTGAACGATCAGCGAGCATTTATAAAACAAACCGATGCAACAACCTTTAATGTTCCAATTGTAGTACAAACAAGCAATCAGTGGCTAACATTAATTTCACCACTGTTAAAATTCATGTGTATGGAAACCGGCGTGAAAAGACATCATGATCGTCAGGAAAAAATAGCTCGCACGCATGGAAATCAAGATGATATCCACTGAAAAACCTGTGTCACTAATGTGTGTCATTTGTAGAGCGTAAACAACCTTCACATAATCAATTCATTATTTTGTATCAGGGTCGTTGGTGCATAGGGGAGTTGGTGTCGTGGATGACTCGGATTGAGTCATGCACCGTTGAAAATCCCATGTTATCACATGGTAGGCTCATCATCCAATAACATACCTCCCAATCAGCAGACATGCTCACCACTTGTGGGCTTGAACTAAGCACCTTGTACCACCATGCGAAAACACGTGTCGCCAAACTGCACACCTCGCAGTAGTTTTAAAACTATTATTATAGTCATGCATGGTTGGTGAGGAACGACCACAATTAATCCTCATCAACCCTCTTTATTGTACCACAGTCGTCAATTTGATAGCCCTTATGCATATTGTTGGCAGATTCAAACCGGGCCCCACTGCCATATAGAACACATGGCGACACCTCGCACATCTTACAGCCTTTAGGCAACATCATCAAGAAACCATGTGAGGTCAGCAGGGGATGGTCGAGATTTATCCCTTTGATCCGACGGTCCAAAAACCTGCACATGCCATAATCGTTATTTATAGAAGGGGGACTAACTAGGCAAACGGGGAAATAACCCTTAAGGCATGAATTTTAGACACAAGTCCAAAATTTAACAATTATCAGCCCAACAATAGGAAAAATTGATATTAATCTCTAGCATGGAGAAAGACCAACTGGCTAGGTAAAGGGGCCAATAAGTTCATGACACAGAAGGCTCCATTGATGACTTAAGCGATCGGCAACCCAAAGCAATAGGTCAATGCAAGAATATAACGCCAGGGTTTATTTGACGAAAAAAAATTAAACAAGGGTAAAAAAACCCTAAACCCCAACATTTGACCCCTAAAACACAACGGTAACAGCCAGGTAAGACAAAGGACCTGCAAAAAATGTGGAAAATTTCAAAATATCTATCAGTGGCTCTGACTGGGGATGCATGCCCCTTGTGGGGCATAACAAGATTCTAGATCTCTAGGGAGTAGATCAAATTCTTATTCATTGGGGTAACCTGGAAATCATTTTATTTTGCTGCATTAAGACCATTTTAAACCTCAATTAGTGGGTATAGGCCCCCCAACAAAGAAGAACCAGCATTTACCTCAGTCAAAAACAAAGTTCTTTGTTGTCCACCATAGGCCAAATCTGAAAACATTTTCATAGATTTCCCGCAAACTAGCTCGGTCACTGACATGTCCCACTATATCACTATGCTTTTCAATGTCACCAAGAATTTTGTTAAATTGCAGCATGCAATTAGATACTGTGAACCCCTAAACCTGCAAATGCACAAGAACAACAAGCAAGGTTAGATTGTTAGCTCAAAATGCATACAAGCATGAGAGATTCCCCATGACATCCATCTATTTAAACTAAAATTAGGAAAATGAAGAACACAATACAAGAGAAGAATATAAATCCTAATTAAGCCACTAGATTTAAGATCCCATGGGGGAATTGGTGCCAATAGAATGTTGTAATTGGCCCTTCCCCAATTCCTAAGTTGCAATGTTGAGTGGTTGAGAAATGTTCAAATCTCCCAAAGAGATTTGAGCATAACCTTGTTGCAAATCTTGAAGATGATGAATGGCTGAGTGAAATGGGCAAAATTAGCTCTCAATGTGAAGAGAGTAACTTTGCATGAAGATTGTGGATGAGAAATGAGGAGAGAAGTCTCCACTTTATAGATTTCAATTTGGAAGAATGAAAGAGATTTGAGCAATGTGGGACTAACCTTCAATCCAATGGTTGAATGCCACATGTCATGATGTGAATGGTAAGTGGTTGTGCACATTTTCACCAAAGTGCCGATAAATGCATTTAGTTTGAATTTGAATTTTTGAAATGACTTGTTGAGGAGGGAAGGGAAATGAAGTTAATATCACTTGGCTCAAGGCCAAGGATATGTAAGAGGCCTTAAATGCCTTGTTGGATGTACAAGTCCACTTGGACTTTTTGAATTCAAATTGAGGGAATATTCCCTTTTGATGCCATGTGAGGGAAAATAGATGAATTAATAAATCAAAGTAATTGATTTATTGTGCAAGTTGCGTAATCTAGAGGATTTTAGTGATTGAGATTAAATTAATCAAGATTTGATCAATTTAATGAGAGATTAGGAGATGTGACAATTTAGACTTGAATTGATAAATTAATTTAAATCAGAATTGAGAAGAATTGATTAACTAGATAAATTATTTTGATCTATTTAACCAAAGAGGAAATTGTTAGATTAAGTCAAATAAGGTTTAATTTAATTAATTTAATAAGAGGACTTTAGAGATTTTAATCAAATAAAATGATTTATTTAATTAAATAGAAATATAAGGTTAATCAAATTAAACTAATCAATTTAATCACTAGAGGAGGAAGACTTAATTTAATGAATAATGATTCATTACATTAAGAGACAGAATATGATGAAATGTTGAGAGTATGATTCGAGAAGAAATGTTGTTAGTAGACGGGATCAAGTGTGTCAAAACGAAATTGTACATTTTCCATGTCTACAGACACTGATTAAAATTCATCATCATTGTGACATTTTACCTTGGCCAGTTTATCATCATGTTCCACTAAATGCTCATTCTCTTGAATTGAGAAATAGAAATATTCATAGGCCATCTGATCTTTGACATCAAAATCAGTTTGCACATCAAACTAAAAGCTCTCATAAACAACTTTTTGTGCATCATGCAAATCGTCATCAAATGTATCAAAGATAAAATACACGTATTCTGGAGCATCCTTACATTGATCGCTGCAACATGGGCACATTCTTTTACCAGAACACACCTTGGTATCATAGAAACGGGAATCATATGCATCATTAACATCTAGGAAATGAGTAAATGCACTCATCTCAGGCTCAATAGCATATTTTGATTCATTCTTTACATCATCATTCAACTCAATGCCAAATACCTCAAGAGTAGGCTCAAACAATTCAGCATCAATAGGGACAACAGAAGTAAACCCATGTGCATTGGCACCTTCATGTGCAACATGATTTGATATGTGTGTTTATCCAAAAGTAAAGGATTCATTGCTAACTGGAAACTCCTCACTAGCAATAGAATTTGAATCTTGATTTCCTTTAACATAAATTCTCTCCTCAAGGGATGAAAACATATCCATGTGCACACTCTAAATATCAAGAGCATTAAAAAAGAAGAAATTATACTGAACTTCACACTCATTAACATGAGTTTTTCCATTACTTTCATTTCTTGGTTGCTCTACACATGGATCAAAGACTTTTGTAGTATCACCACAATCTGAAACTTTATTGTCATATGAATCAACAAACTCTTCAGTGTTATCAATGGGTAATAATATTGACTTGGGATCCATATATTTTTCATAATGTTCCACTTGATCATTCCAAAATGAATCCCTTCTTTCATCATCATGTACAGCATCATCCTTTTCAGGTATCACAAACATTTCCATCTTTGTCTTGCATAAATAAACTTGAGTAACAAGGGAATCAACACATTCATCAACATGCTCATCATATTTAGCATTTTGTTCAGGATCGACATATTGAACACAATCTCCTTATCTTCAAGTTCCCCATCACTAACACCATTGCTATGCTCCAAGGGTGGAAAACCTGGACTACACTTTCGGTATTCACCACATACAATTTGTTATTTCACTTGTGGACAAGTGACATCATGAGCATCTATACAATTGCATTCTTTGAATGAGGAGCATGCTTCCACACCATCCTCAGAAAATCATTCAGACATATCCACCTCATTATGATGTTCATCATAAGATGAAACATCACTACACAACCATGTTCCAAATTTTCAGAGCAAAAACTTGAAGTTACATTTTCAGGATCATAATCATTGGTTTGTAATAAAATTTCAGTAACATCACATGGAATATCATTTTGCATTTCATCATCATCTAAGATATCACAAGAAAATAACTCTTGCATAACTAATTCGTCGTTATCCCATGTATCCATTTCCTTATCATTGTCGTGTTTTTCAGTATATATGTGTTTGTGAATTGACAACAATGCTCATTTTTTGACATATTATTTTCACTAGGTTGCATTGTTGTCTGATAATTTTTAAAAGGATAGTTGATGAATTCCATGTGTGAATCCATATTTTTTGCACAACCCCACTTGGTTGATTCTACAATCTTCATCCAATCAAGAACTTGATCAAAGCTATGGGGCTTTAATTCCTCTGGCAAGGTACTCAGCCCTGATTCATAGATTTCACAAAATAAATCAATGCACGCAGAATCATCAGGTCTGAAATCTTTGGGGACCTTAATCAAAACATCCAAGAATCTTAAAAATAGATTATATAGTGATTCTCATTTGTGTCTTTTCATTTTAGACAATCCCTGAACAAAAGATGTTAGATCACCGTTGATCAAATTTTGACAACATTTAACATGGAGTTCATTAGGATCTGCAGATTGTGATGATGGAGAAATCAGAGCAGCATCATTACCATCTTGACAAGCATTTCTATTAGCTAATCCATGAGTTATACTTGCATGAGATGTGTTAGGATGATCAACACTCACAACCCTATGTCATTTCATCATTGAGTACCTCAATTTTTTCTCAATATCTATAGCAATTTGATATGCCTAATGCAAAGTTGTGGGCTCTTTATCTCTTAATAGATAACTCATTTTCTTGTCAAATTCTCCCAAGTACATGAACAAACATTCAGCATCATTTGGTCTTATATCTTCAGGAATCTCTCTTATGACCTTTGACAAATTGAGATTAAAAGATGGGACCAACTCATCTTTTCCTTTTTCCATATTCATAAACTTTTTCGTTATCAAAATAGGGTTAATCCTTTCTCCAAATTGCTCCATAAAGGTTGTCATAAAATGACTCCATGAAGCAATAGAACATGCTGGTGAATATGAGAACCCGTCCCTAGAATCATATTTCAAGGATTGAACAATGAGCTTCATGACAACATCCTCATGGTTTACATCATAATCCCCCCTCACATCTATGAAGGTTTGCAAATGTTTAGAGGCTGATTTTGAACTTTGCCCCTATGAATTTGGGAAAATACTTCCTAACATTTTTAGGGATCAGGTTTGGGAAACCTTTAATACTACTGAAAACCAATGGCATATACCTCTCAATAACAAAATCCCTTTGAGGACTAGGCAAAACTCATTTTCCCTACATATTTTTAATTGATGTTTCACAAGGAATCCCTCTTGTACTCATATTCAATCACTGCAAATATTTATACATGGTTATTGATTACATCATTTACAAATTCAACCATGATTCTAAAACATAGATTGAATACTTATGCCTTAAAGTTTTCTTAAGGCATAATTCAAAGATAAACATACTTCTCAACTATTACAGATATTACATGTTACACATTTGAAATATGAAAATAAATACTATTGTTCCCTTTCTTAATGTAAATTCATCTAATAGGGAACCATTTACGATCTCAAGTCTTGAAAATTTCTCATAAACTTCTTTCAAACAAAATAATACTTGCTTTAGATTTATGAGAATACCTAGAACTTTGCAGCAATTGTTAACCATTCTTTCTAACTGCAAATTATGCAAGTCTGAGAATCTTGTTCACAATTTAACTGGTTCTTAGACAGAGTCGCCACCTCCTTTCATAGAGGAATAAACTTCAAGAAACATGAATTTCTTTCAAGATTAAATCTCGTTCTGGGTCTTCTCCAACAGCAGATTCACACTCAAATCCTTTGATCTTTGTTGCAACACAATCTTTTCCAGGTTCACGAACTTCTCAATTATATGAACAAGGATGTTCAAAGCCACCAAATGCTCAACTCTATGCAAATGGATATTTCTTTGTTTCTCCCCAGCCAAGTCGCCATTTTGTTGGTGTTTTTTATTATTCTCAACTAAACTTCAAAAATTTGTAAGAGATAGGCAGTCCCTATATTCAAGAACAGTCAAAATTTAGTGGCCAACTAACAAGTAAAGTTGTTTAGGTCCTTACCCCTACTCTTTAGGCTCTATGAGACCAAGGAGGGTATTCCTATTTGTGTTCATATGATAATTACTACCTCAAGAACACTTTGTACACAGATAATTTCCTACCAGATGCAAAATATACGATGCACCAAAGGCTTGGACGACCTTCAATCACATAATCATCTAATGCTAGGAATACAGGCATTGGGTGAGATTTGCATCTCAGGATAAAGTGAATTTTGATTTTAAAATGTTTTGATCTTGAATCCACATGCTAGGGTGACTGACTTGAGTTATTAAAATAACCCTGAATGATTTAACCAGTGCCTCATTAAATTGGGCAGGAGTCACATAAGATTTAACCCTGATATCATTGAACTATTCTCACAATGCTTTGCACTATAAGAACTCTCAATATTCAAAACAACACTCCTTATCAAATCCTTAGCATATTACATCAAACCTATAATCCCATTTCAAGCATTTGATTAACTCATTAAGTTAAAGCAAGAAAGTAAACCATACATTCAAATACACCATTGAAGATAAATGAAAGAACCCTTGATAATTTCATTCATGCTTTGTCGTAACACACACAGGAGAGAAATTGTTTTGAAATTTTTTTAGATTTCTTTTGATATCAGTAATTATATAAAATATATTACGATTATCCCATGTACATGCCCTACCAAAGATGATTTATTAGCTAAATCATCCTAATTTTTGCATTACATGCATTCACTGTGCACCACCTAGACCTCGGAACTCAAAATTTGACCCTTGAGTCGAGGGTTGCTCCTAACTAGGCTCAAGAGGGGCCTTGCACCTTCTTCAATTGCTCCATGAGCACTAGGCTTCAATTCCTGCAGATAATTCTTAGCACACATCCTTGCACTCCTACGTAATGGTGAGTTGGGAACAATTGAATTGCTCATTTTGTACTCGTACCAAAACTTCACAAGGATAGAAACTACTCAATGTAGTAGCACAAATGAATTCAGACTTGAAATTGTAATGATTCAAGTGAATGATCAGCGAGCATTTATAAAACAAACCGGTGCAACAACCATTAATGTTCCAATTGTAGTACAAGAAAACGATCACTGGTTGACGTTAATTTCACCACTATTAAAATTCATGTGTATGGAAAACGACGTGAAAATCCATCATGATTGCCAGGAAAAAAATAGCTCGCACGCATGGAAATCAGGATGATATCCATTGAAAAACCTACACCATTAATGTGTGTCATTCGTAGAGTGTAAACAACCTTCACATAATCAATTCATTGTTTTGAATCAGGGTCGTTGGTGCATAGCAGACTTGGTGTCGTGGACCACTTGAATTGAGCCAAGCACCATTGAAAATCACACGTTACCACATGGTAGGCTCATCGGCCAATAACATACCTCTAGATCAGCAGACATGCTCACCACTTGTGGGCCCAAACTAAGCACCCTGTACCACCATGCGAAAACATGTGTCACCAGACCGCACACCTCGCAGTAGTTTTAAAACTATTATTCTAGTTGTGCACGGTTGGTGAGGAACGGCCACAATTAATCCTCATCAAACCTCTTTATTGTACCGCAATCGTCGATTTGATAGCCCTTATGCATATCACTGGCAGATTCAGACCGAACCCCACCGCCATACAGGACACATGGCAACACCTCGCACATCTCGCAACCTTTAGGCAACGTCATGAGGAAACCCTATGAGGTCAGCGTGGGATGATTAAGATTCATCCCTTCGATCCGACGGTCCACAAACCTACACATGCCATAATCATTATTTATAAAAGGGGGATTGACTAGGCAGATGAGGAAATAACCCTTAAGGCATGAATTTTAGACATAAGTCAAAAATTTAACAATTATCTGCCCCACAATAGGCAAAATTGATATTAATCCCCAGCATAGAGAAAGACTGACTGGCAAGGTAAAGGGTTCTATAAGTTCACGACATGGAAGGCTCCACTGATGACTTAAGTGACTGGAAACCCAGAGCAACAGGTCAATGCAAGAATATAACGCTAGGGTTTATTTGACGAAAACGTTTTTAAACAAGGGTAAACAAACCCTAAACCCCAATATTTGACCCCTAAAACACAAGGGTAACATCCAAGCAAGATAGAGGACCTGCAAAAGTTGTGGCAAATTTCAAAATCTCTATCACCCACCTTTGGTGCCCAAGTTGGCATCTTTGAGTTACAACTATTGTATGGAAAATATATTTACAATACTCAGTTAAGTGGGGCCCAATTTGGGCACCTACTTTGAGGATGAGCTTGCATGATATATTTTTGGCAACTACAAGGTTAACACTTCATTGTTGGGCTCCAAATTTGAGGGAGACTCTTGTTTGATTTGTTCATGCATGTGTGAACTAAACTTGGCAACCCTAGGCGTGGATTTTCTCAAGAGGCTTTGTGATCTTGTATTTGATAACTCTTATGATTTTGTAAGAAAGAATATTGTCTATTATTGCAGCAATTGTATGAGAGGGTTTTGGTGAGAAAATATTGTAGGTTGTGAAGAAGATTTATTGAAAAACAAGGAAGCATATCAAGGAGAATTGAATTAGTGTTATTGTAATCTTATTCAAAGGTTAAATAATACAAGCAAGACCAATTCTGGTGGATTTTTTTCCCAAAAGGGTTTCTCCACGTACATTTGTGTCCTTTCTATTATGTCTTATATTTCTTCTACAATATTTTGTCTACTTTCTACAACATTAAAATTGATCTAATTCAAGATTAATCATACACAAGAAATTGTGACAAAGAATACTAAAATTGAATCTACAGTTACACAATATTTACAAGTTTTAAGCTACATTTTTACTACAGTTTTACCTTCATTTTCAACAGGAATAAAGGGAAGATAAAGTTATCTATATACAAGTGGTGTTTCCACATGAATCAAATTATAATAATTAAAACTGATGAAAAATTATTAGAAGTGGTTTTAATCGAAAGCCCTTTTTTTTTTTTGAGGTACTCCTTTATTTGTGTTCAACATAGAAGCCATGCTTTTAACATACGCCCATTTTTTGGGTTCCGGACATAGTCACCATAATTAGTACTTGACAATCTTTTAATTCTCATTGTTGTCTTTCAATCAAACAATACTTAGCTTTATATAAGACTATGTGGAAAAGATGGAACTCAAAAGTTTACATAAGCAAACTTTAGTTTCTCCATATCATTTAAAAAAACTTAATTTCTTGAAAAGCTATAGATGTAACCAAAGGCCAGATGGAACTAAAAAGTTTACATAAAAAAAACTTAGTTTCTACATACCATTAAAAAAACTGAATTTATTGAAAAGCTATAGATGTAACCAAAGGCTAGATGGAACTCAAAATTTTACATAAGCAATTCAAAAGCAATCAAGAGAAGATTCATTGAAAAAATTCAATATCAAAGCATCATGTCAAAATGTATGTGATTTTGTGCATGTTCATGTTATCATATTGTTTATGAGATCTAACCCTTGTAGGTCTTCAATCAAATCAAGCCTTGAGCAGATCTTGTATGACTTTAGTCCTTCAAGGAAGCCATTTTTGAGTGGTGAGTTGCAATCCTTTGTTGATTAATCATTCATTTATCATTTAGCCTCTATCTCTCAAAAGGATAAACTCTCTTTCATTAACATTTCCATTATGGAGGTGGAAACACCAACACGGAGTTTGACTAAGGCAAGCCCCTAAATGGAACAACCCTTCCTCTCTCTTTGAATGTGCACGTTTCAGATCTGAAGGATATTGGGAGAAGTTTGAAGGTAAATTATACATTATTACATTCAAATCCTACACCTTGAAAACATATGGAAACTCAGTTATCTTTGCACTTGATGAAGATTCGATAGTGTGACACCTAGAAAAAGAAGAATCATATCAGACATCAAAGGACTATGAAATTAGATCCAAAATTCATCTACTAGGACATAGTCGCCCAGAGTGGCTTGGTCCTTAGAAATCAGCTTCAAATGCATATCACAGTTGCACAGTACTCTTCTCAATCTATTTATGAAGTATGAATTTTTGTGACTTTCTAGATCTATTGTTTGTGCATCAGAATAGTTATTTCTATCATTAGCCTAGTCATTTTATTGCATTTCATTCCCAGATTCATTCCATATTTGGTGCAGGGAAGGTTGACTCACCTTTTAGGTTGTAAGTCAATTTTATATCTTGTCCAAATTCATCAAACCCCCACTACCACAAACCACTCAAAAATGAAATGAGGAAAGGTGCCTAAACCCTAGAGTTTCCCTTTTTCTTCATTTCAACCACACTACTATCATTTTCCTTAGGCTCACAGTAATGCTTTTCATGTATATAAATCCAAAGACACAATTTAGTGGGAAATAGTAGACAATATCATAAATAATAAGTAAGGATTCTATCTTATTTTATAACCTTTCTGAACCTTATAAGAGTACTTACCAAAAGTAAATATAGAAAGCCATACTAAACTGGAACAAAACTTTATTGGCTTGATATCAACCTAAAGAGCTTTGTTTTCTTCGAATTCTTGTGATCTTGACTATTCAAAAGAATTTTAACATTTCAATTGTCAAGAATAATACCAAGGTGGTTGTTTAGATTTTCAAGGTTACGTTGGGACAAATTTCCTTTTTAGATGCTAACAAAGTGTGATAATTTGAAGCTTCAATTTGACATTGGCCATCAAGTTTTAATGACAAGTAAGTAGGGTAGTAACAATTGTATAATCAAGTGGAAAGAATAAGTATATACATAACAATATATAGACATTGTCAAACCAAAAGTAGAATGGCCTCTATCAAAAAGATAAAAATTAGCTTGTAGTGCTGAAAAAAATGAACTGTAGCAGTATTTTATATCAAAATAAAGGATTTTTTTAGTTATATTTAAATTTCCTATATGTTTTCAGGCTTAATGCATTTTTATTTGGTGAAACTCGCTGCTTAAATGCATTCCTTGCACTTGTTAGGGAGTTGCATTCCATTTAGGATCGTCATACACATGGAGGTTTAGAAGGCCTGCAAGGAGTATAATAGCAGTACATGAATGCTTTCGATATATACCGTGAAGCATTCATGCATGTTAAATTGGTACTAGGAAAACTAATACATGTCTTGAGAAAGTCATGCCCTAGTCTTGTGGGCTTATATTAATCCCTTTTAAAGCAAGCCTCGTATATTTTCACATTAACGATCCAGATAGATTTCAATAGAAATTGTCCCATTGAAAGGGAATGTTCCTCGTACTTTGATTTCCATTTAATCTTGTACCTATAATCTCTCAAATTCTCAACTCAAATTCCATATATATATTTAACTCCATCATCCACTTATACACAAAATCAATTACTTGAATAATAATAGCTAAAATTGTGGCTCAAATAGTTGCTCTCTTCTTTTGTACAAGTAGGTCTTTGTTATCTAATGGAAAAATATTTAACATTCCCTTTACTCTTTTATAAATATGCTAAAATAGTTATCAATGAGAATATTTTAATAGCATTTATGGTCATTTAAGACTTAAGATTTTGTTTCAAAAATATTTTTAATTACTTTATCTTGATCTATTTGATTCAAAACCTATTAAATTGAACTTTGCAATTGCTTCCTTTGTCATATAATTTCCCTTTCACACTCTTTGTATAGTTCTCTTTGATATTTTTCTATAAATTGCAAGTATTGTTAAATCACAAATATGAACCAGTTGATTCCCGTTTTGTAATTTATGATGTTTGTTATGCAAAGGAAAACTCTTTTTAATGAATTTCTTGAGCCTGTGGATTTTGAGATACTAACGGCCATCTTGGATATTCATGAGGTTGAATGACTTAGGAGAGGATATGAACTAGGAGCTCCATCATCAGGACCTGCAACCCTCTAGTATAGCTCTATTTACAGTAGAATGAGTCATTGGCTACATTTGATTTTTTAGAACTTTGTACTTAGTTTATAGGTTGAATTTGTACAAACTATATTGTAATTGATTTTTTTTCAATTGTAACCATCTAGTTATTTTTATGCACTATGAAGTATGCTTTGTGCAAAGCAATGTAATCGGTGATATGAATATAAACAGCAAAATCCTATTATCTACAATTCATGGGTTAAACTCTATTTAATTTTCTCTATATATCTCTATGATATGGAAATGCCCTTAAATCTCAAAAAAAAAGGTAGTTTTGTCTCTTTTTCTACAACTTTTTACATTTTTTTAAATTCATTTTTTCTTGATTTTTTCAAAAAATCTTATACTTTTTGGTTTGTCGATTTTTCCCCAATGATTTTTATTGCTATGATATATAAATAATGTAATGCGGAATGATGGTAATTTGAATAGAATAAATTAAATATTTATATGTCTTTTGTTGTATTTCAATTTTATTATTGTTTTTAATTTCCATCATTTTGTATCAGAGCAATTAGAAATCCTAACCAATGCATTGAAATTTGTAGAGCAACATTTGTGTTGTTAGAGAATAATTTTTGTTCTTGTGATGTAGAATAAAAGCGTTTGGAAGATTTGATGAGGAGGCATGATAAAATCATTTACTATGCCAAGTAGGTTTTAGAAATCCACTATTTGTTCGTTGTAAGTTTCCATTGTTGTAATATGGTTCCTTCTTGAGCAGTCATAGGTTGTTTATTTTGGAAGGAGTGGTATCTATTCATTGGAAGGTGTTGTTGTTAGTAGAGGTCCATGCTAAAATTGTGATGTCCCATTCCTTTCTTTGTTTTCAATCGCTCGAAACTATCAATGTCTTTTATGCCCACCATGTTAGTTGTGAAGGCTAAATTTAGCTTCAAGTGGGAGAATGTTAGTTTTTTTTAAGTCTAAATTTTAAATTAAGAAACTTTTATTTTGAATAGATGTTTCCACTTCCAATTAAGAAACATCTTGTTTGAATAGAATATTCTAGTATCTCATTCAAAAGTTTCCCCGCTTTTATAAATATGCCAAAGACGATCTCTCCTGTTGAGATGTTGAGAAGATGAATTGATTTTCGAATTGAAACTTCTAATGTAAAAGTTTTTTTGTTGCAATAAAAGATATTGATCCTTGCCCCGTGGTTTTTCCTCCACATTGGAGGCTTTCCACGTAAATCATTGTGTATTGTGCATCTTTTGAATTTTTTGTCTATTTTATTTGTTGTGATTATTTTTATTGATGTTGTTATTATTATTATTTTGGCTTAAATTTCATAATAACCGGTATCAAAGCACAGGTTACTGAAGGGTTTGGTGTGTGTAGTTTTTTTTGTTGAGCAGTATGGAGGTCACAACGAGTGATATGGAGAAGTTAAACGGGGCTAATTTTTCCCTATGGAAATCCCAAATGGAGGATATATTAATTCTAAAAGATCAGTATTTGTCGCTCAAAGGAATATCAAAGAAACCCACATCGATGGCAGATGAAGATTGGAAAAAGATGGATAGAAAGGTGATTGCAACCATCTGTCAATGCCTAGCTAAGAATGTGTATTTTATTGTTGTCGAAGAGAAGATAGCAACAGAACTATGGAAAAATCTTCATGATCTATATGAGAAGAACACAACGTCAAATAAAGTTTTTCTAATGAAAAAATTATACAATCTCAAGATGAAGGAGGGTGCTTCAGTAGAAAACATTTAAATGAGTTCAACATAATTACTAGTCAACTTGCCTCTGTTAAAATCACTTTGGATGATGAGATTAGAGTCATCTTATTAATGTGTTCAATGTCAGATAGCTGGGAGAACTTGGTCGTAGCTATTAGCACTTCGGCACCAGGAGGAACTTTGAAGTTTGATGATGTTAGTAGCAATTTAATGAATGAGGAGTTGCAGCGTAAATCAATGACAGAAAACCAGGGAGGAGAAGCCTTAACTCTAGCTAATCGTGGTAGAAAATTTGATTGAAACTGTTAAGGGTGCTCAAAGTCAAGAGGTAGATAGAAATCAAGAAGAGGCAAACTCACCTGCTATCATTGCGACAAACCGGAACACATGAAAAGAGAATGTCGAATTTGGAAGCGAGAACAAAAGGAACAAAAAACAACCAATGCAAATGAAGAAACTACTATTGTTGCATCAGATGGCAAGGTATTAATTACTATTTCATATGAGGATGCATGCCTTTGTACTTCTAATCATGATATTGATTGGATTTTAGATTATGGAGCCTCCTACCATGCTACCCCAAGCAGAGAAAAATTTATTTCTTATAAATCTAGTAATTTGGGTAAGGTTTACTTGGGTAATAATAATTTATGTAGTATTGAGGGAGTGGGAGATTTTTTAATAAAAATAGAAGATGGTTATAGTTTATTACTTAAACAGGTTAGGCATGTACTAGAGCTTGGAATAAATTTAGTTTCAGCTAGAAAGATAGATGATGAAGGCTTCCATATAGTATTTGGCAAGGGATGCTGGAAAATTGTAAAAGGTTCGCTGGTTGTTGCAAAGGGGCAGAAAATAGGCACTCTTTATACATTAAAATCAAAGTTGTAGAAGATAGATATCATTATTGTTGTAGAGGAGCCTGCAGCAGATTTGTGGTACAAAAGACTTGGACACATGATAGAAAGAGGCCTAAAAATACTTGTTGACCAAAAGATTTTGCCTGGAATAAAAGGTGCATAATTTAAATTTTTTGAACATTGTATTATGGGTAGACACAAAAGAGTGTCATTTTTAAGGAATAATTCAAAAAGGGATGCAAAAATATTAGATTTGGTGCATTATGATGTTTGTGGCCCAATTAATATAAAATCACTAAGAGGGGTTGCTTATTTCGTTACTTTTATTGTCAATGCATCAAAAAAGATGTGGGCTTTCCCTATTAAGAGTAAGGATAAAGTTTTAGATGTTTTTCAAAAAAAAAATATGGTTGTTGAAAGGGAAACTAACAAACTTCTGAGATGTATTAGAACAGATAATGGTGGGGAGTATTGCTCCAAAGCCTTCGAAGAATATTGTAGTAAATATGGGATAAAGCATGTAAAAACAGTTCCTCTCACTCCACAACAAAATGGAACAGTTGAGAGAATGAATTGGACAATAATGGAGAAGGTGAGAAGTATGCTTAAAAATTTTGGTTTGCCTAAACATTTTTGGGTAGAGGTTGTTCGTACTGCTTATTACTTAATAAATCGCTCTCCCACAACTTCATTAGATGGAGGAATTCTCGAAAAGGTATGGACCGGTAAGGAGTTATGTTATTCTTATTTGAAAATTTTCGATTGTGAATCTTATGTGCACATTCCTAAAGAACAGAGGTCCAAGTTGGATGAAAAATCATTGAAATGTATTTTCTTAGGATATGTTGACAATGAGTTAGGTTATTGATTGTGGGATCCTCTAAAAAGAAGAATTATCAGAAGTAGGGATGTTATTTTTAATGAAGGAAAAATGTTTAAAAATATTGACAAAAGTGTGGAGATGCAGAAATTTGTTGAAATTAAAGGACAGCAAGAGGATCAACAAGAAAATCTGCCACCATTGGAAGAAGCCACTGCTGAAAATAATGACCAGCCATTACAGCATAATGGAAATGAGGAACAACAAGAAGCAGAAGTCGTGTAAAAGTCGTTACAAGATATTTTGGTTCACAAATCTTCTAGGCCTCGTAAGGTTTCACGAAGATATCCTCCCTCTGATTATATTTTATTAACCGATGTAGGTGAACCTAGTTGTTTTCAAGAAGCTTGTACAGATGAACATAGTAAAGAATGGAAGAAAGCAATGGAGGATGAAATGGACTCTTTGTTGGAAAATAGAAATTGGGAGTTGGTAAAGCTTCCAAAAGAAAGAAAATCCCTTCAAAACAAATGGGTGTACAAGATCAAACATGAGGGTGATGAGAAAGAGACACAAAGCGAGGTTGGTGGTGAAGGGATTTGCTCCGTAAGAAGGTATTAACTTCAATGAAATTTTTTCACCTATTGTTAAAATGGCATCCATTAGAATTATTCTTGGTCTTGTTGTTGCTCTAGATTTGGAATGTGAATAGTTAGATGTAAAGACTGCCTTCCTTCATGGAGAATTGGAAGAGGAAATTTATATGGAGCAGCCGGAAGGTTTCAAAATAAAAGGTAAAGAGAACTTGGTTTGCAGGTTGAAGACGAGCCTCTATGGGTTGAAACAGGCACCTCGCCAGTGGTATAAGAAATTTGATTCATTTATGTTGGAGCATGGTTTTAATAGACTAGAGACTGATCATTGTGTCTACATCAAGAGATATGACCAAGATAAGTACATTATATTATTGTTATATGGGGATGATATGTTAGTTGTTGGACAAGATAAGAATATGATTAAGAGGTTGAAGAAGGATTTGGGCAGCCAATTTGTAATGAAGGATTTGGGTCCAGCACAACAAATATTGGGCATCAAGATCATTCGTGACAGAAAGAAAAAAAAATTGTGGTTGTCAAAAGAAAAATACATTGAGAAGTTGTTTGATAGATTTAATATGAAGGATGTCAAGCCAGTTGGTGCACCTCTTTCTTCCCATTTCAAATTGAATTTTGGTTCATGCCCTTATGATGACAAAGAGAAGGCATTGTGCTTCAGCAATTGGTAGTTTAATGTATGGCATGGTATGCACACAGCCAGACATTGCACATTCAGTGGGAGTAGTCAGCAGGTTCCTTGCCAATCTAGGTAAACAAAATTGGCAAGCGGTGAAATGGATGTTAAGATACCTCAAGGGTACTAGTCATTATTGTTTATGTTTTGGTCATACTGATATGGTGCTTGAAGGATTCACAGATGCAGATATGGCTGGAGATGTGGACATTATAAATTCTACCACAGGTTTTTTATATACATTTGCAGGTGCAGCAGTGTCTTGGGTATCTAGGCTAAAAAAAATAATAGCTCTCTCCACAATAGAGGCAGAATAGATAGTTGCAACTAAAGCGTGCAAAGAGATGTTGTGGATACAATGTTTCCTTGAAGAGTTAGGAATAAAAAAAAACAAGTATGTACTATATTGTGGCAGTCAAAGTATCATTCACTTGGCGAAAAACCCATCTTTTCACTCATGAACCAAACACATTGACTTAAGGTATCATTGGATTCGGCAAGTGTTGGAGGAAGGAGAGCTACACTTGGAAAAGATCCATACAGTTGAGAACCCTATTGACATGCTTACAAAAATTCTACCAAGAGCCAAGCAAGAGTTATGTAGGAGCTTGGCAGGCCTGCAAATGACTGGATGCAAAGGTTTGGGCAAGGATCATCTACAATTGCAGTTTGTTATCCAAGAGCCTTGCATTTAGCTTCAAGTGGGAGAATTCAAATCTTTGATGGAATGATTGTTCTTCATCGAAGAGTATTTCTACCCCATATTTTTTATTATGAAGCATTGACATGTTGTAGAGTCATGATAATGAAGAGTTTAATTGCAAAATAGAATGCACAAATCTCTTATTCCAAACCCTGGCGAGATGTAGCATAGAAACAAGCGACCCCAATTTTTTGGTATCTTAGGTGTTAGCATATGTGTTCAACAAAAGGTTCTTCGAACATGTTTTTGAAAAGTTAAGTAGCATTTACAGGGTGTTGAACCCTTTACACAGGGCTCAAAGGCCAAAAGAAAACAAGGTTCAAGAAGAATCTTGAACTAGAGGAAAAACCAGCAACAGCTAACAGACAGTTGTAGAAACCCAAAGAGATTAAACAAACCCAGAAACATAGGGGTCAAGGCTGGCACCACGAGTCTAGGGCCAAGAAGCAGCAACAGATCCTAGGGGGTCCAAGTAGACTCCACCAGACCTGGGCCGAGAAGCAGCAACAGGGGCCTTCTTCTTCCGAAGGACAATTGACCAAGGAGGCCCAAAGGCCTTCTTCAAACATGTTATGAAAAGGGCATTGCATTATTACTCTATGTGAAATAAAATAAGACAATTTATTTTCAATATTCCTAAAGATTGGAGGTATATTGTGGCAAGTAATATTGCATTTCATTTGATGTTTGAAGATATTTATTTTTTGTTGTATGTTGGTAAATAGATTTTCCTTTATAAAAATTAGTTGATTATTATCTCTATTTTCCCAATCAATAAAGACGAATGCCACCAACAATTGGAGAGATCACTATTTCATTGGTGATCTTCCTCTACGTTTAAGAGGGGCAGCTCCCTCGTATGATATAATTTGTGTTTTTTGGAGTACATGCTTTTGAACGGAAAGCGGTAAAGGAAGACTAACATTTGTGCATAGCCATGACACAAATACGATTGTAAACTCAAAATAAAGAGGACGAACATAAATGACACACAAATCATTCACTCCTACTCACAAATGATAATGAGGAGAAGGGATGATAATTCCTTCTAATTATATGAACAGATCAAGACTCACATATCCTATAATGAACATATCCATAATCTGATATAGAAAAGAAAAACATAAAAGAGTAATTGTGAATTCACACAAAAAAATCAGCAATTGAAAGAAAGACAATTGAACACACAGATTCCAAAATGTCTCATTTATTCATTGATGGAAACAAGGAGCTCACAGACTCTCCTATCTCTATACCAAAGATTAAGTTTCATAAATCACCCCTGCTCTCCCCCTGTTTTAGAATTGAATAATCATCCCCACCTTTTCAAGAAGTTTTACAATAAGATAGAATAAGGAGAATTTTCAAATTTTTTAACTGATTCCTTTTATTCGGAAGCTTTACAAAAATAAAATAAACTCTCGTATACATAACTTTTCTTGAAGTTTTAAAAAAAAACTTCCAAATTCCCTTCGTAGCTAAGTTTTCAACCGTCCTTTCTTGGCTTTCTTGCTTTCACTATTTATATTCCCAATTTCATAAACTTTCTTGAGACCATCAAAGATATTAATTTCTTCTTGTGAAATTCCAACCAGAACATCTATATGCATGATTTTATGTAGATGGAATTGCATTGATAATAGATGAGGTAGCTTTTTGAATAAATGAAAGTCTTTGTAATGCTATGTTACCAATAGGTGACCTTCTTTCTACTAAGTTTGGTGTACTGATACTTTCACAGTTGACTTCTGAGCTTCTCGGCAGGGATGAACTTCCACTTCTAATAGCTTTGTTTTCCTCTTGATTGTCCAAGGAAAGCCTGCCCCAGTTTACTTAGCACTACAGGATCATTCCAATACTTCATTATAGCAGGAGTTGTACCTATTGTAATTTCATCCAAAACAGGCTTCGATGAAGGGTTGTTTCTTAAGTTGAGCTAGTCGTGCTTCAAATTGCTCTTTCTGATTAGAGTTTGACAATGTCTGAATTAAATTTACAGCTATTGGATCTTCCATAAGAGAATAGCGAAGGTGCTCTGTCGTGGTCATGAATTGAGGATTTTGTATTAGCTTTTGCATACTCTTAATCATGCTGTTTTGGTCCATTTAAGGTGCACTAAACTTTCTCACCCTCGTAACACTTTGTTGCTGTTGTCGTGCTACCTGACGAAAGGTTGGATCCTTGCAAACATCTTGTGCCAACTCTTTTATGCTCGGATCATTTAGAATTCCAAACATTGCCATGAAGTCAAAAGGATTAGATAATGAAACATTCTCTCGATTGCCATGTTGTCGGCGGTATAGAGGAGTTTTGAAACCTTGTTTAGCACCCGAAGTTGGTTTTGAAACTATGCCAAAGTACCAAAAGCATTAAAGAAACCTACTCTTTTCTTCTATTTAACGAGTTAGGGGAGAGGATACAGTAGTTGGGTATGTTTCATAGTAGTTGTTTATATAATGTTTAATAGTTGTGATGGTAGTTGTTTATATAATGTCTAATAGTTGTGACTTGACTATCCATAATTAAACAAAACGTATTCTTTTGATCTAAAAAGCAACCAACCATGTGATGCCACATCAGCACTCAACTATCCATGATGTGAATGCACAAGTATTGGTCTCACTTGTTTTTTGGTCTTTTTGGACACCTTGACAAAAAGCATGCTGATGTGGCATCATATTTGATGATGTGGCCTTGAAACAAAAGTTATAAGCAGGGGACTTGCCAAGTAAGCTGCTGTACAAAATTGAGAGTGATTTGAAATTTCCACATAAGATTTTGAGAAGCGCGAAATTAAGATGCACAATTGTTGGATCCTCTCACCTATAAATGATACATTAAGTTTCGTTAAAATTGTGACAACCCTGTCGGAACTTGACGAAAGTTTTGTAACTAGTTAGAATTTTCGATTAACATATAACTCTTCGTAAATGATTTTTTTTTTGGAGTCTTTTCGTAAATGTTATTCACCATAGGATCTGACATTCACTAAGTTGCCTTTGACTTGATTTTACAACCACTAAAAATACAACCTTGAAAAGGGCTTCGTGTGTGTGACCAAATAAAATCACTAGTCTTACTTGCACTGCCATCTGTGCTCGATCATAGAGAGAACCGACTCAAACTATTGACGAGTTTGTTGTTAGATAACAGAGTCTTGTGAAACTCACCATTGATATTTGCATCACTCGCTCCGCTTTTCCTTCTAACATGTCCTTACAATGCAGAGGCTTCATGGTTTTATAAGTCATCTTTTACCGCCGCTCCAATTTCATCTCTTAGAGATTATGTAGCATTAATGTACGGGGGCACTTAGGATTCAATGCCTCTACACTCGCCATCTGATTCTGAACCGAAATCAATTTCATTGCTCACAATTTGATTAGCCAAATAAGAATCCTTATCCACACCCTCATAGGACTGAATTCGGCCAGTTTTCATAATTAACTTTACATCAGGTAGACCTCTTCTTGGAGTCAAATTATGCTGCAACAAAGTGGACTTTTTTCTCCTTCATTGTGTCCTCGAAAGATACATCAGCTAGTACCATCCATTGGCATCCACAAAGAGCAGCAATGAACTCTTGAAGTTTATTTTTCGCTACATCTTCATAAAGAACAACATATACGTTTGCAATATGGAGATCTATTTGTCATTACATTCATCGAAGCACACACACACATCCAATGTAACTAAGTCGAATTCATGTTGTCCCCTTTTACTGTTGTGAAGAATGCAAACCATGGCAAGGATTCTTGCATCCTTTGGGAACAGTCAAAGCATTTATGTTTGTGTACCATAGACGTTGTTGTCTTCTAGGGTGTCTACAGATTCTCCCTTTCGTGTGGTCATCCCATATCTCTTTATTCAGGCTGTTGACTGTCAAGAATGTCTCATTGTGGAGAAATGGCTTTTGTTTCTAGATATGATCAATGAGGTTGAAGGAAAAAAAGCCATCAGCTCAAACTTAACACAGGGACCAGATATCTGTGGGAAAAGATAAAAACTAAACAACTCTGCTACAGCTAAAGCTCTGATACCACTTTGTGGGTTTTAATAACACAACATACAACAACAGGAGGAGAGTCATGCACAGACAGACAATTTATATCTAATTAATAACACTCAAATTATGAAACTCAAACACATGCTCAAACCCAGAAATTTATATTCTATTCATTCTCAGAAATACATTTCTACAACAAAGCTTCGGCTCTTCATTTCATCTTCTGTTACACTTTTGTGTCACTCTGCTCTTGGGAGCATTTTCATGTCACCTTCTCTCTTCTCTGTCCTCTCCTTCTCTCTTTGTCTATCTCTTCTCTATCCGTCTCTTCCAGACTTCACCACCTTTTTCTTCTAACCATCTCTTTGTTTTTCTTACGAGTACAAACATCTATTTATAAATTATTTTCATCTGTCTGAGAGAACCACCTTTACAATAATATTAAAGACCATTATGAAAGCCTAAAAGGACGTGCACAAATCACATTAAAAACCGTCGTCCAATCGCATTCATCCAACTGTACTATTAAGCCACCGTGGAGCGCACTCACTGCTGTCACCGAGAAGACAAACGGTCAACCTTCGGGTTGACTACCGTGCTACCGCCGCAGTTAAATATTAGACCATGCTACCGCCGCGGTTAAATATTAGACCGCGGTGGCCACAATAAACTGCTACGGTCTGGGCAGACGGCATTGGCGGACGGTTTACCGCACTACCGTCGCAATTAAATCTCTAGCTGTGGTGGCCGTGGTAACCACCAAACGACTATCAACTAACTGCCAGGCACGAGCAAACAGCGACACCGCGCTACCACGAGGGAAGGCCAGCTAGACCACGGTGGCCGCGGTAACCGCTAGGACCTAGTCAATGGTCAATGAACACTGACACCGCGATACCGCAGGAAGCAAAAAGGGAGACCGCAATATAGCGGTAAAAGCTCAAACGGTCAAAGATGAAACGTTGACGGGTAACCTCGGTACTGCACGGGGCAAACAAATAAGCCACGGTATGGCGGTAAATGTTGGAGTTGGAATTATTTCCAACACTCCCTCTTAATTTCAACTTCAACGACTGCATCTTCATGAATATTGAAAGCTCGAAATCTTCTTCATCAGCTGCAGTTGGATCTTCTCATTTGTATCTCCATTGCATCTATCTTCTCACTTTCATGCTCTGTTCTTCTGTATCTCTGTTCTTCTCTGAGGATTACAGCCTCTTTCATCAATTTTTCTTCATCATTCGCAATCTTCCTGTAAGTTTTTCAAATCTTCTGTTATCTTCTATCATAGAGATGGTTTCAGTTTACCATAAACTCACAAGGATGTTCTGAATCCTTTTTGTATCTTGATCTTGATTGATTGATTTTTAATTCTTCCCATAGTGGCACGTTGCTGGTACTAGGGAGTCCTGTCATTTTTTTGCACTTTCCTTAACTGTTTCAAATTCATTCTTCAATGTGGTGGTTTCAGATTACCACTAACTAGATATAAAAAAAACTTTCAATGTGGTGGTTCAGATTACCACTAACTAACTGTAGAAATTTCAAACTTTTAATGAGGTGGTTGCAGATTACCACAAACTGGCTGTAAATCATTGTGTTATTTCTCCCTCTTTATCCAAACCCTTGTTTTAACAGGTCATTCAAAAACATCAATCTCTCTTCTAAAATAAAACTCATTCACCTGTGGCTACTGCCATTCATGCTCTGAAAAATTTAACTGCAAATCTCTTCTTTCAAATTTTTAAATCTTGTCTTCTTCCTTCTCATTTCACTTTCTCATACACTTCTGATTCTATCCATATTCTTTTGACTGTACCTTCAGATTCAATTCTTGATGATGACCAATAACAGATGCGGCTGTGACCTCTGTTTTTATTCATTCATTTTATGTCTTCTCTCCAATGCACTCAAAAATAAAATTATGTACTGGCATCCTTGACAGTTGCTGATGTATCAAATTTCTAAAATTTTGCAGTGGTAGCTTTAGCTACTTTTCTGATTCTATTCCTCCCTACACATACCCAATCCTTCACTCAAACTTAGAAATTCTTGTAACTTCCTCTGCACTTCTTTGTTCTGTTATTCTAGCAATGTTTTCCATGTTCAAAGCAAAAAATCATCTTACCCTTTCTACTGCTTGGCAGTTTCAACATCTTCATATTTTCAAAACATAAAACTGGGATTTTCATCTTCACTCTTTGCAAGTGGATCGTTAGACTGCAACTTCTTTTCTGTCCAAACATTTTTCATTTTATGTGAACCTTCATTCCTCTCAGAATTTTTATTCACTTTCACATATGTACACTTGTACAATCTCTTGAACATACCAGTTAGCTTTTGCCAACCTGAATCATCAATCCATCCACAGTCCATCTTCATACATTTTGAACCAGATTCATTTTTTGACATCTTTCTCCAACACTTCTCTTCACAATGATTCTTTGAACCACAAACCGTGCAAGGATGTAGATCCCAACACTTCTCCTTGATGTGACCTTTTCTATGACAGTGTGAGCACTCATTACTCTTCATCTCTCTGACAAACTTACCTGCATTTGTAGCAGCATTTCCTTTTCCTGAATCATAACCGAGACCTTCATTCTTGGGCCTCATTACTACCTCAATAGGCTCTCTTCTCCCTTGTTCATGTTTTCCTAGACCTTGTCCAGTATAACCCATTCTTTTCATGATTTTCAACCCTGCATTCTCTTCACAACAACCAACTTCTTTTGCAAATTCTGACTCTTTATCACATCTAGCCATATTTGCATATTCATCCACATGTTCATCTAGACATTTTATATCATCAGCATTTTCAATAGAAACATATTTTTCAAATGAAGAAAACAAATCTGTTGTATCACATGAGACATTACAAACTGAAAATTTTGTTTCCACAGATTTATTACATGCTCTTAATCAATCATTTTCTTCTTTCAATTCTGTGATTTCCTTCAACTATAAACAACTTTTCTCTTCTACCCTTTTCAAGAGTTTTCCCAAATCTGCATTTTTTTTCTCTATTTCATCAAACAACTTCATTTTTTGTTCAACCTCCTAAATTTCTTTCCTTAATCTCTTCAAAGGACTTCAGCCTTTCTTCTAGTTCTACGTTTCTAGCCTTAACCCTTCTCAATTCCTTTTCTAAATCATCATTTTCTTCTAACAACAAACACTTCTCTTTAGACTGCTCTTTTATTTTCTCAAAATAACTCCCATTGTTCTTTTTAACAGTACCCAATTCTTCTCTAAGCAATATTAACTTTTCTTCTAAAACATCTCTTGCAGATGACAAACTTTCATTCTCTTTCTTAACTCTTTTCCCTACTTTCCCCATTTGTAAAGGAAATTTCAACTTACCTCTTTTGAACTTGTTCCAGGGATTTAGCAGCTTCGTGTGACTCTAATCTTCTTCAGCCTCTGTTTTTCTTTTGTTCTGCAACAAGGTCTGCAACACTTGATTGTTCAAACAACAGGTGTTCTATTCAGTTCCTTTTTTCTGCTTGTGGACTTCTTCTCAGCTTCTCTTCTGTCAATGATCTCTATTCTCTCTTCAAAATACAGCACTTCTGGCTTTTCTCAACAATATACTTTCAAGCATTCAAGCACACTAAATCTCCTTGACAACTAAACTGACTTCAAACTTTTCTCATATCTTCCTCTCTAGGAATGGATTCTCACTCTATTGACAACTATTTCTAACACAAACAACTTTCCTTACAGACAAAGCACTTGTGGTTGCTTTTCTTCTTAACCCTCTTCACATATCTCTAAGCCCAGATAAACTTCTCATATTTTGCACACACACAAGTCCTAGACATTCTATGGCATTCTCAATCTAGACAGTGATTTTTTTCCACACAAATTCACCACACATTTCTACTCCCAGTCAACCTGACCGACTAGGCTCTGATACCACTTTGTGGGAAAAGATAAAAACTAAACAACTCTACTACAACTAAAGCTCTGATACCACTTTGTGGGTTTTAATAACACAACATACAACAACAAGAGGAGAGTCATGCACAGACAGACAATTTATATCTAATTAATAACACTCAAATTATGAAACTCAAACACATGCTCAAACCCAAAAATTTATATTCTATTCATTCTCAGAAATACATTTCTACAACAGAGCTTCGGCTCTTCATTTCATCTTCTGTTACACTTTTGTTTCACTCTACTCTTGGGAGCATTTTCATGTCACCTTCTCTCTTCTCCGTCCTCTCCTTCTCTCTCTGTCTATCTCTTCTTTATCCGTCTCTTCCAGACTTCACCACCTTTTTCTTCTAACCGTCTCTCTGTTTTTCTTACGAGTACAAACATCTATTTATAAATTATTTTCATTTGTCTGAGAGAACCACCTTTACAATAATATTAAAGACCATTATGAAATCCCAAAAGGACGTGCACAAATCACATTAAAAACCGTCGTCCAATCACATTCATCCAACTGTACTATCAAGCCACCATGGAGCACACTCGCTGTTGTCACCGAGAAGACAAACGGTCAACCTTCGGGTTGACTACCGTGCTACCACTGCAGTTAAATATTAGACCGTGATGGCCGCGGTAAACTGCTACGGTCTGGGCAGACGGCATCAGCGGACGGTTTACCACGCTACCGCCGCGGTTAAATCTCTAGCCGCGGTGGCCGCGGTAACCACTAGCGGTCAGAGGGGGTGGGCTTACTGCACTACCGCCATGGTTAACAAACAGACCGCGGTGGCTGAGGTAACCGCCAGACGACTGTCAACTAACCGCCAGGCACGAGCAAACAATGACACCATGCTACCGCCAGGGAAGGCCAGCCAGACCGCGGTGGCCATGATAACCGCCAGGACCCGGTCAACGGTCAATGAACACTGACACCGCGATACCGCAAGAAGCAAAAGGGGAGACCGTGGTATAGCGGTAAAAGCTCAAATGGTCAAAGATGAAACATTGACAGGTAACCTCGGTACCGCACGGGGCAAACAAATAAGCCGCGGTATGGCGGTAAATGTTGGAGTTGGAATTATTTCCAACAATATCTCCAAATAAGAACGGGAAAAGGATAAGAGTATAGGGAAGCAGAAAATTCTAGAATTGAATCATTTTATATATGTGAAACCACAACCAAACATCAAACTTTTTCCTTTGAACAGGCCGCATTGGTTTAAATGAGAACAAACTATTCTATATGAACTATTGTCACCAACATATTTCCATAGTCATCTTAGAATTATGTTTCTGATAAGAAAACTGGCTTCTCCTTGTTCATGGTTACGGGCTCATTCTCAGTTGTTAGGCTTGAGCACCATGAGACTCAGTTCTTTGGTATACATCCTCATTGATCTACATCATACATCCGTAAACAAAATTGGAGAGCACCCTCACCTTTTCTATACCTGGCAATTTACATGCTTTGTTCATGTTTCCACATATTGCACATGTATGTCCCTTCATTATTACTGGATATTTTATGCAGTGCACATTGTTATAGTTCAGATTATCTCATTTGACATCACTAGTAATATCCAAAAGAACATTACCCTTGTACATTTATCATTTTGCATCCGTCAAAGTATTTGGCATGCTACTTGTTTTGAGCTAATTAATTGTTTGGCAGACTTAGCTTCCTACTTATTTAGATTATGTTGTTCAAACATGTCATCAAACTTTGATGCACGAAGATGTTTTGCAAAAGGGACTATCATGGTTTGAATTTGCTTGTGTGGGAGGCTTTACATTTGATCCTCCAACCTCAAGCTTTTTGAGGGAAAGGACTTGAGGGAGAGGACTTGTTGAATAAAAGGTGTGAAAGTGTATTTTCCATCAACTCTATTTCTTCCAAAACTGAGGCAAATATACTATGTCTCTGACCTATTTAATCAAGATTGTCAATGATAGCAGTGTATTCATCACTTTGCTCTGCCTTTTAGGGAGCATCTACCAATACACCATTCGGTCACACTTTTTGCATTTAAGTTTCCCTCCTCAATATCCTTCCTTCGCTTGTATATTTATTGCACTAACATTTCACAATAAAGGGGAAGCTTAAAATTTTATGGTTAAAATTTGGGGATAACACTCTAGTTTACCAAATTTTTAAAAGTATAGTTGGAATCATCAAAGGGTATATGCAACCAGAATGGAAAGGAGAAATAGTTTTTTTGGCTCAAGTTATCATGAATTTGTTGAATTTTCAATTTTATGAATTTTGAGTAATTGATAATGTTGGCATAAAGAGGTTTTATTTTATCTACCAAATTCATTTCACAATAATAGGGAAGCTTAAAATTTTATGGTTAAATTTTGGGGATAGCACTGTAGTTTACCAAATTTTTAAAGTATAGTGGGAATTATCAGAGGGTATATGCAGGCAGAATGGAAAAGAGAAATAGTTATTTTGGCTCAAGTTATTATGAATTTGTTCAATTTTCAATTTTATGAATCTTGAGCATTTGGTAATGTTGGTTTAAGGAGGTTTTATTTTATCTACCAAATTTTCAGATTGTTAAAGAGAAAAAATGAGGTTAATTTGATTGGTTGATTGTTATTGGTAATTGGAATATGTATACATAATTGAGTTTGAAAGAGAAAGTGTGTTCTAGAAGTTTGTAAAGATTTGTAATAAAGTGGAAGTAGGTTAAGGATTTTGATTCATAATTGTGTAGTGTGATGTGCAATATTAAAAGGTGATAAATTTGTTGTGTGATACAAGTTTAGGAGATATAAGATGTCGGTATGTTGTTATAAGGTGTTTTTTGTGTGTGACAAGGAGAAATAAGTTTTTGTAATAAAAATTGGTATTATTGATTAAGTCTATATGATGCGATCTACTTTTTTGAAGATGGCATTTTATCTCTACACATTAAAATTGGCAACTCCAAAGTGTTAGTTTTTCATGATCAGATAAATCTAACTTGAAGTAAATAGAAAAATACAACACATGAGACAATGAACACCACAAGATACCCTAGGAAAACCCTCCAACCTGAGGGAGAAAAACCCAGCCAATATGTCTCCTATATATTGATTTAAATACGAGCAAAAATATACTTACAACTCAGGCATAACACATTGCCAAATAGATACAAGAAACAACACCACTCCTAGATGCAAAGATACAAATGATATGCTTCTCCTTGATTCGACTTGCTTCTACAAAATCAGATCTACTACACAAGTTCAATTTGCTGCTCTAAAATGTGAATTCTTCTCAATGAACTTGATAATCAACACAAATGAAATGCCTTGTATATATAGGAAATTCACACCTCTTCACCAAAAGAGGGCGGCCCAAGAGAAATGACTTTTCATAATAAGGAGGTCGGTCCATCATAAGAAATGTGTCTCTTGATATCAAGAAGTCGGCCTTCCAGAAAATTGCACCTCCTCATAAATTCGACTTTGGCAATAATTAAATATTATTTAATATAGGACGTGCCTCTTCATTGAATAATTGCAATGAATATAAATTGAATAGCCATAAGGCTATATTCAATTTATTTCATTCAAGTGAATCGGGCCTGGAAGTGGACATACACAACTGCAAATCATCAACACTCCCTCTCAGCTAGGGAGGAATACTTCCAGTTGTATAAGACATATCACCTCATCGTGATGTCAACCACAATGACCACCCATATGTGGAAAGGAAATATATCACCTCATTGTGATATCAACCATCATGGCTACTCCCATGAAAAGAGCTTATCACCTCATCATGATATCAACCATCATGGCTACACCCATGTATGGTATGTACAAGTGTTCATCACTCAACGTGATGTTGTCACCTCATCGTGACGTTCACCATGGCTCTCCTAGAAGGTGAAAACACAAGTACAAGAAAATCATCATAGAATCCCTCACGTGATGTTGTCATGGAGTCACACACATGACATCCACCATGGCTCTCCCAGAGGGTGGAATCAAGGGATTTCACCTCAAACTTCTCTTACAGAGAAGAACTCATTAAAGAGGATCACTGATGTTGAGACTCCTTCTCAGTTAAGGCTGTATTCTCCACCATACCAAGATTATCTCAAAATTACATAAACTTTATCCTGGAGAGGGGCTTGGTGAGAATTTTTGCCGTCTACTCATCAGTGTTGATATACCTCAACTGTGTAGCTTTCCTCAATACCATATCTCTGATATGGTGGTATTTGATCTCAACATGCTTGGTTTTGTCATGAAGCTCAGGATTGACAGAAAGTTTCACACAGCTCTGGTTATCACAATGAATGTTAGTAGACTCCATTGATTGTCCAAACAATCATGTAAGGAGCTTACGAAGCCACACTGCTTCTCGAGCTACCGCACAAGCTGCAATATACTCTGCCTCTGTTGTACTCAATGTTACATATGATCATTTCCTGATGCACCAAGAAATCATAGCAGACCTCAACTGAAACAACATCCAGAGGTACTCTTCTGATTAGCTACACAACCATCTTCTTAGGTTCAGTAGGCTCCCTCTGAATCTTCAAGCACTTGTATCAACCTCCTGACCTCATCGTCCAAGGTTTCCTGCAACGCTTGCCTTAGAGAAATGGTTTCCAACACACACCTCTGTAGAAATTCAGGGTTGTCCTCTTCAACCTCATCCCAAATCACTCTATTCTGAATAGGTTTGCGGAGCTACCAATGTTAAATCTAGGTTGACTGACTTGAGCAATTATGATCTCAACTACTGAAGAGGTACTTCAAGAATTTTAGCATTTGGCCTTGCAACATTGCAACCCTTATTTATTCTCACCGAGTCATAGAACTCCCTTTGAAGATTAATTCTTCCTCTTCGAAGAGATGTCTTCAATCATTCACTCAGACTCGTGACTGCAAGTAGTGTCTCCATTCTTCAACCTACAGGATGCATCAACTTCTTGAAAGCAATCTCTTATGCTTCTTGATTTATCTGAAAGCATTAAGAAAAGATTACTAATAGTTCATGGAACTCAACTATCTCGAACAAAAGTTCCATTGGTAGAAGTATACATGATTGACTATCTCAATGTTATAGCATGAACTAATAACTACATAACAATTCATGAACATTATTCAACCATGCAATACTTATCTCATTGAAATCAGGATCTCTTGAGTAATCCCAGATAATTAATTCATCATTCATCTTTGTTGATTCCGACATGTCTTTCTTCCATTTTTTCGGAAGTGTTAATCTCAACATAACAAAAGACAATATCTTAAATATTTTGAAGGGTGGACATAGTACGATACGCTGCTCTTGCGCTCAGATCAGTACACAATCTTCACGGCTTGAACACATGCCCATGACTTAGAATAGAAATTCCCTAGAATGATTTTGAGGAGAGATCTCAATCACATTCGCAAATGAAGCATATTGATTAGGCCTGGTAGGGCAATCCTTCGCATAGTGACCAAACTTGTCACATCTAAAACATTGAACACGAGAGAGGTCCCACTTCTTCTTGAATGCAGGAGCACCATCTGACCCTTTATCTCTATTCCTCTTGAAGTATCTTTTCTTTCCTCCTTTTCCTTCCTTCTTCGAGGATTGATCAGAAAGAACATGAATGTCTTCATTTATAGAGCTTCGACCAATACCTCTCACAAACAACCTCGTCTCCTCTTGAATACAGTCTACCCTCAACCAATCAAACTTAGGGAGTTTTGATCTTGCACTTATACCTTGAATGTAAGACTCCCAAGATGAAGGAAGACCATTGAGGGCCAACATGGTCAAATCCTTTCTATCAACAATATGCCCAATAGAAGAGATCTGATCTCTCAACTTGGTGATCCTCATGAAGTACGCGATGATATTTTCTCCATTCATCATCTTGACATGATGAATTTGTTGCTTTAATGCAAGTGCACAGCTTGTGTTGTTGATCTCATACATCTCCAAAGTTTTAAACATCTCTCTTGTTGTCTTCAACTTTGAGACGATAGGAACAATATGATCCTTTATGGAATCAACTAACATCTTCTTTGCCTTAGTATCTTTCTTCTTCCATAGGGTTTTCTCTTCCTCATCTGTAGGCTCGGGGGTGGAGCTCTCCCCAAATTCTGCCAATTCGCTTTCCTCCAAGGTGAGCATGATCCTGAATCTCCACGAAGTGAAATTTGATTCTCCTTCAAGCCTATCCTCAATCTTAAGACCATTTACCATCTTGATGAAGACATAGAGGTAAACAAAGATGAGAAATAAAATAGAGTATCCTTGTAATAAGAAATTTGATCAAGATCTTCTTCAAACCCGCTCTGATACCATGTTAGTTTTTCATGATCAGATAAATCTAACTTGAAGTAAATAGAAAAATGCAACACATGAGACAATGAACACCACAAGATACCCTGGGAAAACCCTCCAACCTGAGGGAGAAAAACCCAGCCAATATATCTCCTATATATTGATTTAAATATGAGCAGAAATCTGCTTACAACTCGGGCATAACACACTACCAAATAGATACAAGAAACAACACCACTCCTAGATGCAAAGATACAAATTATATGCTTCTCCTTGAATCGACTTGCTTCTACAAAATCAGATTTGCTACACAAGTTCGATCTGCTACTTTAAAATGTGAATTCTTCTCAATGAACTTGATACTCAACACAAATGAAATGCCTTGTATATATAGGCAATTCACACCTCTTCACCAAAAGATGTCAGCCCAAGAGAAATGACTTTTCATAATAAGGAGGTCGGCCCATCATAAGAAATGTGTCTCTTGATATCAAGAAGTCGTCCTTCCAGAAAATTGTACCTCCTCATAAATTCGACTTTGGCAATAATTAAATATTATTTAATATAGGATGTGCCTCTTCATTAAATAATTGCAATGAATATAAATTGAATAGCCATAAGGCTATATTCAATTTATTTCATTCAAGTGAATCATGCCTGGAAGTAGACATACGTAGCTGCAAATCATCAACATCATCAAGGAATTAGTGCAAGGTCCAAACTTCCTAAGTTTGATCGCCTAAGGGTTGATTGCATTCAAGAAGAGTCATGGTTGGTGGCTAGAGGCGTTGGTCAAATTTCAAAGAATGAAGATATTCATTTTCTCACTTCCCATGCTTCAAAGAAGAAAAGAAAAGATGGGAAGAAAAGGTTCTTCAAGAGGAATCAAGATAAGGGAAATGATGATACTCTCGCCTTCAAGAAGAAAAGAGACATGTCCAAGATTCAATGCTTTAGGTGTGATAAGTTTAGTCACTTTGCTAAGCATTGTCCTACTAAACCTAAGCAACAAGCCACCGTTGCAAATGTTGATGATGCTTCCACGGAAGGATACATGTGAATACTTGTTCTACTCGGCATTGCCAAGCAATGTATCTATGGACACCAACACTTGGCTAATTGACAGTGGTGATTCTTGACACATCACAGGTTTTAAGGAGCACTTATCAAGCTTGGTGGAGAAAGAGTCTTCCGAACAAGTCATTATCAAAGATGATGCAAGCTACTCCATGAAAGGGATTGGGACCTCTACTCTTCATTTGGATTTTGGCTTCACACTTCAATTCACCAATGTTCTTTATGTTCCAGGGATCAAGCGTAATCTCATCTCAATTTCAACCCTAGAAGATAAAGGATATCAAGTTGCCTTCTCCAAAGGCAAAGTACTTGTGTGGATGGAGAATTCTAGCTTCAAGGATGCTCAAGTAATTAGGGTTAGGCATGAAAGTCTATATAGTCTTTGTACACATCCACTGCAGGCTTTGGTTCATGATTCTTCAAGCTTATGTGATATGTGGCATTGAAGATTGGCTCACCTACACTTCTGAGCCTTACCTATCATGGAGAAGATGGTCACGGGTCTTCCGAATTTCAACCAGGAGCATGAAGGAACTTGCAAAGGTTGTGCATTGGGTAAGAATGCAAAAGCCCCCTTCCATAGTAGAGAAAATAGATCTAAGTGTATTTTAGACCTTATTCATTCAGATTTATGTGGACCTATGTTTGTTCCATCTTCGAGTGGGTTCTTGTATTATGTTTTGTTTATTAATGACCACTCTAGGAAGACTTGGATTTATTTTTTGAAAACTAAACAGTCTAAGGAAGTGTTAGGAAGGTTTAAGGAGTTCAAAGCCTTAGTAGAAAATCTTTCTGGTAAAAGAATCAAGGTCCTCAGATCTGACAATGGTGGAGAATACACCTCTGGCAATTTTCGGAATTTTTGTGTTGATGCAGGGATTAAGAGGGAGTTTTGTGTCCCCTATAATCCTCAATAGAATGGTGTTGCCGAAAGGAAGAACAGAATGATTGTGGAGGTTGCAAAAGACATGATCCATGACCAAGATCTACAGACTTTCTTATGGGCGGAAGCTTCTAGGACTGCAGTATATGTGCAAAATAGAAGCCCTCACAAGATCTTGGAGAATATGACTCCAGAAGAAGCCTTTATAGGAAAGAAACTTGAAGTTAGTCATTTAAGGATCTTTGGGTGTCCTGTGTATATCCATGTTCCAAAGGAAAAGAGAACTAAGTTGGAGCCTTTTGGTAAGAAGGGGATTTTTGTGGGCTATAGCGATACATCAAAAGCCTACAGGATATACATTCCAAGACAAAAGTTGATCGAGATCAATAGGGATGTCACATTCGAGGAAGATGTAGCATTCGGAAGATCTAGGGGCACTCCTATGGAGATCGATAATGAAGAGTCTCCTCAGGATATGGAAATTGATCATACTCCTGAGATTCAGAAGGAGACTTCTAAAGCAAAAGAAGATGATGATCCTGTTGAACCCTTAGAACTTACTGATGGACCTACCAACATTGTAATTGGAAGAAAAAGACCTCTATGGGCTAGGCGCACTATGCAAGAGGCTGAAATTTTTGCAGCCCCTAGAGGCACATTCAAAGAAAGTAAAAGGCCACATTAGTTCTCTAGTTATGTTGCCTTGATGATTCGGATTATTGAGTCTAAACCTTCTAATGTGGAGGAAGCCTCCAGTCACCAGGTTTGGAGAGATGCTATGTCTGAGGAGTACCAATCAATTCTCAAAAATGATGTTTGGGACATTGTTCCTAGACCCGAGGGAAAATCTGTGGTATCTTCGAAATGGATCTTCAAAATCAAGCATGCTACAGATGGGAGCATTGAGAAGTACAAGGCAAGATTCGTGACCTATGATTTTTTCACAGAAAGAGGGAGTTGATTATGAAGAAACATTTGCTCTTGTTGCTCACTATACTTCTGTTAGAACCATCATTGCTATTGCTGCATCTAGATGATGGAAGATTCACCAGATGGATGTGAAGACAGCATTTCTGAATGGTGTGATTGAGGAAGAAGTTTATATTGAGCAACCTGATGGATTTGAGGTTCATGGGAAGGAGTCTCATGTGTGCAAGCTGAAGAAGGTCGTGTATGGTCTTAACCAGGCTCCTCATGCATGGTACGAAAGGATTGATCGTTACCTATTGAGTTTAGGCTTCTCGAAAAATGATGTTGATTCTAACTTGTACTTTAAGGTAATAAATGGTGAAGCCTTGATTTTGGTTCTATATGTTGATGATTTGATTATCACTGGAGAAGAACACCTGATACTAAAATGTAAGGAGGAGTTAGCTTCTGAATTTGAGATGAAGAATCTTGGTCTCATGCATTACTTTCTTAGCTTAGAAGTTTGGCAAAAACCAGATGAAATGATTCTAAGTTAAGGCAAGTATACTATCGATATCTTGAAAAGGTTTGGTATGATTGATTGCAAACCTATGTCTACACCCATGGAGACAAATTTGCATAAGTTGAGAGAGGTTGTAGCCAGTTCGACTTGGTGGATCCTACTTTGTATAGACAATTGATTGGGTCCTTGATGTATCTAGTTAACACTAGACCAGATATTTGTTATGTTGTGAGTGCACTGAGTCAGTTCATGTGTAACCCGAGACAGATACATCTTGTTGCAGCTAAACATATCCTAAGATACTTGTGTGGCACAGTTGGATATGGATTGAAATATTCTTCAGGTGTGGATTTGGAGCTACATGGCTTTATTGATTCTGATTGGGCAGGGTGTGTCACAGATTGGAAGAGCACCTTTGGATGTTGTTTCAGTTTGGGTTCTGCTATGATATCCCAGTGCAGTTGGAAGCAGTCATTTGTAGCATTGAGTACAAGAGAGGCAGAATACATTGCAGCTTGTATGGTAGATCGTGAAGCAGTGTGGCTTCGTAAGCTCCTTGTAGGATTGTTTGGACAATCTATGGGGCCTACTATCATTCATTGTGATAACCGGAGTTGTATGAAACTTTTTGTCAATCATGTGTTTCATGACAGAACCAAACATGTTGAGATCAAGTATCACTATATTAGAGATATGGTACTGCGGAAGGCTATACAACTAAAGTATATCAGCACTGATGAGTAGACGGCAGACATTCTCACCAAGCCTCTCTCCAAAATCAAGTTTGTGTACTTTTGAGATAAGCTTGGTATGGTGGAGAATCCAGCCTTAACTGAGAAAGAGTCTCAGCATCAATGAGCCTATTTAATGAGTTCTTCTCTATGAGAGAAGTTCGAGGTGAAATCCCTTGTTAATGCATTTCTCTTTGAGATTTGAGGTGAAAGCCCTTGTTTCCACCCTCTAAGAGAGTCATGGTGGATGTCATGTGTGTGACTCCATGACAACATCACGTGAGAGAATTCGTGATGATTTTTTTTGTACTTGTGTTTTCACCCTTTGGGAGAGTTGTGGTGAAAGTCATGTTGAGGTGACTACATCACGCAAGTGATGAACACTTGTACATACCATACATGGTTGTAGCCATTATGGTTGATATCATGTTGAGGTGATATCTTTCCTTTCCACATATGGGTGTAGCCATTGTGGTAGCTTTCACAATGAGCTGATAAGCTCTTTTCATGGATTGAGCCATGTTGTTAAACATCACTAAGAATATTCATCTCTATCTGAGAGGGAGTGTTAATGATACTATTTAGATTAGAGAAAAATACATCAGGCGAATTAATAAATTTAAATATAGCACTTATGCTATTTAAATTTATATATTTATTGATATTCAAATTTAATTCTTGTGACCGACTTCATGCTTTGAATAAAGAATAAAATATTATTTTATTAAGGGTCGACTTCACCTAGAGAATCGCGCCTCTCCAAAGATGTGTTTGTTGAAGGCCGACCTCTCTTGATGAAGAGGTGCGATGTCTTTATGATTGCCTATATATTCAAGGCATCTCTTTTGTATTTAATATCAAGTTCATTTTAGCAAATCGAATTCAAGGAGAAGTTCGCATTTGTGCAGAGGAGATTGATCTGAGCAGCAGATCATCATTTTGTATCAGCAGATAATTATATTGTATTTGCCTTTGCATCTAGGAGAGGTGTGAATCATTCATGGTATCAAATTCGGCATTGTTGGCCTGAGTTGTAAGCAGACTTCTGCTCTTAAATAAATCAATATATAAGAGATATATTGGTTGGGTTTTTCTCCCTCGAGTTTGGAGGGTTTTCCTAGGGTATCTTGTTGTGTTATTTGTCTTATGTGTTGCATTTTCTGATAGCTTTCATTTCTGATCATAAATTTAACATGGTATTAGAGCGGGTTTGAGGAGATCGTGATCAAATTTGTACTTATAGCGATACTCTATTCTCTTATTTATATTTAGTTGTCTATCTCTACGCTAGTCAAGATGGTGAACGGTTTGAAGATTGAGGATAGACTCGAGGGAGCATCCAACTATACCTCATGGAGGTTTAGAATCATGCTCACTTTGGAAGAGAATGATTTGGCTGAGTTTGTGGAGACCAAAGTCCCCGAACCAGAAGAGGATGAAGAAAAGTTGCAATGGAGGAAGAAAGACATTAAGGTGAAGAAGTTGTTGGTTGATTCCGTCAAAGACCATATCATTCCAATTGTCTCCAAGTTGAAGACGGCAAGGGATATGTTCAAGACATTGGAGGAAATGTACGAAATCAACAACATGAATCAAGCACTTTCTCTAAAACAACAACTACACCATGTGAAGATGGCGAAAGGAGAAACAATGATTGATTATTTCATGAGGATTTCAGAATTGAGAGATCAGCTCTCTACAATTGGTCATGTGATTGATGAAAAAGATTTGATGATGCTTGCTCTCAATGGTCTTCCATTTTTAATGGGAGTCCTAATATATTGTATGTGTTAAATATATTGTATGTCTTATGTTTTGCATTTTCTGATAGCTTTCATTTTTGGTATCTTGTTGTGTTATTTGCACTTACGTGTTAATGATACTGTTCGGATTAGAGAAGAATACATCAAGCGAATTATCATAGGAGGCCTTGGAAGATTTGCAAATGATACTCTAGTTTACCAAATTTTTAAAAGTATAGTTGGAATCATCAAAGGGTATATGCAACCAGAATGGAAAGGAGAAATAGTTTTTTTGGCTCAAGTTATCATGAATTTGTTGAATTTTCAATTTTATGAATTTTGAGCAATTGATAATGTTGGCATAAAGAGGTTTTATTTTATCTACCAAATTCATTTCACAATAATTGGAAAGCTTAAAATTTTATGGTTAAATTTTGGGGATAGCACTGTGTTTACCAAAATTTTGAAGTATAGTGGGAATTATCAAAGGGTATATGCAAGCAGAATGGAAAAGAGAAATAGTTATTTTGGCTCAAGTTATTATGAATTTGTTCAATTTTCAATTTTATGAATCTTGAGCATTTGGTAATGTTGGTTTAAGGAGGTTTTATTTTATCTACCAAATTTTCATATTGTTAAAGAGCAAAAATGAGGTTAGTTTGATTGGTTGATTGTTATTGGTAATTGGAATATGTATTCATAATTGAGTTTGCAAGACAAAGTGTGTTTTAGAAGTTTGTAAAGATTTGTAATAAAGTGGAAGTAGGTTAAGGATTTTGATTCTTAATTGAGTAGTGTGATGTGGAATATTAAAAGGTGATAAATTTGTCGTGTGATACAAGTTTAGGAGATATAAGATGTCGGTATGTTGTTATAAGGTGTTTTTCGTGTGTAACAAGGAGAAATAAGTGTTTGTAAAATATTATTGATTAAGTCTATATAATGGGATCTACTTTTTTGAAGATGGCATTTTATCTCTACACATTAAAATTAACAACTCCAAAGAAGCGAATAAAATAGCAAAATGTTGGAGGTTATTTCAGCCTACTTTTATGCAATTTTGTGCTCAATATATTTCACTACAACAAGAAATAGATAGGTTGCAAGAGCAAAAACCCAATGTTTTAGCATAGAAAAAATATATTGAACGAGTTATTCCTTCTAGCACTTCCATACAACAAATGAATGAAAAGCCAATTGTTAGAGTTTGGGAGTCTCAAAAAATAAACAAAGGAAAATGTGGTCTTGGTTATAAGGGTGTTGTTGGGTCTTATGTTCCAAAGTATTCCAGACCCATCAAATTTGAATCTAGAGGGCTTATGAATAAATGTCAAGTTCAATCTTCCTCTACAAATATTAAATTGGTGCAAACAAAATTGTTTTCCTATTATGGTTTTCATGGCCATAAGTCATTTTCGTGTTTGATCTACACCCATGTTCATTATGCGGTCAACATACTCATGATTTTTCTCCTTTTTTCTCAAAAAAAAGTGCAAAAACCTATGTTGTGTTGCTAATGCTTTGTTTGAATCAATTCTAGGGGAGATGTTAGATGGATCTTTAGATAATTCAGTTGTGACATCTTTGACATAATTTGGGCCCCAAGCCCTAAATAAGGCTATGTTGAATGACATCGATAATGTTCTTGGTGATGACAATGATGTTGATAATATTGTTGGTGATGACAAGGATGTTGGTAATATTGTTGGTGATAAAAATAATGTTGGCACTACTATTGGTGATGATAAGATTGATTTTGCTCGTCTTTAGAGTGTTATGGATTCCCTTTATGTTTGAGATGCCTTTGATTTAAATATTTGACTTATTTTGATGATGTTGATGTGGTCGTTGTGTTGTGTTTCCCTTGCAAAGGGCAGCTTTGTTGGTATTTGGATTGATACTTGCAGAGATGAATGATATGTTCTTCAGATGTTTTGTCCAAATGTTTTGTCGATTTGTTGATTATGTGGCATTGTTGGTTTCTGTCAGATTTTGTGTAAGTTGTTGGTGATAGCTTTGGACATTGTTTGGTCCTTGAAACTATAGATTTATGGTTGGATTGTTAAACAAGTCCCCAAATTATTGATATCCAGCTTGATTAAGATTTTTGAGACTGCAAATTATTGAGTTTTGGACACTGTAGATAGAGGAGATGACCCTGCATGGTAATGATTTGGAGTGAGCACCAAAAGAGTGACTCACGATGGTCAATTGTAGTTTGATAATCTTTGATTGGAGTGAGCACTAGAAGAGTGGCGCACAATGGTCACATGTAAGTTGATCATCTTTGATTGTAGAGTGATTGCATCAATGATTGGAGAATGCAAATAAAAGATTTTTGGGAGATGGGTAGGGAGAGGCCCTAAGTCAAAATAATGTTGTTGCATATATTTTAAGATTTTCTTCAAAATATGGAATAATGACCATTTTTTTTCAAAAGTTCATTATGGGGGAGAATGAAGGATAATGAACAAAATAAGTTGTTTATTTATAGGGTTGTAATGCAATTGTATTTCAGTTATATTATCATCTCTATATATACATAATGTAATGCAGAATGAAGGCACTTTGAATAGAATAAATTCAAGATTTATATATCTTTTGTTGTATTTCAATTTTATTATTGTTTTTAATTTCCATCACCTGAAAAGCTATAGATGTAACCAAAGCCTAGTGGGATGAAAATGATCATTATTGGAAGCTTTTTATGGTGCAATTGAATTGTCAACTTCAACGGATATACTCTTCTTGCCTTCACACATCAACTAGATTGACCATCTTGTTGAGTGTTCCTTGAGCAACAGACAACATTGAGTTCCATTATGCTTTCTTATAGATTTGAAAGGCTTTCAAGTAGGTGTCTGTATCTAGGTGAGTTGTAATCATGCTAATACAATACAGCAATCATTTAAAATAAACCGTGCCACATGAAAGCAAAGAAGAGGAAACTAATAACAATAAGAATTGCCTTTCCACTTTTTGTAAGGCTGCCTGTAATCTCAATCAACTAAATATTATCCTCCATACATGGGTTGGACAGCAAAATTTCATACCAGATAATTGCACAGCTTTTTTCCTTCTCAATACAAGTATTCAAAAATCAAGGTTCCCTTCGAAGAACGGACACCTTGAATTATGACCACAATTATGTCTTCAATGCACTCTTTGTGCACATTGACAACATTGGAGCACCCAGTATCAAAAATTGTAGCCATGCTCCACAGATTATAACTGAATCAATAGTGACCTAGCTTAAGTCAAAAAAGCCTCTCAAGTGCTAAAGGCATTCCAGCATTTAGGCTGCTTAACTTTTGAAATTTGCATCTGCAATAGAAAGGCAGCTTCCACAGCTGAACTACGATAATAAGAACTTATGTACAGCATGATCTTCATGGCATACAACCCGTGAATCCTGAAATTGCTGTCAATGGGATCTGATTAGATAGACCTTTCTGCATTCCTGTGAACTGAAATGAGGAATATCAGGGATTCTGACATCTGGACATACAACAGGATAAAAGATAATCATGATTGGAAATTAAAAATATTGATCTGTAACCATCTGAATCCACCTTTTTTTATCATGTCAAATAAAAGACCAAGCCGTGACAACAAGCAGCATATACTAGCCTGCAAATCCATTTTCATTCCTATATTGTAAAAATAAATTGTGCAGCTTCAACCATAAATCTTATCCTGCTTCTTAATCATCTAGATCCAATTCTTCATCCTGTATCATCGGTTGATTATCTTCTGATTTGCCGCCAGTTTCTTCTGAACTATTTCCATTGATCATATCCTTAACCTGCCCTGAATTTGCCTCAGAATCTTCAGAATCATCATCTTCATCCTTCTCCTTCTCTCCTGAAGAGATGATTCCACGGTTCATCCAGTCAGGACAAAAGTCCTCACCTCCATACAATTGCCGACCCAGAGAATCTTTTATAGAACTCAAATTGAAAACTGAAATTCCGTCTAGTTTAGATGTTCGACAGGCACACTCAGGCAGAGGATGAGAAAGAAAGGAGAGTGGTTTTGCATTGAGAGACATTTGTATAAGGCCACTTTCATGGGTGCTGCTATTTAGATGTTCCCGAACAGAAACTAACCAAGTATGGTTTGGCTTGTAAAGGTGATCACGAATGTCATCGAAAAGTTTGACAATGACTTTTCTGGATTTACAATATTTAAAATCTATGTCAGAGCAGAGCACTACATAACCAAATAATCTCCCAACAGATCAACATTTTAAGAAATGTGCAATATACAGGCATAATGGAAAAGTAGCCAAATTTTAAGCAGTTGGATGAATTATTGCTCACCTGTCAGGACGGTAGGTTTTGAGAGAAGCTGACTCATAAATGCGATGCCCCATAACCAAGCTTGCAAAATCCGGACGGTCATTACCATCACGATCAAATCCAGGAAAGAATGCATCTGCTTCCACACTGACAATGTAATCCAGAGCTTCCCAAAGAAGTTTATGAGCTCGCATTCTAAAGTCTAAAGGAGTAGGCTCTGGTTCTTTGTCAGCCTCAGCCACCCAACCCCACCAACCCTCTATCTCGTGTGGATATTTTGGCCTGACAGCAGGTGGAGGAAGAGGCCTAGGACGGGGTCCAGCATTTTTCCAAGTTGCAAGCCTTAATTTCTCATTATCTGAATGTGGGGGTGGTGGAGATGGAAAAATCAGTGGCTCCTCTGGACCATACATTACTGACAACTCTTTGTCAGTGCAGAGAGATGTTCTATCCACAAGATTGTTGAACATTGCACGAAGCGGAATCAATACTCGTTGCCCACCAAATACCTCTCCACCTGATACGTATATTATTGTGTCAGGGGGATAACCCAAAGCTCGGAGAAGTATACCAACCTGCAAGCAACAAATTTGAACTTACTGAAGAGAATTAAGTAAGCTACTTGTGGACCGCAAGCACCACAATGTATAAAAACTCACTTGTATAAGTTACAGCAGGCATTCAACATAGTGTAATGTATAACTAGTAACTAGTAACTTGACCTCTTCGGGCATAAGTGGGCATGAACCATTGTGTCGCTGTAATTCGGATTCAACACTAAGATCTCCTTGGACAATGCCATGCTTGATCATCCACCATCTTCTATGTTGTATCATTTCAGTGTGCACATCCTATCACAATCAAGAACCTATGTTAAAAGGAGTGTGAAAATCCACACATACCTACACTAAGATAATTATGTTTCCACTCTTCACAAACTTATTAAGTCTTACGTTACCATTATCAATATAAATAGGAATATCAACATCGAAGAGAAACAATCATTCTAGATTTCTTATACGCTTCAGATATATAAAGTTACCTTGCAACCAGGAAAATGGAAATTTATGTATAACCAAAATTAAATTCAATTTATAGTTATGATGTTCTTGAAAAGAATATATGTACAAGACATGTCACCTGAAAAAGTTCCGCACAACCATGATTAGCTAGTGCATCTTTCACCAGGCCAGGATGAAATACCAAATAAGGCCGTCCAGAAGCTTGCAATCTACAAAAAAATAAACAGCATTCAACCTAGGAACATCAAAAAATATGCAGCCAAAACTATCTGGTTGAATAAGAACATAAAAAATCACACAATAACCAATGTTTCTTAGATATAATATTGTGATGACAAGAGTTTCTTGTCTGTGATATAAGATTATGATCTAAAGATGCACTTACAAATTTTAGACATTTGTTTTGGGATACCATTTTCTCATAACCCTTTCCTACCTTTTAACAATTCTAGTACCAAGTTCCCAAATCTCTTCACGAAAGCGAAGTGCATGGAATGCTACCCTGCATCTGAGCCTCTGGTATTCTGCCAGCTTTGGGGGTAGAATGGGCTGTGCACAATATCAAAGAAAAGATTTTAACTCAACTGTAAAGCTATAGCACATTCATAGAGATTCTACATTTTACATAATAAAGACAAAATGTACCATTCCTTTCCGTTGTTCAAAAAAAAGCAACTTGCATGAAATCAATTTGTCTGAATTTTTCTAGGAAACAAATGTATGTTATTGTCAACAATGTCAAGGCATCCTGGATCTTGAATGGTCTTCAAAATGAATATATTTGAATTTCATAAATTGTCTTGTAGAAAGCATGTACTTCCTCTATGGAAAGACAAGATGCTCAATGGAGCAAACTGACTTCTAGGGATGCCTAAGGTAAGAAAATGGACCAAGTGAAACAGGTAAACCAAATTTGGAAAACTCTAAAAATTGAAAATGCCATAAATACATTGTAAACAAACTCAAACATCATAAATGTGAATCCTGGAAACTTAATTTTTAAAACTCATTGTCAAAAATGATAAATTTAGTCAAGTTTGTCAAAAATATATTTGATGGCATCACAAGATTTCAATTGGCTTGGCCATGATATAGGGTCTAGAAAACTTGATTGCACAAACATCATGACTCACTATATTAAGACTACCAGCACCATATTTATGAACAACTTCTACTTGTGCTTTAAGTATGCCATTTTTATTTCTTTTCCTCAGCAACTTCCATGGATAATCTCAAACTGTAACAACAGCTTGGCCTCATTCTCAAGGTTTTACATCGAAGTTGCATGAACACGGATACGGATATGGCCATTTTTAAGACCCCCAATATGGATACGGCTGGATACGACATTCATAGAAAACACATACACATATTTTCTAAGTTATTAGAGGAGATTTTCATTACTTTAAAAGCAAATAAGAAAATATTAATTAAAAAATATTAATAATTTAGTAAAGAATAAATAGTTAAATATATATTAATAAATTTTATTTATATTTAAAGAATAATTTTCTTTTTTTAAATCTCTAACATTTAAACAATATAATATAAATATAAAATTATTAATGATTAACTTTTTTAAATTTGTAAAAATTAAAACACCAAAAAAAATAGTAGAGTTCTATTGGAAGAAGACTTAGAAAAATGGGTTGCTGAAATAGAAAAACATTTCATTTGTCTTCCTCATTTGGTGTAGGTTTTATTTATACAAAACAAAAAATAAAATTGCATGATTGAAGTTTTTTAAGATAATATTTTGGAAGATTCATGTCAGCTTTTTGAAAATCAAATCACATAGTATCCGGCACGGCTGGAAAATCAAGGTTTTTTGGGCACGTGTGGTTACGGTATCCAACGTGTATCCATGGCGTATCGCACAAGTATCCGTATTGGATACAGGGATACGTGTACCCAGGGAGGGGCAGGGGCGTATCCAGCTACATAGTTTTACATACATGGTTGCTCTTCAGCAGTCATTGAGGCACATGGTTGAACTTGCTCACCCTGCTGCAGGGAATAAAATGGCTTCTATAGATGCTTACAGTTAGAGGAATAAATCATTTGGTCCAGCAAAAACAATTTTCAAAAGACCGAGGAAAAATAAGACAGACCCATTCAAAAGACCATAAAAGCAAAATCTGGAAGCTTTGACTTCAACAAGCTTATCAAAAGATCTTTTAAAATGTCACAAGATGTCAATTGGCTCAGCTAAGACAGCAAACTGATCGCACAAACATTGAATTCCACATCATGACTCACATATTCTTCTGCAGCACCATATTTATGAACAACAATTTATATTTGTACTTTTTATTTCTTTGCCTCTATAACTTCCTTGGAGAATTCATACTGTCTACTACCAGCTTCCCTCATTATTGAATTTTTGCATATATTTTTGTTCTTAGTCACTGAATGTGTATAATTGAACCACAGCATGAAATAAAATAACTTCCATAGACCGCCTAAATATTAGAAAAATTGTATTAATTGGTCCAGCTAAATCAAAATTTAAAAGACCGAAGAAAATTTAGTAAGACCCACTGAAAGACCTAGAAAAAGTTTAGAAAGGCCATTAATACATTATAGACATAGTCATGATTAAAGCAAAGTCTGAAAACTTAAATTTAAACAAATGGTCAAATATGACCAATTTTAGCAAAGTCTGGAAACTTAATTTTACAAGAAAATTGGTCAGATATGACAGACTTTGTCAAGCTTGTCAAAAGAACTTTTAACACATCACAGGATTTCAATTGGCTCAGCCATGATATAGGCAAATTGATCACACAAACATCAGATTGCACACGACTCACTATATTACATCTACCAGCAACATATTTATGAACAAAAACTTCTACTTGTAGTTTTAACATGACATTTTTATTTCTTAAACTTAGAAAGTTCCTTGGCAAATCTCAAACTGTTTACAACTACCAGCATGGCCTCATTCTTGAGGCTTTTTGTTCTTTAGTAGTCACCAAATACATATTGTTGAAACTGCTCACCCTGCTCTACATTTTGTAGTTACTGGAATACATTAACATTTGGATTAGGATTGTCATCCCATGGCATGTTATGGTTCCCGTCCTTGCCACAATAGCAAACTCAAAATTCAAGTCCAGAATTAGCATGCATATGCATCTGCTCCAGAACTGGGGGAAAATGATGAAAAAATATCCTACCAAACCCCTGCAGTGAAGAGAAGAGTATGGCCATTGTGAAACTTGTAATGAACATTTCATGACAGGCAACACTTCATATTTGTTTCCATCATCCAATTGGAAAGTAGAATCACTAATTAATGGCTCTAACCATGCTCTATATTTGATTCAGTTGCAACCAAAATTAAGAATTTTATGAGAAGAAGATATATTAGTGAAGTATATTCCATCTATAAATATATTTAGCATTTTTTAATATAAGTAATGAAAGATTTTGAACCTGTAATAGTATATTTAATAGAATACAAGAATATTTGAATTATTGTTGTCATCTCAAGGCAGGTTATGGACCAGTCTCTCTGTCATTGTGCATACAGAATTAGTATGCAGATGCATCTGCTCTAGAACTAAGCGAAAATGATTGAAAACATCATACGTAATCCCTATGGTGAGGAGAGGAGTACAGACATCACCAAACCTGTCAGAACATTACATGTTGGGCAACATTTTGCATTCATTTCCATCATCAAACAAACAAATTAGCAATCTAGTTACTTTATATTCATCATACCTCGTAAAATGATGCTTAAAGTTGACAGATATTTTATTATTTTGTCAAACAATTGTTGTAACACACACACTTTGTGTAATTATCATTGGGTGAAATGCAAACAAATTCCGGGATATTCCAGTGGGTATAAAATTACAATCAGATCAAATCCCATTCACATTCAGATTTATATACTTGGCTTTAATGTTTGTCCAAGTTTCCCAATTACTATGTAGAGAGAGGTGGAAATTATTTGCAGACCTGTAACTTCATATCAGCAGTCCCAGCAGTTTTAAGAGCAGTACTAGTTCAAGTTTCAGATCGAATTCCTATTGGTTAACCAATAGATCCATACATCTGCTTAAGGGTGGATTCGTTGCATAAAGGGACTAATATTGCTGTTCCAATTGAGGAAGAGAGCACTGGAGCACCTAAAAAGCAGCTAGACAGCCTTCGAACCCACCCATGCTCACTTTTAATAATCTAGATCTTGTTCTCATTGACTCCAAAAAAGGTTTTTATTTATATAATATACTTATTTATATTTAATATTTACTAATCTAATAAATAAAAAGATTTATAAAATTATTATTATTTATATTAATTATTAATTAATCTATAATATATTTAGTATTTTTACAAATTATAAATTGTTTATTTATTTAAAAATATTTATGTCATTACAGTAATATATACATTGTGCATGCATGAGCCTTAACCTAAGTTGCCAGTTTTGGTTTGGGTTCAAAGTTTGGGTATGGTATTGCAATTTTTTTTCCCTAGGTATGGGTACGGCTATATATATATATATAGCCATAATTTATTATATATATATACAATTCGTAATGTTATAATTAAATTATAACATTACAGCTTTGCCATACCCATACCTAGGGGAAAAAACTGCCATACCATACCCAAAGTCTGAAACCATACCAAAATTGGCAACTTAGGTTAAGGCTCATTCATTCACATATACAATAGATATTGATAATTGTCACAGCTAAGTTACTGATTCGCCAGAAAACGGCCCTGAATACGATTCGATACGTACCGGGTACAAAACTCGGGTACGGTACGTCCTCAATTTGACCAGGATACGGAATTCCGCTTGCGGATTCGAGCTAGATTCGTCAAGTGCCTGCGGAATTGTCCAAGATACGGCAAAATGAATCCAAAGAGAATCCACGACGAATCCAGGCATGAAAAAGCCCAGTCCGCAGAAAAAAGCGTTTTTTTTTTTTGCATTTTTTAATCATTTTTTTGACCGAATGTTGACTTCTAAATATTTTAATTTTCATTGCAAGCCTAATTCGTCCCTCCAAACACACTAAATAGGTAAAAAAAATCTCATTTAACAATTTGTGAATGAAAAACAAGTTTTTTGGCCTCCATTGCTGAACTTTCTCTCTTGCTTGCACAAGCTTTAATAGACTTGAAGGCTGATCATTGGTTGTTCAAAGTTGATTGTTGTGTTATTCCTAAGCACTTGCAAGTGTCCGTTTGTTGCCAAGAAGATTGTAGAGCAAGATTTGTTCAAAAGAGGTAGGTTTCTTTGAAGATTTCTTTTTTTTTTTAACAAATGAACTATTTTGTTTTGTTTTTATTGTTTTGTTGATTGTTCTCATTCTTTTAAGTTTTTTAGTTTCAAATTTCAATATCAAAATTATTTCAATTTGTTGTGCCTTAGGTATTACAATGGCATCCACTTCTAACTCCTCAGGCCAATCTCATTTCAAACTAAATGCAACCTCTCCCCTTTGGAAATATGTAGAAATGGTTCAACAATGTCCAGGTGGTGGAGTATTTATTTGGATTTGTAGTCATTGCAAAGTTCGATATACGAGCTCATACAATCAAGTGAAAGCCCACTTGTGTAAGATCCCTAATAATGGCATCAAACCTTGTCCACGACCTCAAGAAGGTGATGGCAAAGGCCTTACAGATGATGTAGTGTTGAAATATATTGTTGACCAAGAAAAAGTAGAGCAAAAAGCTAGTAGTCTTAAAACAAGCCATCCTTTGAGGAAAGGATCTCAATCCATGAAACCCCCTACACCACCACCTACTTATCTTCCACCTACACAAAGCCATCCATTTATGAACATCCCTCAAGAGCAAACCGTGCCCTCATCAAATAAAAGACCTAAGGGACCGTTGGAAGCTTCATTTCAGAATGAGGCAAGAGATATTGTTGATCAAGACATAGCAAGATGTGTCTATGCCAATGGATTGGCATTCAACGTTGTTCGTTCACCATATTGGCAAAAAATGGTGAAATCTATTAATGAGGCTCCAAAGAGGTATAAGGGCCCAGGTTTTGAGAAGGTGTGTTGCACCTTATTGGAGAAAGAGGTGAAACATGTAGCAGACTCTTTGAAGCCCATAAGGGATTCATGGATCAAAACAAGGGTGACCATCATTTTTTATGGATGGAAATATGCGAAAAATCGCCCATTGATCAATGTTATTGTCGTGTCCCCTAAAGGGACAATGTTTTTGAGAGCAGTGGATTGTGAAGGACAGGTGAAAGATGGTCCATTTATTGCTAACATCCTTTGCCAAGCTATTGAAGAAGTGGGCCATCAAAATGTTGTGCAAGTTGTAACCAACAATGCCAAAGATTGTAGGGCTACAGGGTTATTGATTGAGGAGAAGTATCCCCACATTTTTTGGACACTTTGTGTTATCCACTCCTTCAATCTAATGCTACAAAAAATTGGATCCAAAATTGAGTGGATCAAACAGTTGTATGCTAAGGGCAAAGACATCCAAATGTTTGTCACCAACCACCATATGACACAAGGAATATTCAGACAATTCTCAAAATTGGAATTGTTGAAGATAAGTTAATTCTCAATATTTTTAAAATTTTTAATTTTCTTTTAATTTTAAATTTTGATTTTGTAAAGTATTTATAAATTTAAATTATATTTTTATTTTTATTTTTATTTCCAAACAGGTTGCTAAGACCTGTTTTGCCTCCAACACAATTGTGTTGAGATGACTTATTAAGGTTCGTGAGGCACTTTGTACCATGGTAATCAGCCCTAATTGGTCCATATGGAGGCAATCTAGCAGTGAAAGGGTAAATAGGGTCAAGCAAAGGATCCTAAATGATAGTTGGTGGGATCGTGTTGAGTACTTGGTTAGTTTCACTGAGCCTACATTGAGCATGATCCGTTACACAAATATGGATAGACCTTGTTTGGGAGAAGTATATGATGGTATTGACTCAATGATTGAGAATATGAAAACTATCATCAATGCAAAAGAGGAAGATCCTGAAGAAAAATTCTTCAAAGAGCTACAAGAAATCATGGTTGATAGATGGAACAAAATGACCACTCCATTGCATCTTCTCGCTTTTGCATTGAGTCCCAAATATTATAGTCCTGAGATACTTTCTACTTCATCAAGAGTTGCTCCATATAGGGATGTTGAAGTGGCTCAAGGGTACAAGGCAGCACTTCGTAGAATCTTCAGTGATCATGACCAACGTGATCGAGTGAGGGCTGAGTTCATGGCTTTTGCATGCTCCAGTAGTGTTGATCAGAATATGGATGCTCTTTGAGACAAGGTCAGGGTGGATGCTCATAGTTGGTGGTACTTCCATGGGCAAGAATACATGCACCTCCAACCTATTGCAATTAAAATTTTATCCCAAGTAAGTTTTATATTTTGTAATTTTAATTTTAATTTATAATTTTATTAATTTTGTAACTCTTAACTATTTAATTTGGTCTTAATAGGTTGCTAGTTCATCGTCTTTTGAGAGGAATTGGAGCACATACTCTTTCATCCACTCAATAAAACGCAATAGGCTACATTCAAAAAAGGCAGAGGACTTGGTGTATGTGCATTCAAACTTGCGCCTCCTTACACACAAGCAAAGTTCCTACAAAGAAGGAGACACAAGGAGGTGGGATATTGAGCCAGAGCAGCTTGACTTGGATGCTTCCATAAGTCACTTAGCTGCACTTGATATTGATGATGAGTATAAGCCTGAAGCAGCTACTAAGTATGAGAGTGGTAGTGTTAGTGCTAGTGGCAGTGCTTGTGCGAGTGCCACTAATGCTATTTGTGGTTCTACACAAAATGTAGCATCTTATGATGCTGATGATGCTGCTTTTTTTTATGACCCATATGATTCAAATTGATCATTGATCAATAATAGCTGATTGTAAACACTTGACATTTTATGTTTGAACTTTAATTTATAAATTTATATCATGACATTCGAGTAATCGCTAATATTTTAATATTTGACTTAATGACTATAAAAGTGGTGATGTATTTTTGCTATGTTATTAAACTATTAATATGGTGGTGTATTCTAAACTCAATTACTGCTGCAAATATGTATATATTTCTGATTTTTATATGTTTTTTGTATTGCCGTATCCAAGCCGTACCCAACCCCAAAAACTTTTTTGACCGAATCCCGTACCGGATTCGCATACCCGTACCCAAATCCAAAAACGAATCAATAATTTAGTGTAACAGTAATAATTACAAAAAACTAGTGTATCCAGGGCTTTCCTGCAGTACCAGGGACAGGATATTTTGGGGAAGGGGAGACAGACAGAACGTCGTTTCTGGTCCAAAAAAATAAAAAATTCAAGGACATCTCTTAAGGTAGGGGACATTCCCCTATTTGGGGACCCCAGGAGAAGGCAGGCCATTCCCAATGTCTCTGTGATGTCTGTGTTTGTGTACATATTGCATATAGTAGAACGGTATTCTGAAGGAAAAAGGAAAGAGGCAAAAGGAAAAAGGGAAAAACATCTGCCGCTTGGAAGTTGTGTATAATGAATACCAGTCTCCTTAACCATTGGAGAAAATCTGAAAAAGAAGACACAAAGTCTGATTTTTTCCCCCTGTTTGAACATTTTAAAACAGGATGGTTGCTCAAGTAAGCCCTCATGTATTAGTTTTCTTTTTTTTTACAGGTCAAGATTGGTGCCATTGTTTAGATTATTATTTATTAGCATAATGCAAATACCTGTGTGCTTGAATTTGTGGTCACAGCCACGATGACAATATGTCAATATCAATAACTTTCTATCAACCAGCTAAGTATAATAAGAGGTGTCATGTCACTTCCATGGATTATTCATGCAGGAAAGGCAGCCATGCCATTGCCCTCATATATTTTAATGGTTTCTTTTTGTACTTCAATTCGGATGACAGTGACCTATTTTCCTCCTTGGATTATTTATCTACCAACTTGTAACTAAACTCTTTTAACTTATAAAGATATGTTCCTCGTAGTTGATCAATATGAAAAGAATGTTGTGTTTTATTTTATGTTCAGGGAGTTTCTGGGACAGGGATGGTGGCAGGGATGGTGGATGCGTTTCCAGAACAGCTGGGATGGAAGGCCAAGTTTTAGGGGATGGCAGGGAACAGCAATTTAAAAATTAGAGCAAAAAATTAAAATATAGGAAATTTCAATTATTCATATATAAGGCATTCATCATATAAACAGTGTTCCATGGGGACGCGTCCCCCCCAAAAAACCCCGCGTTTCCTAGAGGGGAACGTCTCAGAGACTTGGGGACTTGGGGGAGACGTCCCCCCACCAGGCCACCACCAACGCCACCATCCCACCACTAGTGTCGCTATCTCCAAGATGCTAATAGGACTTTGAGGACGTTGGGGTGTCCTCAAGACGTCTAGGGGACTCCTAGTTGTCTCCAAGATGTATAATTCTTATACTTATACATCTTTTTATAACTTTTTCTTCAAGTACTATATGTATTTCAACACCCTACTGCCCCCTCGTTGCCGTCCCCCTGCTGTCCCCTTGCCGTTCCCATACTTAGGCCCCCCGTCCCCACGTCCCTTATCATCCCCCCATCCCCGTCCCCAAAACCCCGTGGAACACTGCATATAAATATAGAACCATATTACATTAGAAATTTAGAGCTGAATTCAGAAGTCACATGAGAGTCGACATTTTAGAAAATGCTCAAATTTGTTTGTTTCTCCTGTCTTGCTAATATCAGGAACAAGAATCTGCTAACATATGGTAATCAAAGGGAAAGATTTTATTTCCAGTATGCCCACAAAAAGAAGTAATATTATCATGTATTGGCCAATAGAACAGGCTGGTCTTAGGGGATGGTAAATGTTATAATCATCATTAAACCAGCAAAAGATGTTTGTCAGAATACAACCAAGTAAATGCAGAGATGCCCTAACAGGAATCTAATCCATGGGATTTTGTTTGGATGTAAAACAAATTCCAATTGCATGATTTTGATGCAGTAAACACAGGCTACAATCTTGCATTGCAATAATTAATATGTTGAAGGTTATGATGAATCTTGTTTTTCATGCCCACCTAAAACATATCAACTGCACCATCATTTCCTTTGGTAATTTGTTGAAGACAGACTTGAGTGACAATTTTGTGCCATACAGGATTATGTTGCAAATATTTCGCAGAGTTCCTTTGTTGTTATAGATCTTCACATTCATAGATATTACTAATTATGTAAAAAGTGTTAACAGTCGCCATGGATTTTTCCTTTTTTTTTGTTTTTAAAATTAAATTTTATGTCTTTTTCATTGCTGGGCCATAGGGGATGGCCCCAAGGATGTTTCCTAGTTGTCCCTGCATCCCCGAAATGTCTCAAGACAAGAATAGCCAAATTTTCCTAGGGTACACATCCCCATGGAACATAGTTTTTAGAAGAATGAAGTCTCACTTAATGAAAACTACAATTTTAGCATGTAATTTAATTTTTAAAATCTTGTACAATTTAGATTAATTTAAAATGAAGAATTCCAGGGTTAATTTGGATAAGTATAATGGATCACATCATGCAATTAACAAGGTTAAAAGCTCAAATGAATTTTGGTGATTTCAAACTCCAATGCCTTGCACAATATATACATATATATAGCCGTCCCCATCCTGTCCCCAAAACTCACAAAAAAATTTGCCATCCCCCGAAGCTTGTCCCTGCATCCCTGTCTCAAAAACTCAGAGAAACACTGGTTGATTATAATTGATTAGCTTCAATGGAAAAACTCAGAGAAACTACATCTCTTAATAACTGATTAGCTTGTGTATTCACCTTTAGTTCTTACCAGGCCATATTCTTTACATTGGCATTGGTTATTAATGACAATTTTCAGTTATTAATTAGCTTGTGGGCCATATTCAAAGACGGGCTAAATTATCATATGTAATATTGTCAGAGAAAATATAGAAGACTAATTCTGAAATATGTTTTTAATTTAGGACCTTTTTAAAAAAAAAATTAAGTGCACAACCATGGGGATGGCTGGCCATCCCCAGGACAGTCAAGGAACGTCTAAGATGTCCCTAGATGTGTACACGTGAGTAAACTCTAGGGATATGCCCCCAGGGAACATAGGTTATTTCTTGTGTCTACAATCATTATGGAATTGTTCTCTAATTTCTTGTTATTAACTGCAATCAGATTTTGTGTAAGAATTAGTCAATTGTTGGTCTCATAATGTACTCTATCTAATTTCCACAAGTTGGTAGCTAATTTGAGGTATAACCTTGATAATTTTTGGATCAGACAGAGCAGAACATGTTTATAATAAGTGATCCAAAACAACATGCTGAAATGCTGAAATGCTGAAATGCAAAAGCAGCAGATTGAAAGCTTAATTATAATCTAATTAAGCTAAGCCCTTCATGTACATTCATTAAACACCACTAATTTAAGGGAAACTACCTTCAGACCAAAACATCATTAGCTTTACTAGACACATGAACCAAGGCAGCTCAAGTGTGCTTGCTTATCTTCCATTTATCTTGAACTGACACTATCTCTGTTTGGAATCAGTTTTCAAGGATGTATTAAGCCTATTTATAGCCACCAACAATGGAGATCTCTTATTGCCATATTTTGGGCCTAAATTACTATAAATACATGAAGAACAAGGAAGCTTGTTCATCTTGCACAGTATGTTCTTATAGTCTCAATTTTTCTCCTGCAGAAGCTAAAGTGCATCCTGCCCAGATTTGTATGTTTGAGTGTCCCTGATACATCGCATAGTATTTTTGTCTCGATTTTATTCATTCAGCTTCTACCTCAAAAAGTGGAGGACGGATATGGTTTAGCTATCTAGATCTGTATTAAATAGGCTGGTTTCAATTTTCCTCTCATTCCCTGTTTCTGGTTGCTTGTAGATACTGATACAATTTTGGTTCTTTTCATTCTTCCCCAAATCAGGATTTATAGCTTTGCAATAGCATAATTATAGGAGGTTCTGGCCTGAAAACCTTCCTCCTACACTTTCTCTAGAAAAGCCTTGATAGCAGCAATTTTCTCCAAAGACCATGTATTGAAAACCTTTGTTTTATTCTACTTGCAAAATTATTGATTGGAGCAGCATTATATTGTATATTTGCATCTCTGGGCAATGTTCCACAGGGTGGCATCCCCTGATCTCTGGAGCTGTCCCAAACATCACAGATTTTTTAGATACACAGAAGGGATATTCCTCTTAGATCCCCATATTTTCTGCATTTTTTCTCACATCCCTGAGACATGTCATTTCTTGGCATCTTAAGAGTATTTCTTGTTTTAGGAGAGAGCAGGAATAGAAAAGTGAAGGGGGCAAGGGTACTTGGGGGCACCCTGACATCCCCAGGACATTGAAGGACGCCCCTGATCTACAGAAAACATATCAAGAACATCCCAATAACAGTTTGTTTGAAAACCAGCAAAAAACATTCTTGTAAAATTCTATGCTCCACAGGGTTTCGGGGACGGCGAGAACCCGGTACGCCGGACGAGTTTCTGGTACGGGGGTACTTTTGGGTCATTTTTTAGGGGACGGCAGGGGAAGGCTGATAAAAAAATAGGGAATTTTTAAAAAATATAGAGAAATTTCAAATGTTCATAGCATAACATTGATAAAGCATTCATTCTAGACATTGTATAATCTTATTATATATCATTAGATTTGAATTGAGATTTCACATGAGAATCAACAAACAAATTAACAGAATTCAAATGCTTTTCATTATCAATGTGCATACATATCATATAAGAGTCTGATAATTATAATCAAAATGCCCGAAGGCTCCAAGTCTCAACTATGAAATGACATGATAAACATAAAACTAAGAAAATATATCGCTGTCCAGTGTCCCTAATCAGCAAAAAGTAGGTCTAAATCAGCATTGCCCTCGTCATCGCCATCGGAGCTCGAGTCTAAGTCAGTGTCAGTGTCCATGTCAATAGAAGGATCTGCCTCAGCCAATGGAACCCCAACCAATCCCTCTAATATGCTGAAATGATGCCCTAAGCTCCTCTCCAACCTGCTGTTTTCTCTTTCACTCAGCTGCTCCTCTTTTGCTTTCCTTCACTTCACAATGGAAAAGTTAAAATGAGTTACTTTTTCTCATTTTGGAGCTTAAATGTCACTTACATTAGGTCAAGTGTGATGGGGCGTCCCTTGTGGGCCCGCCCATAGCTTTATTTTTATAAAAAAAAATTGACTTTTTTTTTAAAAAGCGTTTTTTTAAGCTGGGCCGTAGGGTACTGCTAGCCATACTCGGTACGGTCAGGGTACGGCTAGGCAGTACCGGCAGTACCCAAGTCCCCTAAAAGTACCCGAGTCCCCGTTTTTTTGGCAAACCGTCCCCTAGAAGTACCGGGTACTTGGAGGGCAAAGGGGCACAGCTAGGGTACGTTTCCTAGCCGTACCCACGTCCCCGTTTCGTACCCGGTACGGGAAACGGGTAAAAACCATAGGGAACGCATCCCTGTGGAGCATAGGTAAAATTTAAAAAACAGAAAAATGGACACTTTTGATAAAATTATTATTGTGATTGTTATCATATAACAATCAATCATGTTTACAATTTTGCATTTGTATTTCAAATTTTCAATGGTCAATGCTAAATGTTCATTGCTCAATGTTCAACATTATAGATTTTAATGTTATTTGAATTTCAACTCTTTTGAAAGCTCAATTATATTATTTATAGAATTGAAGCTATAAAATATGTATTTTCTAGATTTTTTGTATTATATACATTCGCCATCCCTCTTCAATCCCCAAAATCCAGAAAAAGGGTGGTAATCCATGGGATCCATGTGTACTAAATGGCATCCAGTTCTGGAAACTTAAAGAAATGTAATTTTGTATCCATGCATTCTTTTAAATTAAATGAAGTTCTGTATGTGTTTCCATGGAACAAACAAGTGATGTTTGGTTAGTATATCTGATCACTTCATATCATATTCTGTTAGACGTTTAAAATGATCTGTTTGCATAAAAAAATTAATGCAATTACCACACAATGAGGAATTCATGTTTCATAGTTTCCTTATACCTGCAAACAGCCACCTCCAGATACCAGTAGCCCAACTGCCTTTTTCTTTTTAAGACTAGGTAAAACTTCCCGAAGGTAAAAGTCCGTGGAAGCTGAATATGCGGGTGAGAAAACCGATAGCTCATTGTTCTTCCTAGCAGTCTTAAACCTTTTTGGAAGACTTTTCACAATAAGTACATCATTTATGAGTGCTGCAATGAACTGCTCCTCATTGTAGAGGTATCCAAAACTCTTGAATTTCAAGCTGTCACAAACAAAGACAAGCACAAATGACCTTACAAGTTCCTCCTCGAAAACACTAGCCATGCATGTACTAGAAGAAAAGCTGACAAACCTGATTCTCTTTGTACTTGTTGTCTCTTGAAGTTCTGGAATGACCAAGGTAGCATTCAGAAGCCTGGCTACAGCAACCACATCGCAGATCTGCTAAGAACATACATCAATGAGTATGAAAAATATTAAAGAAAGCTGTCACAAATTCTTTTTCTTTTAATTTCTAGACGGTCACAAATTCTTTTTCTTTTAATTTCTAGACGGTGCCTATATTGTATTTGATTAAAGTCAATGAAAATGAAAGAGATTGAAGAAAGCCATCGCATATATTTCTTCTTTTACTTTTGAGACAGTGCTTATATTTGTATTTGATTAAAGATGAAATATTACCGAAGTTCTAATCTCTTGGAAGCCTCCTTGAATCTTCACAAATATAAACCCATTGTTGTGCCAGCTTGCAGCTGTCATTTCAAGTATCGAGAATTTGTTAGGCATCAAATGTAAACTAACAAATAATTATTGAAAACTCAAGTTAATGCAATACGCAGAAAAATGAACCCATGCATTAAGTCCAGTCAAAGATTGAACAGACCAGTGGCAAAGAATGATCAAAACTTAGGCCTTAATTTCAATATGACATTGCGATCTTCAAACAACTAAAAGACGGGGTCTTAGGATCAGTTGCGTAAGCTCACCTTAACTTGTTATGGATTTTTTTTACTTTGTATCTCTCAGGGGAACAAAAAGCATTGATATTATTTTGCACAGAAGTAAGCTTAATTATTAATTCGATGAAACTACAAGTAGCCTGCATAAGCTGTGCATAACCTATGAATATTTCACGATAATTCACATAAGTGTTTCTTGAGTCCAAAAATTTGCAGCCATCAATCAAATCCCTAAATGCATATGCCCAACCTTCAAATGATATTATTATAATAGCTTATAAGTTCCACAAACATTCACCTTCAGTGATGTAACCCTTGACGAGAAATTTTCTAATAAAGTTAGCTACAGCTCCAGAAATTTGATAATGCTTACACATTATTTCTTTGTAGATTCATTTCTTATTTTTTAAAACAATAATCATATAATGTAAACATCCTGACTTGAGATTTCACATAATATTAGTTTTAAGTTGAAACTCCAATACCTAATCATTTAAAATCTTCAATCCTAAGTCATTTTCAAAAACAAAAAAAAGTGCTAGCAAAATGCAGGCTTTCAAAAAGCAGCATCATAGCTATTAAACTTCTCATAAAGAGATTATGCACCCTTGAAGTTCTGATGCCCATCAATGTAGCAATTATAACATCATATTGGATAATTGTGAGTTCTCTTACAGCTATCTGGAGGTGGGCTGGAAGCTATTTATAGCAATGCTAGTGTCAAAACTGGATGTTCCCACATTGTTGTACAGTTAACATGTCAACATTGTCTATGTTTGCTGTACATCAGTGTAATTTTCCAAGCCTCGTTTTGTTTGAAGCCTGAAAAAACCCACACAACCGTGAAAACTACAAGGGACAACACTTTTAGCTTCACACCTAAGGAATTGCCACTAACAATAGATATTTGAATCAATCATGAGAGGTCCATTCAATATAGTTTGTAGACTATCTGAAAAGGTACTGTATGTAACTTTAGGATTAGGTCAATATTTTGACAGTGAATGCTCATATGCTTTACCCAGTGATCCGATACAAGCAAATGCAATCTACAAGTCTCAGCATTTATCCTCGAACATTTTTCGAACATGTCTATATAAGTCATCAGGACCAGCTTCATCAGACACATATGATTGGTCACAAAGGGCCACACTAGACTAGAGACATGGTGCCACAATAATTAGCTGGTAAGCTTTAGCAAACCATGAAGGCCTTTTAGTGAGGGCTTGCATACTCCACCTAGCCACCGAGGAAGCAAACACAATGAAATCACATTTAAAACAGAATCAACTGAAAAATACACTATATACCCCTCCTTACACTTAATATTCCATTATTCCATTACCACTTTCAAGTAGGACTGATTTTAAGGATTGACTGTCTTTGAGGATGAATTTTAAGTAGCAAAGAAGCAATTTGAAACTAGTGATATTATTTTTACATCTGTGCTCACCCAACATGGCTTTTCGCTACCGTAAGAAAGCACAACTGCATCTAGAGGTAAATAACCTGCACATTTAAGACTGCTACTCCACTTATGAGTTATGACAGTAATACTCGGGTGTTTTCATTTTCCTAGTGAGAAAATATTTGCAAAAGGAGCTAAACTGCATCTGGAAACATCAGGCAAACTTCAATGATACTTCATCTAGGATCATTTTGTAAATGTTGCTACACATTGGTTTATGCTACCCATACTCAATGTGTATGCTTCAGTACACAAGCAAGGACTGAATACATTACAAGTATGCAGAGTTCGTCTATAGTAGAACACTGAATTTTGTTACCTTGAAAAATTGATGTTTATTTCCGACCCATGGAGGCTTCAGAAAACAGTGCAACGAAATAAAAAAAAGCTTCCTCCTCTTTAAAAAATGGCAGTTCCTTTTAGTACTTTGTGCATACAACTGGTGATATTTTCAATGATAGTACATGTTGACGTGTGTTTTATGACAACGCCAGCACAGAATAAAATGTCCAACGGTCACTCTATTCTCTCTTGATCAAAGTATTCCGCATGCTAAGATTGCGTGAAAATTCATGCGTTCAACTCCAAGGTTTCTTTAATGCGAATAGACTTAGTTGGTTGATGTGAATATACTGGGTATTCCAAGGGGACTTACGTATTTGTTCGATTTTTATTGGCTCAAGCAAATGAAAGGTTTTGGCTATGATGCTCTGGTATTTGAACAGACCAGGAAATACTGAATTTAAAGGGGGCAGGGATAGGAATTCTACAATCTATCTCTAAGGGTGGAATGCAAGGACTAGCTTTAACAATCTTCAAACCAAACTTTGTTTCGTCTCCCCTTCGGACAACTCTGACAAAGCTGGTGCAATCTTCAAAGGATGGATAGGATGTTCAAGTTGAGATTCAACATGCGCACCCCTTCACAACGAAGCAAGTGGGCACACAAATCACAACCGAAGTTAGGTGCTGAGATTCCAGTTGATCACGCAGGGGGCAGAGTTACCGTCAGCAAATCCGCCAGTAGTATGGATACGGGAAGATATGCTCAAACCAATGTCACATTCCACAATTAACACTACTTGCATGAAAACAAAATCTACTTTACTCTACTCTATTCGAATTGGAAAGACGAAAAGATCTCGTCAATTGCCCACAACATAAAATGAAGTCACCAATCAATGAAATCCTTATATCATGAGAGTCTTACACAACAATCTTTTACAAAATTTTCAAAGGGAAAGTCTTTCTTTCCTTTCCAACTAAGCTAACTCCTAGCTCTACTTTAACTTCTATCTAGCTCAACTCTATCTCTGATTTCTGTCTAACTCTGATATCTTCTAACTATTTTATAAATGAGGGGGGATACCCCTTTTATATCTAGCCCAGTCTAGTGGATGACTTAGATCGAAATACAATGGAAGGCTCAGATCGAGCCAACTAAGCCCTGATTAGGGTTTCAGCCCTAAAAACCGCCACTGAGAGGAGTGGGGCAATGAATGCGCCCTCCACTCCTCATCAATGAACCACTAACCGCCATCAATGCACGTCATCTTCCTCCAGAAGGTCATCGTCCAGAAGGACGTTTCCTTTCTCTTTCTCGCTGGCTGCAAATCTGATGAACCTGGCCAATACTGCCTCAACTTCCTGATCCGAAATGGGAGGAATGTGATCTAACTGGAATTCCAAAATTGTAACTGTTTGCCCATGCCAGGCACATGATTTCTTCCAGGCAACAAGGGCGTCCTGGGTGTTTTGTATGATACTAGAGAACGTAGCAGTGTTCTCGAAATCATCCTGTGTGAAGGTTTCACCTCAGAGAAGAATGGCGTCAATCTGCTCTTCAATCCATCTACAGTTACCTCTTCAGAAGTCAACCTCTTGGCAAAGATTGCCTCTAATGTGTTGAGAATTCCATCCAGGATGTTCATCATGGCCTTTCTGACCCTGACAGAATCTGTATGTGATGCATCGTAGAATCCCCGGCCTGTGACTACTGAAGAGTACCATCCGGCAAAGTCGTATCTATCCCCCTGCTGAATAACACCTCCCTCAACCAAAGTCTGTTGAGGTATGCCCATCAAAGCCTCTAAACGGATAACAACTCTCGTCTGATAGATACGCGCCTCACCCCAAGCATGGTTAACTGCATCCATCCTTGCTATAATATCAGAGGCTTGTCGATAGGCATGTGCAAGATCCTCCATAAACTTCCTTGTTTCTGCACGGACGCTGGCAACCCATTTGTCTACCTGCTGTGCCATTCTCTTCAAATCTTCTAACCCACTGATTGACTCCCTGGAAAATTCAACTAGGAGCTCAATTGCCGGATTCTCTTGCCCACAAGGACGGGACAAGTGTTGCACGTAGCTAATCAGTGTCTTGTGCTCTACCTTCAATTTCTTGTATTTGCCCTCAACATAGGACAATCTATCCTTGAGTGCTCGATAGGAATTATCGCACTCCTCTACTACTTGTGCTCCAGTAGGGCGGCCAAGTTCCATAGTTGTAACAACATAATTTTCGGAAACGGCCTCATCCCGATCACAGTCTACCCGAGGCGCTGCCATATGCAAAGTTCGAGATCCATCCTCATCCGTGGATATTTTAGAGAACTTCCTGACCTTTTTCTTTACTGGAGGTGCGCTGATCCTCTGTAATAATTCCTCCATCTCGGTTGCGGGATCGGTCTCATCCACAGGATCACGCCTCATTCTATCCCTTAGCCATTCTGGCACCTCCTGTCGTGTGTCTGATATAATAAAAGGCTGTTCTACCTCGGCCTCCACTTCATGAACTTCATTTCTGCCTTCGCTTTGGCGAGGCTCATCATTATCAATGGGCTCAGTGTCTCCTGAGCTTTGGGCATCCTGATCGGAAGTAGCATCATCCTCGAGAGCCGCCTCAATTTCCTGCTGAAACTGAGTATCAGTAGCCGTCCCCTCATCTATCTCTTGCTGATTTTCTTGCTGATTATCTTCTCGGGGCATGTTGATGCTCTGACCCACTAATTCCCTACGAGGTGGCTGACTTGCCACTTGCACTGTCTGCTCTACATCCAATCTCTCCCTCTAATCAACAAACAATGACACCTCCTGTAAGCTTGGAGAATGTGCCCGAGATGGCGTATGCAAGGACTCCTCAACTACCACAGGCTCAGGTCAAACTGGCTCCTTCCTTCTAGGCTCTGGGGTTGGATTACTTCGTCTCCTCTGATTAGTTGTCGGTAATCTGTTGTCTCCCATCAAATTGTACGTGAGGGGAATTGACCTTCCCTTGAGTCGGTTGACATGCCTCTCTACCCATCTCTGTGTAAATGTCAAGACTGGGATACAAAGTGTATCCAAGTCAGTGATCTCTGGCTTCGACCAATTTGGGAGTGGTAGGGGCGTATCTCTCACTGTTTCGTAGTCAACCTGTACTACGTTTATGTCTTCCTCAATCTGATCCGGTACTGGGACAACCTCGCACTCTCTGACCATCACCAACGGTATCCGAGAGAACATTCTTTTCCTAACCTCGATCTCATCCACTACACTGGCCCAAAAGTCCTCAATCTGTGCCTTGTGCTTGAACTCTTCTGTCAATATCCACCTGATATTCCTGTGGGGATCGTAGTAGTGCCTGCTGGTGTGATAGGAAAGGTGAAAGAATTGGAGCTCCGCTTCCGCCTCCCTTGCTACTTGTAGCGATGGGCAGATTTCATCTGAATTCCTCATGGTGATTGGGAATCCAAGTCCACCTTTCTTCTTCTTCTTCTGAATCTTATCATAGGCAATCAATTGCCTAGATACTTCCAGCATCACTATCATGTTTGTGGGATACCGAGGCAATCTATAAGGGTACGAAGAGAATCCTTGCAGCCTTATGTAGGTGAACTTTGGAAATTGGATAAACCAACATCCGAATTTCTCGATCATTTCCTGTGCTTCCCTGGATATTTTGTGATGGGTTCTTTGCTGCAAGGCCCTCGTGATATGCATCGTGAAGGCGTCGTTTGACCCTTTTGTAATTAGTTGTGCTTGTCAAATGCAACTATGGACAAGCCTCATATATTTTAAACTGATGGGAACCACATCCAATTGGTTCCTTGTATGAGATCCCTCTATACTTTGTCATGCGAGCTAGCATATAGACCAGGTAAGAGCTCATATAAAACATTTTCGTTCTCCTCACCCCACGGAGCTGCTCATGAATGCAGTCACTGATCAATAATGCCCAGTCCATGTGATCCTTGCCCTCCAATACCAAGTTGACATAGTAGAACATCCAAGGTTCGAAGATGAACGCGTGGGTGCACCCTCCAACTCTACTCAACATCATAATGAGATCACCAAACTCTTGCCTCAAATCTTCTGAGACTATCTATTTGGGCAATTTTGTACGAGTTGGCTTGGGTTTGATCATCCACCTGGTGTTTATCAAATCAACACACCGGTCTGTTGTAGATGAATACATTCTTTCAACCCTCTCTTTCGTCTTATAGATCATCTTCTCATGCACTGGAATCCCAAACGCCTCTCCGATTGCCTCCGGTGTCAGGTTAGCCAATACCTTGCCATCTGGCGAAGTGATTGTCCTCTGTTTTGCATTGTAGTGGTGGGCGCATTCCATGATGAGCTCTGGACACCGGATAGTTGGTGGAAAATTGCCAGCCGCATACAGTCCACTTCTGCCAATACTGTGCTAAGTCACCGATGGTTGATGGCCTCCAGTCCCCATTATCCTCCTTCTGAATGCCTCCATGTTGAACGATCCCAAATTTGTGTCAACCAGCTTGCCTAGCTTTGATGAAAATTTTGACTCTGGCAAGAATGACTTGCTCAGTTTCTTGATCACAGCTTGTCTGGACTCAGTGTGGTTGTTTTTGCCTGCAGCTCTTCTGCTTGATTCAGCCATTCTACAAAAAGGCAAGATAGTTAGACAACAAGATTTTAATAAAATAAAATAATCACCGTTGAGGGTGCTAGCAGATTTTTAAATAAAAAGGCTGCAACACTTCTTTGCCATTTCTAGCTGCAAACCTCAACTATCTTGTTCACTTCAACTGCGAAATTTCTGTACTTGCAGCAGTTATGAAACTTCTTTTCAAATCCGTACTTCTCCTCTAGAATGTACTTTCAGCAACTCCAAGGCTTTTCCTAAATGCGTTTTCAGCAAGCTTGTGAAGTTTCTTCTTAAATCCGTACTTCTCAGCAAATGCAGCCCTTTCAACTTTAGATTTCTCAGCAACTTCAAAAAAAGGACCAGACTTAACCTCGTTTATTTCAGCAGTTGAATGAAACTTCTTCACAATGTCATACCTTCTCAACAACTGCAGCAACTGGCAACTAGGAAATTCGCACCTCTCAGCAATTGCAATCTCAACAGGCTAAGTCGTACTTCTTCAGCAACTTCAACCTCTGCAAATTTGCACTTCAGCAACCTGTGGGAAGAATGAGGAGGACCTCAGAATATTATAGCCAGGTCGAATTCCTGCAGAGGCTATACTTAGCACATTTTCGAATTCCACTTTCCCTCTCTTTTCCAGTCGTAACACTTGTCATCTGAGGCATCGGAATCTCAAGTTTCTAGAATCATGAATTCATCATCTCTGCACAGGCTTGCTTCATCGCATTTGATATTAAATCACTCACTCCTTGGACAATTTCGAATTGTTTGGCTAAGTCATTTTATCTCATCTTATCCTTGGCAAAATTATCCAATTCAAACTTCTAGCGAAATACTTCTCATTCATTTTATTTGTTTGCCTTAGAGAAATTCCTCAAATTTGCCTTAGGAATTTTATTTAAAATAGGCACTGGGCAAAATATCCACCGAAATGATATGGACACGGCGTAGAGTAAGTTTGAATCACCTCTGAATTGCAAACGTTCAATACCCAAAAGAAAAATCTTTCCAGAATCCATCATTTTCATGTGTATCTAAACGAAGGGGTACTTTTAATAAAAATGGCTAAGGTTTTTAATCTTATCCTTCGGATGTCTTCCACTCCTGCAATCTCCAATTTCTTGACCTTGGCAAATTTTCTTGATTTCTCCTTGAAGAATTTCCTCTCTGAAGACCCTTTTACTCTAGAAATTTTAGCACTACCTGTAGGCGTATTTTCATTTTCTCTTTAGAAAATGCCTTAGGAATTTATTTTAAAATTTAAATTTTATCACCTTACCCTCTGAAGGGCGCATTTAGCATGCCATGCTTCCATTCCATTCCTTAGGCAATTCCACGCCTAGACTTCCTTCTTTGATACTTAGCAATTTTCATCTCTAAGTCCTAACTCCTTGGGCGCATTTCACATGGTGAGGAGGAAAATACTTGACCCTTAGCCTTTTAAAATCACGCCACCCTTAGTGTTATCCTTCCCCCTTGGTGCACGGTGACCCTTCACCTTCCTTGAGCGCACTTCACATGGTGAGGAGGAAACTTCTTTACCTTGGCACTTTTCCCTTTTTACCACTCAACGTTTCACCTTTTACCTTGTTACTTTGGGCGCATATGCTATGGGGAAGAGGAACTTGTGGGCGCAAATGAGGGTGTTAGAAGGAATTCCCACGCCTTGGGTGACTCTTCACCTCCCTTAGGCGCATTTTGACTAAGCAACTTCCATTTCCTTGAGCGCATTTTGAGATGTGAGAAGGAATTCCGCCCATATGGTGACTCTTCACCTTCCTTAGGTGCATATAGCCTATGCAACCTCCTTGAGCGCATTTCACCATGTGAGAGGGAAATTCCACGCCTTAGGTGACTCTTCACCTTCCTTAGGCGCATATAAGCATGTAGACTTCCTTCTTTGAGCGCATTTGAGGATGTTAGAAGGAATTCCGCTCCTTTCTAGTGGCTCCTCACCTCCCTCTAGCGCATATGGCCTAGGCAACCTCCATTTCCAAGCACATTTGAGGATGCTTCAAGGAATTTTTTTATGCCTTAGTGAATATTTCCATGCCTTTGGTGACCTTTCACCTTCCTTGAGCGCATCTAGGGGTACGAGGAGGAAACTTTATGCCTTAGAAGAATCTCTATGCCTCTGCCTCATGTGGGCGCATTTGACCTTTGCTACTTCCATTTTATCCTTGAAGGCGCATTCAGCATATCATGAGGGAAATTCCATACTTAGCAAATTTTCTCCCTACTTCAGGCGCATTTCATGGGTTTCTATGCCAGTTATCACTTATACATTTTCAACGCCCTAGCCATGCCTTGGCTTTCTATTTTTAGTAAACTTGGAGAAATTAGGGTTTCGTTGCATCTCATCCTGTTCTGAGTTGGAGCTGGCGTGGCTGTGCCTCCACTTGGTTTTGCTATCTTGTTCACACCTTATCTGGTACAATACATACTATTTTTAGCCATTTGCTATTTTTAGCAAACCCTAAAATTGATCAATTTATGTATCTCTATTTGCTCTGAAATTCACTTCACCTGTTCTTGATGCTATAAGTGATCTGTTCACGCCTGCCTTAGGCACGGTCCTGCTATTTATAGCCGTGCCCTGACTTACTAAAAATAGTAAGTTCTCCGATTTTACTCAAATTTTGCCAATAGGTTGCTTGGATGATGCTGATATCAGTGGGGTACTTTATTCTGACAATTTTTGTATTTTACCCCCTATAAAAGTGGAAACCCTAATTGACTTGCATGTATCTCGGATGGTCTCCGTTTGGCTTTGTTTCTTCTGCATGTCACTTTGTACGCTAAACTGAAGTGTTGGGTAACCGCTGGGCTGAAGCTGCTATTTATAGTAAGTGTCCGAAAAGTGGTCCATCGGACGTCGGATGAGTTTGCATGTCACAGTGCCTGTGGGATCTCAAAAAACCTAGAAAAACCCAGAAAACTGGTCAACGTTCTGGCACTGGCTAAAAATAGTAAGTCTCTTGAAACTGACTCATTCCGTTTGCATGTCATACCACTGCGAAGCTCTCGAAAAACCCAGATCCATTCTCCAGTCATGCATCGGAGAATTGTATGTTTAAGCCCTGAAAATAGCCTCCAAAGGCTGAACTGCTAAAAATAGCCAGTTGTCCGAATCTGTTCAAATTTCACGTGTGGATGTTTTAAAGCTGCCTGAATGTGTTGAAGTAATTAGAATCCCGAAATCCTGAGGAAGAGACCTCAGATTAGGTACTTACTAAAAATAGTAAGTTGTCGGATTTGAGTAGGATTTCAGTGGGATCCTGCCTTGAGCTTCCTGATTGCACTGCTGCACTTAGATTTCACCTTGATAACCCAATTTGACCTGAAACAAGCCTAAAGGATGGAAACCCTAATTTTGTAGACTTGGCACTCATTTCAATCTAGGTCGAAGACAGGACATCCTCGGAAGGACAAAAGATCAGAGATAGAGAGAACCAAAGCCAAAAGACCAGAATGGAGCAAAAATTAGGGGGTCCCCATCTTGGATGTGGTGATGTGTGAAAAAGGTCACAACAGTACACAAATACAAGTCAACAAACCAAATTTGTTAATCAAAATTATGAAGAATACAATGAATGAATTGTTAAAAAAAAGTAGAGTACATATTATTAAAAGAATGAATTGTAAAGAAACTAAAATACATATTAAAAGAAAACTACTTTCACATATATTAATTCCCAAGGCTTGTTCAAGAATCACAAATTGGCAGCTTCGGCATTATGCTATATTTAAGGAATCAGCCAGCAGCAACAGTGCTACACATGTCAACAATAAAATATTTAATTCAAAAATTATCAAGTACAAATATTGTTTTTAGCTTAACTAGCACCACTCAATTAAGCAAATAGCTAAGTAAGAACTATTTTAGGGATAAGTTAAAAGATCTATAAGAGAGTGCCAAAGAGATGAAATGTTGAAGGATTGATATAGCAAGAGTGAGATGGAGATGACCTTGGATATTTATTGCTTTTTATATCAGACAAGATATATACGCTAGTTATAAATAATTTCCTGTTAACCATTTTCCAAAAGTTCCCATCTTATGGGTATCTCTTTCTTAGATCTTTTGCATGTAGAAGATATTGGCCCTAATCTATACATTGTTTAAGAATGATTATTTGAATTAAAGATAAGTGAAAAATATGAGTCTTAAGGAAATATTCTATGTTCCTAGAGACATGGAATTTCAGGGATAGGGACAGGTACGCCAATCAAATAAGTGTACTCAAGTAAATGAATAAGGACATGGCTATATAATATATAAATGTAGTCACCACAAATTGTCAGTACAAGGATGGGGATGTGGTCCACATTCCTATAATGGAGTTTCTTAATAACTATGGAAACTATACATGGTATCACAGATTTTTGCACCTGGAAATCACCTTGACTTTCTTCAATAGCAGCCAAAATCATTTGGGGAAGAAACTAGAAATCCAAAAGATTACAATTTTTTCCAAAAAAAATTGGATTTTCAATATACTTAGAAAATAGCGAGAAAGAGAGAGAGAGAGAGAGAGAGAGAGTTCTTGTTTTTTAAATTTAAAGGCATTTTAATAGCATAGAGATATAAATAGAAAATAAAAGTCAATGTTACTAGTTCAAGCCTTGGGGCCTACCGGTTCAGGTCCAGATTCAGTCTAAATTGGGGGTTGGAACAAACTTGGGCGAACCCACAACTAATTCTATTATCTTTCACACCCAACTAGCAAATTTGACCCTCTTTTTTGTTATTTTCTTCTAATTCAACTTTTGACTTTGACCAAAAACCAAAACATGCACGCCACCTTCCCCCCCCCCCCCAACCTTAAAATGTGGATTCCAAGGCATTTTGAAGACAAAAACTAAGTCATTTCTCTTATTGTGAATGCAAACAAAAATATTATTAATCCTTCTTGGATTTTCATTCTTGCTTGCCATTGCACAAATAGAGTTGAAGATTGATCAGTGTGTTAGTGTTTCTTAGATCAGATTATTTAATCAATTGAATAAAAGAAATCCAACACATAAGACAATGAACACAACAAGATACCCTGGGAAAACCCTCCTCTTGAGGGAGAAAAACCCAGCAAATATATCTCTTATATATTGAAGGAATAAGAGCAGAAATCTGCTTGAACTCAGGCCCAACACAATGCCGAATTTGATACAATGAATAATAGCATCTCTTCTAGATGCAAAGATACAAACGAATATGTTTCTCCTTGAAATCGGTCTGCTGCTACAAAATGATGATCTGCTGTTCAAGTATGAACTTCTTCTAGGTATGCGAATCCAAGTATGAGCTTCTTCTATGACTTTGAATTCTGCTCTGCCAAAATAGCGAACTTCTTTTGTGTATTTGAATATATGTTAACATCAAAAGGTGACCTTGCATATATACCTTCTTGGCGCCTCTTCATATAGGTCGGCCTTTTGATAAACATTTAATAACAAATAAAGTCGGCCAGAATAAGTACATTGTATAACTTAATTATAAGGTCGGCCCATGTACTAGTGAAGACCGACGCTGCATTAACATCAACACAGTGAACATTCCAAAGTGGTTGGTTTGCTATTCCTATGCATTTGCAAGAGCCCATTTCTTGCCAAGGAAATCGTAGAGGAAGATTTATGCAAAAGAGGTATGTTTTCTTCAAATTTTTGGGTTTTTTTTGCTAAATGTTTTTTACACAAATGAAGTCTCTTGTTTTGTTTTGTTTTCATTCTTATATGAATCTATAACACATGCTTAATTTTTTAATATATATTGTTTTCATTTGTTTCAATTCTTTGAATGTGTTGTTTATTGAACTTCTTGTTGTAGCTATTACAATGGCAACCGGTTCTAGCTCCATGGCCCAACCCCACTTCAAAACAAACCCAAATTCTCCCCTTTGGAAAAATGTTGATATGGTATAGCAACTTCCAGGTGGTGGGGGTATGTTTGGATTTGTAGTGAGCCTAATGTTAGGTATTCAGGCTCGTTAAGTTGTGTGAAAGGCTATTCTCCCTCAAGTTTTGGGGACGGAGACAATGGGACATGTTTCCAATACGGGGGTACTTTTGGGTCATTTTTTAAGGGACAGCTATTACAAAATAGGGATTTTGTTTAAAATATAGACAAATTTCAAATATTCATATCATAACATTGATAAAGCATTCATCATAGAAATTGTAGAAGATTAATACATAACATTAGACTTGAATTGAGATTTCACATGAGAATTGACAAACAAATAACAAAATTCAAATGTTCTCATTGTCAATGTGCATAAATATTAAATAATAATTATAACAAAACCCAAAGGCTCCAAGTTTCAACTATAAAATGACAAAAAAATTGAAGATATATGGCTGTCCCTGATCAGCAGATGCAACTAGGAAGTTAGTATCGAAATTGAAGCTCAAGCTTGAGTCATCGTCATATGCAACGACAGGGGGCAAGCTTTCAAGGAGTCCCCAAAACGTTTATGGGATGGGGACAGGAGTACTAGGGCAGGGGACACGCCCCTGGGGAGCACTGGTAAAAGGCCATTTGTGCCACATCCCTAGACTAGGCATCAAAGCTTGCCCAAGAAAAAATGGTATAACCATTCCAAAAGCACAAGTCATGGCATATATTAATGAGCAAGAAAAAGCAAATCAAGCAACATGTTATGCCCCTACCCCTATAGTGTGTATAGTGTTATGAGTAGTCAACTTGTGGCTACCTTAACTCTTAATTAAGTCATATTGTCATTATTATATTGTTATTTAGTTATTTAGGTCAGCCTAAGGCTTATATAGGGTTATCTAAGTCAGCTCGGGTGTTATCCTAGGCATAAGTATGGTATATATAGGAGGTATAGTTAGGTTATTATCATGATGAGTATTGTGTTCTTATTGAAGACTATTGGAGGTATCTCCCTCAAAGTGGATTAGGAAGTTGCCCCCTCGAAGTGGCATATTATTATCAAGTATTTGCAACATATTTCAAATTATATTATTCTTGTGCGAGTTATTTCATTACACAACAAGCCACAAATCAAGCTGTAGGTTGCAAATTAAATCATCCTTTGTTAAAGAAAGGATCTCGAGGAATGAAGCTCCTCCACCGCTTTCTAATCTTCAACCTATAGAGAGCCACCTAGTTTTGGCCACACTTGAAGAACAACCAATGGCCTTTACACATATCAAAGGGACTATTGGTAATGGCATTTCAAAACGAGTCTCAAGAGATTGCCAATCAACACATAGTGAGATGTCTCTATGCAAATGGATTAGCTTTCAATGTTGTTTCCTCACCATATTGGCAACAAATGGTGAAAGCAAATAATGAGGCTCCAAAAGGGTATAAGGGCCTTGAGTTTTGAGAATATGTGTAGTTCCTTATTGGAAAAAGAGGTGAAGTTTGTAGAGAAGTCATTGAAGCCCATAATAAGGGATTTATGGGCCAAAACAAGGGTGTCCTTCATTTCCAATAAACGGAAAGATGCAAAACATCGGTCATTGATCATTGTTAATGCAATGTCCCTTAAAGGAGCAATATTTTTTAGAGCAATGAATTATGGAGGGGAGTTTAAGGATGGGGCATTTATTGCTAACATTCTCATGATAGCCATTAAGGAAATGGGCCCTCGAAACATTGTGCAAGTCATAACAAACAATGCCAAAAAATTTAGAGCGACTAGGTTACTAGTTAGGGAGCATTATTCACACCTTTTTTGGACACCTTGTGCCATCCACTCCCTCAACCTTATGCGACAAAAAATCGGCACCAAAATTGATTGGATCAAATAGGTGTATGCCAAGGCCAAAGAGATCCAAATGTTCATCACCAAACACCATATGTCACAAGGCATATTCAAAACATTCTCAAAATTGGAGTTGTTTAAGGTAAGTGAAGCAATAAGATTTATTTTAATAAATATGTCACTTTAGTAAATATTTTTATTTTATTTTTTGTAAATTTTGATTTTCAAATAGGTTGCTAAGACCCATTTTGCGTCCAATACTCTTGAGAGGACTTATGAAGGTTCGTGAGGCACTTTCTAACATGTCTATCAACCCAAATTGGTCCATATGGAGGGAATCTAGCACTACAAAGACAGCAAATATTAAGCAGATGATCCTAGATAACATTTGGTGCGATCAAATTGAATATTTACTCAATTTCACTAAGCCCATATTGAGTATGATCCATTATACTGACATGGATAGCCTTGTTTGGGAGAGATATAAGATGACATCAACTCAATGATTAAGAAGGTGAAAACCCTCATAAATGCAAAAGAGCAAGATCCTAAAGAAAATTTCTTCAAACAACTACACAAAATTATTGAAGAGAGATGGAACAAAATGACCACTCCGATACATCTTCTTACCTTTGCATTGAGTCCCAAATATTTTAGTGTTGAGCTCCTTTTTGTGTCGACAAGAATTGCCCCATATAGAGATGTTGAAGTTGACCAAGGGTATAAGACGACACTTCATAGGCTCTTCAATGATCTTAACATGAGGGATGCAATGAGGATTGAGTTCATGGGTTTTGTATACTCCAACAACTTCAATCTTGATGCTCTTCCTTTGCATTGAGTCCCAAATATTTTGGTGTTGAGCTCCTTTTTGTGTCAACAAGAATTGCCCCATATAGAGATGTTGAAGTTGGCCAAGGGTATAAGACAGCACTTTATAGGCTCTTCATTGATCCTAACATGAGGGATGCAATGAGGATTGAGTTCATGGATTTTGTATGCTCCAACAACTTCAATATCAATGCTCTTCCTAACAAGTATAAGGTCATGCTCATGGTCGGTGGTACTTCCATGGTCAATCATTCACACATCTACAACCTCTTAGAGTCAAAACTTTATTGCAAGTTTTATAAAAAAAAATCTTTTATCTTTTAAGTTTCATTTATTTTATAATTTAAATTTTTTAATTTTGTAACTCAACTCTCTAATTTTATCTTAATAGGTTGCTAGTTCACCTACATCTAAGAGGAATTGGAGCACATACTCCATCCACTCAGTAAAGCGCAATCAACTACACTCAAAAAAGGCAAAGGACTTAGTGTATGTGCATTCAAACTTGCACCTCCATTCGCACAAACAAAGCGGCTACATGGAAGTGGTATATCGAGCCAAAGCATATCGACTTGGATGCTTCCACTTCCCACCTTACTGCACGTGATGTTGAAGACGAGCCAGCTAGCGAGCATGAGAGTGCTAGTGCTAATGGCACTATTTGTGGTTCTTCTAATTTACTAATACCTACATCATCTAGTATGGATCTTTTGTATATGTGGGACTTCAAGCATTGGCATATCTCCCCAAAATCTGCACCTTTTGTACATGCTTTCCCACAATCCTCATGGTAAAAGGCTCAAGTTGTAAGATTGTGGACAAAGTTGAAATTTACTTTGTAATCGATGGCCTAGACACCATATCCACCATTACTTTGAATGAGACGCTAAAAAACAACATATCCACCATCACATTTGTGTTCCCTTTCTTTTATTTGATTATCAGTTGAAATTGTTAGGAAAACCCTACCCATTTGCACTACCTTGCCTATTGCAAATTTCTTATTCTTACAAATATTGAAGAGGTTTTTGGGCAGTGTAAACAATTGTTTCATTTCACAAGAAATAGTGCTTCCATTTCTTCATTGCATGAATAAGTGCATAATCATGTATGGGGTAATCTCTTATAGCTTTATAAATCACTTATGAATAATAACTAGCTATAGGTATTCACTTGCACCTATTTAAAATTTTAAATGGTTGTTATAAGTTAGGAGAAGCAAGAAATAGAAAATGCTTGGTACTACATTTAAGGATATCAAAAGCACTATATGTTGCTTATCCCATTAGGAACTCTTACCATTTGCTACAATGACATACTTAGGTGTTGCTATATGGAGAAGGAAGGATAAATTTTGAATTTCTTCGTGTATTAGATTGCTCCAACAAACTCCTTGTTTCTATTTCACCTTTTTGGTGTGGACCAATGAGTAATTGCCTTACTTTTCATTGGATTGATTCTCAATTCTCCTTCAACAAAATGTCCCAACCATAATAGTTATTGTTTTGCACATTTCTTTATATTACACAAAAAGATGGCTTTCCTTCAACACTCAAAAGACTAACTTTAAATGTGTCAAATCTTCCTCCCAAGTGGCACTTAAAACCAATCTTATCATCTAGATACACTATCACGCATAAATCCACGAGTGGCCACAATACATAATTCATCAATCTCATAAAAATTATTGGTGCATTAAATAAACCAAAAGGAAGAAATAACAAATCATAAACACCTCTATTTGTCTTGAATATTGTCTTTTATGTATCCTCCTCCATATAATCTTCTTTGTAGTTGGATTTGATATCCAAATTTTTGAAATATATAGCATTTTGCAGCTAATCCAAGTAACAGATACCTAATTTTGATAGTGATATTAGTTAAACTTCAACGGTCAATGCACATCCTCCAAGAGTCATCTTTCTTTTGTACCATGACTAAGAGATCTACAAGATGAGTCCCTTGCTCTAGCAACTCTTGAAGTTACCTTTTAACCTTGTTACTCTCTAAAAGGGATTGCTTGTACAAGCCACCATTGGACAAAGGATATTCGAATAAGCCAAATGAAACTCATGCTCTACCTACCTTTTTGGTGGCAAACCTCTACAATTCATCCAAGTTTGTCAACCCTTTATTCACACAATCAATGTAAATAAATCTCAAGCCCATCCTCTTGCTTATCCTTGATGATAAGTAAACAAAATTTCTCATGTGCTTAGATGAACCTTTTGTCCTAGTTGGCACTTAGCATGGAAAACTTGGGCATGTTTAATGTGCTTTGTTATCTAGTTGATACCTTCTTTGACCTACATATATTTTTTTGTTACGCTAACAAAAATAGAATACCTAAGATACAAAGACTTCTAAACACAACATCAAATACATCAATTCAAATCACATACACCTCCATCTCATCAACATAATCTGAATTAATGTAAACCTAATTCCACATTGTTTAGTTACTTTGATTTCTACCCCCTTCTTCACCCAACCCCACAAGTATAGATGAGGATCATCAAAAGTTTCTAAACTAAGCCTCCCAACAAGTTCACCTAAAATCAAATTAGATTCTCAATCAGTGTCAACAAGAGCATTTACGTTGGTCTTCTTGATTTGGATTTTGATTCAAAAAGCTTGCTCTAAATTGGAGCAGCATTCTACCTCCACCTCTTTCCCTTCTATAAAATATGCAATGGATTTCTTGGTGTCCCTTGTGATGTGGTTCTTAAGATGCAACTTCCAATATTTTGTCAATATACCAATCTATAACACAATGACTACAATGATTCTTTGCATGTTTGCAAACATGTAAAGCTATTGCATTTTCCTTAACTTTCCACCTACTTTTTCTATGGGATTTGGATGGTTGATTTTTCTATGTAGTCAATTTGATGTTAATTTTATTTTGAGAAAATCTCACACCTTGCAATTGCTCTTCATCAATGAAGTGTGCTTAAACACTTGCCTCACCAAGGTATTGTGGCCTAGAAAGCATGACTAGTCTCATTATGTTTTGATGGATACCTCCAAAATATTTGGTCAAGATGTCTTTTTCATCCAAGTCTAGATTCATCCGCATATATGAGAAGTATAATCCTGCAAACTTTGACTATAACCCTATCTTTTAATCAATCTTAACCCCAGTTGACTAAAATTGTTTTTCAACAATTCCTTGAAGTCATCCAATGTTTGCAGCCATTGGCTGCTTCTTCTTCTTTCTAAAAGAGCCTACATAAGTTTCCCACCAAACTAGAGAATGACACCACATTTTGATACTCACAATGAAATTGGTTGTACCTCGCTAACTTCATGCACACTAAAGTATACTCCCATTTGCTTCCACCATTTCCTTACCTGCACTTCAAAATCCTTTATGTCCACTTTTGTTTCAGCTTTGAAATAAGGATGTACAGGTATTTTTATCTTAGCTTTGCCTTTATCTTGCTTGGGCTGCTCCCCTTCATCCATAAATTCTTCCTTTCTTCTTCTTCTTCATAGCATTGCTCTCATTTTATTCCAGATTTCTTTGCAAGAGCATGAACTTCTATATCCAAGGATGCTCACTGCTTGATGATGAGTTCCAGGGTTGACTCCAAAATTGGCACTCTCTCTCCAAGCCCTCCTTGTGTGGTTTCACTTTCTTTAGCTATCTTCCTCGCCTCTTTATAACAATTCCTTATAGAAATCTCTAATTAGTAAAGGTGCAATTCTTCCTCCCTAAGATTTGTTATTGTCATACAGACACTTCCACTATACCCAAATACTAATATGATTTGTAATTTCCTACGTTTTTACTTTGAAAACTAAACACAGATTTGAAGAACATTAATCAAGTCTACTAATTGTAGTGAACTATGAATGGCAACAAATAAAATGTAGATTATGGTAGTATGGAATAATTTTGTTGTAGAAATATAAACAAGAAACACCACCATAACTCAAAGGAATTTTAGCTTTGTAATTCCAAAATAGGGAAAGCCAGCTTGATACTGTCAACTTATCACCAGCCCTCTTTCCTTCAACTTGCGTAATTACAAAGAGCACTAACAGGGTAGGCAACAATAATGCTTTTTCTTCACTCTCTCAAGTTTTCAACTATCTACTACCTCTTAAACTTCCTCTGCTTACAACTGAATTTATTCACTCACTCACTTCCCCATGCTTTAACTCATGGGGGATACACCTTAGACAAGTGCCAGAGGCATTCATTCATGTACTAAAGGACCCCAATAAGTGGGAATTCAAAGAAATAATATTTTGCAGCCATAACTGAAGTGTATTGCCACATTAGAGCAGAACTTCTGCTTTGCAAAGCAGGGTGTCGCTATCATGTGCCCAACTGGCACAATCACATGAGCAACTGTCCCCTTGTAGTAGAACTACCATTATCACATCAATAACTGCAATTGTTTACTGAATGTGCAACCACCCCTTGTTGTAGGACTGCCACTATCACATGTGTAACTTCCTGTTTTAAGAGGACTATTGATCTGAAAACTTAGTATAAATTGGTCGGATCTGGAAGGTCTCAAGGCATGGCACTAGGGATCTATGAAATTTCACCTGCAGCACTCAGCTACTGCAGATGTTCATTCAACTGCTGCAAGTGTTTGTTAAGCTACTACAGATGTTCATTATGTCACTGGAGGTGTTTGTTAAGCTTTTGAAGGTGTTTGTTAACATGTTGCAGGTGTCCTCTTTTTGTCCCAAACATTATGGAGACCTTTCCCCTTCCAATTTTACCATAAATAGGGTATAGAGGAATGTTTTATGGCATAAGAGAAGCATCACAAGAGAAAATTAGTTCATAGGGGTCAACCTGAACCTCATAAATTGCACGTCTGTTGCAAGCCTGAAAACAGATATCAAATGGCATCAAAACATAAAATGGTTTGTATATTTCCATTCCTCTTGAAAAATAGTGCAATTTCAAAACAAACAGCATTTCATTTCAAGTCCATATGCAAAAGTTATGGACAGCAAAAGATGGAGATTTGTGCTGGTAACAAGATTGTTACAGGCCATGTTTTTTACCGTTTTGGAACATTTTTTTCACTGCTGCAAGGCTGATAAAGGCATGATTTGTCATTTCTGGGTTGTGTTTTAAATGTAAGCAATGATTAGGTCATTTGTTGGGGTTATTAGATTGCCACAACGATTTTTCTTGTGCCAAAATTGACTGTCATGCAGCAGAAAATTCCAGCAATCATTTAAATGTTTTAAAAGGGCATAATTTGTATAGCAAGGGAATGCCATTTTTGTAGAAGAAGCGCTCAGTGTATGATGGTGGGAAGTCCATTCTTGACTGTTATAAGTCTGTTGTAGCAGATCAGTTGCATTGGGAATGTGTTGCAGTTGTTGGGAAAGCTCCAAAATGTTAAGTGTTTTATAGCTTCAGGAGCTATTTTCCTTAATTAAAGGCTGGTCGGCCTCCATGTTTCAAATAATATTCATATTCTCTAGGGGCCGACCTAGAGAAGAGGTTTCCTAGTTGTGTATTTAAGGAGGATTAAATCCTCTCATTGGGCATCACAATCAATTCACTCCAATTCGAATATCTTCAGCAGCAGTTCGCCTCCTAGCAGCAGATCAGACTTTGAAGAAGTGTTATTATTACTGCATTTAAGGTTCGCTTCAAGGAGAAGTGTTATTTCTCATTGTATGAGACTCGGCCTATTCTAGGGCCTGATTTTGTATGCAGTTTTTTGCACTTTTCTTCTAATATATAAGAGAATATTGTTGCTGGGTTTTTCTCCCTCGAGTAGGAGGGTTTTCCCAGGGTAATCACTGTGTTCATTGTTTCATGTGTTGAGTTTTCTGCTTATTGCATTTATGATCATAAAACTAACACAAAATCTGTATGTGACCTTATTGTAGTCATGTTGGCACACTGTAAGTTGGAATCCTTTACCCCAAAGTGGATTTTCTCCAGGTAAACACTGTGTTTGCTGATTTGTGAGTGGACATAGCTGGTGGGAGTATGATCATTGATTTGTTGGAGGCCTTGCATCAAATAAATCTATTTACTCATAATAGAGTGTAGCATAGCCACCTTGTTTACAGATCAACTGCCGCCAAGGATGGTCCAACCAATTTACAAGTGACAACTCCTTTAAATTCAAACTTTGCTTAATTCTCAGCTGTTTGTTTAGTTTGTTTGTTGATCCTATATACATCATTATCTGCTTGTAACTTGCATTACATTGAGATAATTTTAAATTTATTGTGCAAGAGATTCAACCACATGCAATATTAGTTAATTCATTATTTGTATAATTAGTAAAATCTTCTACTTAGTTAATAGGTGAAAGACAATGTGCCAATAGGTCAACCAAGTTACTCTTAAAAAAAGTTCTTGTAAGGTCCCCTTTTCTTGGTGTCCTCTATTTTGGCCAGTTGGAGATTTGAACCACTTACTATTTTTAGTAATTGGTCCTGGCGACAATGCAATGTAGGGTTTTTTGTTTGGGCAGGGTGTGGCAGTTGTCTAGTGAGCTCTAATGTTTTGGCAAATTATTTACTTAAGTTTTCAAAAGGTGATTTTATAACTTATGTTATATTTGATTTTATAACTTATGTTATATTATAAAAAGGACCCCCTTGGCCTAGTTGCACAATGTTGTTTTAAAAGAGGGGCCATTGGACATTAAGTGGATGCCTTAAATAAAGTTTTATTTCATAAAGTTAAGGCTTAATTTATGCCTCAAGAGGTGGACAACCCCCTTGGGGGAATTTCATAACATTTAAATATGAAACAAGGTTATGCTTAAATATTTTATTGGAGAGCTTGAAAAAGGGCATTGGGTTTTGGAGGGAAAGGAATTTAAAAATGATGTTGCCCTAATTTCTCCCCCTTTCTCTATTTATTCATTTGGAGCTCTCATTTGGAGGATATTGAGGATTTGACAACTTAAAGAGACTCTGCTGGATTGCTTCCAAATTTTGTTTGTAGCTGGTTTAGGACAGAAACCCTCATCTTAAGCGTTGGTTTCAGTGGTGAGAGATCCACCCTAGCTGGAGGGAGTGATTCTACATCAAGAATCACCATTGATTTTCAGGAGTTTGATCTTTCCAGGTTTTCGAATATGAAGTTATATGAGCCACAGGCTATCCCTTCATTTTTGCTCACATAGGCCAAGCGGTTGACAATAGGGTTTTGGGTATTTTACTGGAGGATTTGCTGACCTGGGCAACCTTATTACAAAGCTTTTTGTGGGTTGAAAAATTTGTCTTTAATTTTAAAATGCAAATCACCCTATCTGGTTGTGTCATACAGCTGTAGGAAGACTTTTTGAGTGAGACAGATTTGTGGGTTTGTGTGGACTGCAAACTACCTTTAGGGAGGTGCCTAAGCATTGTGGAGGACCCTATGAATCTCAGAGTCAGTTTTCAGGTGCTCAGAAAATGGCAATAAAATCATTATAAATCATCCCTGTTAGCCCAGCTTCCTTGTGGGGTAGTTGCAGCAGGTCTGAGTCTAAATCAGACCACTGGTAGTGACTGAAAACGGAAGGTTATGAGCTCAGTTAACAGTTCTGAGCAGTCTCTTGGTGCATAGCAATGATGGTGGGAGTCTCTATTGCTTAATACCACAGCTGAGTATCATCTGGAGGTGCTTTGCTGAATTAAGCTGCCCTCTAATGACTGAAACTGTTCGGAGAAGACAGCAACAGCAAGACTCTAATTCCCTTTCAGTACTCTTCCTTGAAGTGGCCAGGTCTTGGTTGAGGGCAAGTATGTTATTGTTCACTCTCCAGTGAAAGGCTTGCAGAGTATGGTGAATATATATGACTGTATTGGCTCCTATTAGGTCCACAAAACTCTTGTATCAGGTCTGTAATGTATTTCTTTAGACTGCAAAATGAATTACTCTGCATTACTATCTTGAACTGTTATGTATCTATTTGAAAATGAAACTATTCCATTGAATTTTCTGTTCATGCAATTATGTCCTATGCACACCTTATTATGATGCAAGCACGTAAAAACAAACAAACAAATATATCAGCAAACTTTACAATCAGCATACAGGGTTTTCAAAAAATTCAGGGGTGTACATTACAGTTCTCCACTACCAATAACTGGCAGTTGTTAATTGTTTGTGAGCTAAACATAAAGACATATGATATCTTTGCAATTAAATTTTGGTCTTACTATAATAAACTGCTTTCATTAATGGTGCACCATGCTATATATTTTGTGATACTTAGTGTTAATGATATATGATTTCCTTGCTCCACTTTTAAATGACCGAGAACTTTGTTTGTATATCATACCTCTGTAATTTGTTAAGGGCTTGATGCAGCAGGAACATGAACTTGAAGGCCATCATTTCCCTTGATCGTCTGCCCTTTACATATTTTTCAATTTTGATTTCACTTTACCATTTATTTCTACAGTTCAATCCATAATGGTTATTGTTGTTCATTCTATGAAACTTGCTCAACAAAATTCATATTAGTAAATACAGATCTATATCGAATTCTCTTGGCAATTGGGATGCCACAAGTTTGTTGCCACTGATCATGGCCCTATGCATGTTTGGTATTAAAAAAATCATGCTGCTGCTCCTGTTCATCACACTCTTCTCCACCACTAATTTCAAATTTATGAATCTGAACACTAATTTGAGTCATGACTATTTTTTAGAAAGTACGTAGTCTTCACCATTGCTTGTGAAAGCATGCCTGAATGTGACCAGCAGAGGAAGGGTCTCATCTCAGATCTTTGTCATGCCCCGCTGGTACTGAACATCTCCATTGATTTGTTTCTGGCCCCTCTCCTTGATTTCACGTCCAAGTTACCAGTCAAAGCATGTCAGCATCACTTATCCCAAGGCCCTTCAAACCATTGGAGATGTATATTAAAAAATGGAATGGATTCAAATAGAAACCACTGATTAGGTACTCCAGCATCACCACAACTGAAAAATGTGAAAAATGATTTACAGCAAGTCTTATCAATCAAAGAGCCCAATATCTATCATAGTTGTCCTCATCACAGTCACTGGCATGGTAGATATTCTTTAGGTAGCGAACGATTTAATATGACTTCTCTAAGAATCCTAATAATATTGGTCAATGACCATGCACAGCCTAATGCTATGGTCCATGACACTTTTATGACTGTATCTACTGCACCTTCACCACATCAATCTGATCCCTTTTGTAGCTCCAATGGCAGAAAGCAACAACACTTCGAAATCCTGTGCAACCCAAATCTTGCTCACAAATTTCAGACATCTGAGATATGTTAAAAAAGATCAGATTAGTATACTAATAATTTCCCCTCTAGCATTCAAATTTCAAAGTGAATGGTTCGCTTGATCTTCTTTCTATTTATGAGACCAGCCCATCTCAATCAAACAAATCCTTCGCAGCACCTATGGTTTTAACCATTTATACTAATATTTCCAATAAAATCTTTAGCCACCAGTTGTCTTCAATGTTCCACAATAATCCAGATATGCAAAAATAGGTGCGTAGGGGTTGTTCCAGGGGCAGGTGGAGAGATCCTCCCAATTTCATGTGATGCTACCACAGGGGATGTGGGCCTAAATATATTTTCAAGATAAAATTTAATATAGTAAAGATGGTTTATGATCAATTACATTTTTATAAAAGAAATTAAGCTACCACAATGCAAAATGCTGTTGTAATTCACAGACATGATTACAAGTTCCCAGAAAACATTCTTCTCTAGCTAAAAAGTGACACTAATGGCATTCCAATGATGGCTGCTGCAGTTCCCTCTTTTATTTTCCATACAAAAGGACAATAATTTTTCAACTAAGATATTTCGTTTCCTGGGCTGCTTCTGCATCAAGAAGCAACATTTCAAGACACAGGCATGAACCCCTTGCCCAAGCACATGACAAATCCATGAGGTGTGAACAAGATGTTTTTAGTAGAAGCTGCCTTCACCATACAGACTAAATTTTCATTTCTACTGAATAAAATTTTGTGATCTAAAAGGAAAAGACCACCACCAGTTTTCCTTGATCTAGAAACATGCTGCACATGGTGAGGATCAACCTCATCCTACCAGATTTTTCCCCATTTATGCCAAAATTGGTTTCCACTCTTCCCTTGCCTCTCTATTTTTAGGAAACTAGTTCTGCAATCTGATTCAAAAGTTCTTCCTCTTCATAATGATAGATCACAGAGTGTGATCCGAAATGTTGATTCCAAAAAGGTCACATAGTTTTTGCTACAAGCATTTAAATACATTAAAGGATGCCTCAATGAAAGCATCCCCCTAAAATACAACAAAACTCATCTGACATCTCCATTTCACTTATTTCAATAAGCATGCCTACATGCTAAGGTCCCTCGCTTAGCAATTACAAAATTCTCTCGATTGCAACACTTAAGAAATGCCTCCTTAAGGACATTTGAGAATGCTCAAATATTGACATATACAATCTCCTTATAAAATATGTGCTTGATTGATTGCACAATTGCCCTTTATACATAAAGGTGCTTTACTTATAATTTACTCTACATCACAATCAAAGTTGAAGTTACATTATTTAACATAAGACATCCATTCTCATAAGCCAATATTACTGAACAAGGAGTAAGATGATTATGAATTAAAAGTTTCATGGTGTTGAGACTTGAACTCAGACTTCTTGGAAAAACTCAGCCAAAACTGGCAAAAACTCTCAATTAAAAAATATATAATATATGGAAAAAAATGGTTTTTTGATTCTTTTTTTTCATGTTGATTTTCTTTTTTTTCTCTGACTTCTGAAAGTCAAGACTCTCAAGTCTTGGCTGTCAGACACAGCTGAGTCTGTGAGTCCTGGCTGCAGATTTTCTGAACCTCACTTGAACTTGGATCCACAAGTCCTTACCAAGTCTCAACAATTTAAAACAACATCACGTAGATATTCTTAATAGACCAGTGTATGTGACAAAACCAATTTTATAATTAGCCCTATATTTTGTATTATTCCCTAAGACCATGGAGCGTAGCTACTCACAGGCATTGTATGAGTTGACTTACGATCGATACTGACCTAACTAGCACCTGAGATCAATGAAGATAGATGAAAATAGTGTAAACAGGGAAACCAATGACAAAGCAATTAACATATAGTATACCTGATAGCGGAAGCCTTGAAAGTTAAAGACTTTAAATACAACCCCTCAGAGGACAATATTTAGAACAGTTCAAACTATCAACTTCTGCTGGAGTCATCTTGTATCTTTTAGCTATTGATGCTTTATCATTTGGAGCTTTACACTCTCAAGCTACTGCAGACCTCACCATATAAATCTGCTCACATTATGATTTGCTTCCAGATAAAGCAACTATTGTGTTTTATGCTTTTTTAATTCAAAAGATACCTATGTTCTTAATTTTTTATTTAAGACGGTAGCAATATTGAATTTGTCAGCAGTTGAGACAGAATCAAGGCAAATTTTAAAATTTTGGCAACCAAGGACATTAACTCCTCAATTGAACATGATGGAAGAAACCAAGAACAAGCTTCAAAAGAAGAATTTATGTTTCATTTTAGAGAACAATGGAAACCATATCATCGATGTTCCTAGAAGGGACAAGTACGCCACATATAAGCATTAACAGATGAAGAATCAGAAGGAGAATTTGAATCTGAAAAGAAGAAGAAAAAACAAGATGAAGAAGAATTTGCAAGTGGTACATTGGCCACACTTTCAGGGGCACCCAAGTATCAGCCTTTTAGAGCTCGTAGTGTCTTACAAGGTCAAAATGTGACTGTCCTTGTTGATAGCGGTGCTACACATAACTTCATTGACGAAGGTCTAGTAATGAGGATGAAATTAAAAGTTGAAACTTTGAAGGTTTCAAGGTAGTCATGGCAAACAGATTCACTACCCCTTGCACACAAAGAATTCAGCAATAAGCATTACCTTGGGGAGACACCAAATAAGCAAAGATTTCTATGGTAGACATGGGCGATATGGATGTGGTTTTGGGCATTCAATGGTTACATTCTTTAGGTAGTTATTATCAAGATGGAACTATGTTTCCAACACAATGGCAAGGAAGTAGTTCTACAAGGTCTATCAGATGGATCTCCAATGGTTGTGTCATCTAAAAGGATGGAGAGAGCATTTAGACATGGGCAAGTAGAATGGGCGGCACAATGTATGATCCTTGATAGATCTTCACACAAAGAAGGTAAGACTACTCATATTGATATCCAATCTACCTTAGACAAGCCTAAGGGGGGTTTTAGCAATATTCCACCAGGATTACCTCCTATGAGGGATTTTGAGCACACCATTGAACTAGAAGAGGGAGCAAAACCAGTCATTACCACACCTTACCGCCATCCAAAGAGATGGAAGAAATTGAGAAGACAATTAAGGAATTACTTAAGATAGGGCATATACAACCTAGCTCTAGTCCTCCTGCTTCTTCTGTAGTATTGCTAAAAAAGAAAGATGATGCTATGAGGATGTGTGTGGATTATAGGGCACTTAATAAAAAAACTATAAAGAACTAATACCCCATCCCTAGGGTTGATGAATTAATTGATGAACTCCATGGTGAAATATACTTCTCTAAGATTAATTTATGTTTCGGATATCACCAAAGAAGAATGAGGAGAGAGGATGTTCAAAAAATTGCTTTAAGGTGTCATTTTGAATTTCTAGTCTTACCATTTGTACTAACTAATGCCCCAGCCACATTCCAATCCTACATGAACCATTCAATAAATAGTTAAGGAAATTTCGTTTGGTATTCTTTCACGAAATACTAATTTATAGTAAAGCTTGGGAAAATCATTAAGACATATTGATGAAGTATTGGGGATACTTGAGCAACAATCACTATTTGTTAAGGCATCCAAATGTGAATTTGGGATGACTGAAATTTTGTATTTGGGGCATAAGATCAATGTCCAAGGAGTTAGTGTGGATGAAGAAAAAATCAAGGCAATAGTAGATTGGCCTAGACCAAAGACTTTAACACATTTAAGGGGAATTTTAGGACTCTTTAGTTATAATAGAAGGTTTGTCAAAGGATTTTCAAGTCTAATTGCCCCATTGACAAACTTGACTAAGAAAGGTGTTTTTTCATGTAATGAGGAGGCCCAAAGAGCTTTTGAAAAGCTCAAAGAAATAATGAGTTCTTGTCTAGTATTAGCCATTCCAGATTTCTCTCTTCCATTTGAGTTAGAATATGACGCTTCAAGAGAAGGTATTGGGGTCGTATTAATGTAAAATAAACATTCAATGGCTTTTGAGAGTCGCAAGCTTAAGGAAACAGAAAGGAACTATTCTATTTATGACAAAGAAATGCTAGCTGTTATACATGCACTCGCCAAATATAGACAATACCTAGTTTGTGGAAGATTTATTGTTAAAGTTGACCATAACAATCTATGATTCTTCTTCAACCAAAAGGATCTAAATGACAAACAACATAAGTGGGTTAGCAAGTTGCAAGCCTATGATTTTGATATTGAGTACATGAAGGGAAAGAATAATGTTGTGGCCAATGCCCTATCATGAAGACCTCACCTATGCTCTATGACGGACATCTCTACAGATTGGAAAATTTCAATACTTGTCAAATATGCCAAGGGTACATTGGCTAATGAGATATTGGAAGGCAAACTACAAGATGACAAGTATAAGGAGGTGGAGGAGCTCATTCTCTATAAAGGAAAAATTTATCTCATCCCAGGATAGAAAATGAAAGAAAAGATTATGAGGGCATACCATGATACTCCATTAGCAGGTCGTCAAGGTTACTATAAAACATACAAACAAGTGAGGGAAAGATTCTCTTGGAAAGGCCTAAAAGGGGGTGTTTTGAAGCATATTAAGGAGTGTATAGTATGTCAAAGAAAGAGGGTAGAGCAAATATTTCCAGCTGGTTTGTTACAACCCTTACCAATACCAAATCAAAAATGGGAGAGTATTTATATGGACTTCATCGCAAGGCTTTCGAAAGCACAAGGGAAGGACTGTATATTTGTGGTGGTAGATAGACTAAATACACTCATTTTCATGCCATATATTTTGAATATAGGGCACCATAAATAGCTGATCTCTTCTTTAGAGAAATCTTCAAATTACATGGACTACCCAAAAACATTGTAAGTGACAGGGATAGTAAATTTTTCAATTTATTTTGACAAGAAAATTTTAAGTTGGTTGAAACAAAACTTACCCCAAGCTCTAGCTACCAACCTCAAATGGATGGGCAAACCAAAATTGTAAATCAATGGCTTGAAGGATATTTGCGAAATTATATCACAAGGCAACAAACAACATGGGTCAAATGGTTACATCTTGGAGAATATTGCTACAATTCCACTCATCATATGTTCATAGGAATGACTCCCTTCAAGGCATTATATGGTTATGACACAATCATTTCGAGATTTCAATCTTACAAATAGCAGAGTCCTTGGGGCAAGAGACTTGGTGCAACAAAGTGTGGGTATTTTAAACACATAAGAGAACTTACAACATGCCCAAAATCAACAAAAGATGTATACTGATCATCCTAGATCTCAAAGAACTTTTGAAGTTGGAGACTTAGTTTTCCTAAGATTGCAATCTTATAAACAATCCTCCCTCAAGGGAACTGGTGCCGAGAAACTCAAGCCACGATTCTATGGGCCTTATAAAATTATAAGAAGGATTGGTGAAGTTGCTTCTGAATTGGAGTTACCAACAAACAGTCAAATTCATAACGTCTTTCATGTATCTCATGTCAAGAAGGTGCTAGGTCAACATATTACACCATGTCCAAAGCTACCCCCACTTGATGACGAAGGAAAATTAATTTTGGAATCTAAAGCCTTGACATGAGAGAAAAGAGGTTAAGGAATATGGTTATTCCAGGATATTTGGTTAAATGGAAGAATCTGCCCATGGAAGATGCCACTTGGGAAGAAGCATAAATTTTTTATCATCCCAATTTAAAATTGCTTGTGGACAAGCAATCTTGGGAAGGGCAGACTATCATGCCCCCACCAAGTCAAAGAGATCACAGCCTTAATGAAATAAACAATAAGCAGCGATCCTAGTTAAGAGATCGATTAAGATTAAAAGGATGTTATTAGCAGTGATTCCAAAAGGCATATAATTAAAAATAAATAAAGAGTTTTACGGCACCGCTTAACTATGAACGGCTGTAACCCTTGCAAAAGCAATGGTTTGATGAAGAGGTGTGACTCTCTCAAGAAGAAGGTATAAAGGAGAGATTATTTCTTTGGAAAGAGATCATTCATTCATTCAAACATAAATCACTCAAGCAATCATCACTCATCTATCCATCAAGAAATATCAATCACCAAGAGCAATCAGCAATAACCTAGCCAATTCATCAAGCAATCAGTTTTGAATTTGAGGAAGTACCGACAAAATCCCTTCCAAGTTCACGAGCGGATAAGGACAAAAGCCCTTATTGCTCTTATCAAGTTTGGACGAAAACCCGAATCTTGGTCAATGAGGAAGAAAACCCTCCAAGGTGGACTAAGAGTTGGAAGGACAAAAACTCTTTCATGCTTTTGGCAAGTTAAGAACGAAAACCCTTGATATTGCCACTATTGAGTTCGGGACGAAAACCTCTAATTCAGTAGATTTGTAAGTATTTCCAAAGAATTCACAATATGATTGATTTTGATAATTGTGCTATGATTTATTGATCTGAGTACTATCATAAATTCTTAATTTTTGATTAAGCTATGATCATTTTTGAGTAAATATTATTGTTTTAAGGCAAAAAACAGGAATATCAAGAAATATCAATCACCAAGAGCAATCAGCAATAACCTAGCCAATTCATCAAGCAATCAGTTTTGAATTTGAGGAAGTACCGACAAAATCCCTTCCAAGTTCACGAGCGGATAAGGACAAAAGCCCTTATTGCTCTTATCAAGTTTGGACGAAAACCCGAATCTTGGTCAATGAGGAAGAAAACCCTCCAAGGTGGACTAAGAGTTGGAAGGACAAAAACTCTTTCATGCTTTTGGCAAGTTAAGAACGAAAACCCTTGATATTGCCACTATTGAGTTTGGGACGAAAACCTCTAATTCAGTAGATTTGTAAGTATTTCCAAAGAGTTCACAATATGATTGATTTTGATAATTGTGCTATGATTTATTAATCTAAGTACTATCATAAATTCTTAATTTTTGATTAAGCTATTATCATTTTTGAGTAAATATTATTGTTTTAAGGCAAAAATCAGGAATATCAAGAAATATCAATCACCAAGAGCAATCAACAATAACCTAGCCAATTCATTAAGCAATCAGTTTTGAATTTGAGGAAGTGCCGACAAAATCCCTTCCAAGTTCACAAGCAGATAAGGACAAAAGCCCTTATTGCTCTTATCAAGTTTGGACGAAAACCCGAATCTTGGTCAATGAGGAAGAAAACCCTCCAAGGTGGACTAAGAGTTGGAAGGACAAAAACTCTTTCATGCTTTTGGCAAGTTAAGAACGAAAACCCTTGATATTGCCACTATTGAGTTCGGGACGAAAACCTCTAATTCAATAGATTTGTAAGTATTTCCAAAGAATTCACAATATGATTGATTTTGATAATTGTGCTATGATTTATTGATCTGAGTACTATCATAAATTCTTAATTTTTGATTAAGCTATTATCATTTTTGAGTAAATATTATTGTTTTAAGGCAAAAATCAGGAATATCAAGAAATATCAATCACCAAGAGCAATCAGCAATAACTTAGCCAATTCATTAAGCAATCAGTTTTGAATTTGAGGAAGTACCGACAAAATCCCTTCCAAGTTCACGAGCGGATAAGGACAAAAGCCCTTATTGCTCTTATCAAGTTTGGACGAAAACCCGAATCTTGGTCAATGAGGAAGAAAACCCTCCAAGGTGGACTAAGAGTTGGAAGGACAAAAACTCTTTCATGCTTTTGGCAAGTTAAGAACAAAAACCCTTGATATTGCCACTATTGAGTTCGGGACGAAAACCTCTAATTCAGTAGATTTGTAAGTATTTCCTAAGTTACCGGATTCGTACCCGGAGGCCCCGAACCCGGTTCGGGTGCGAACCCGGTACGGGTTCGCCTGCGGGTACGCCCTGGGTACGCACATGGTGCGTGCCCAGGCCTGTGGGTTCTCCCGCGGTGCGTGCCCAGGGCGCACCCGGGTGTTTGGTGCGTGGACCCGAAGGTACCAGGCCCGAACCCGGGCGAACCTTCAAGAACCCACGGCCCAGCATCAATAAAGTTCGCCTAAATAGAGATTAAAAGCATTTTTTTTAATTTTATTTTATTTCCTAACCCTAATCCGGCCCAATATGAGGCTTTTCAACACAAAAACATTTCATTTCTACTTCTCATTTTGCTCTCACCATATTTTCTCTACATCTTGGCATTTTGAAAGGAGGTGATTGTATTCGAAGGAGATCGATTGTGGAGTGCCAAATAGCTTCTACAAAGGAGATTTAAGTGTTTAAGGTATGCATTTAAACCCTATTCTTTGATCTTTTGAACTATTTTTTCAAGTTTCTTAGTTTTTGATGAATTTTTTCAAGTTTGTGAAGAATTTTTTCAAGTTTGTGAAGAATTTTTTCAAATTTATTTATTTATTTTTCATATTTTTTATAGATTGCAACAATGGCCAGTAGTCAAAGTTCAGTGGGTGGGGAAGGAAGTCAAAAGTTCAAAATTGAGAAAGGATCTCCTTTATGGGCACATACCACAAGAATTTCACAAATTCCTGGAGGTGGGGGTTTTGTTTGGAAGTGTAATTTATGCAATGTACAATATAATAGCTCCTATTACCGAGTGAAACTTCATTTTATGGGCCCTAGTGGCAAAGGGATTAATATGTGTGTGGGCCCAAATAAGAAGGGGTTGTCTTCTGTACAAATAGCAGAATTTATAAAAGAACAAGAAAATGCTGACAAATCAATTGCAAAAGGAAAAGAAATTAGTTATTCTTCCGGAAAGAAAAAAACACCAACATTACCCTCTCAAGCAGTTAGGGCCTCCAAACATCCCTTCTTGCCTATGCCCTCTACGGAAGAGGAAGATGAAGATGAACAACAAATCACCACCCGCAAGAGAGGTCCATTGGAGAGGGCATTTAAAATGGAGGCAAGAGATATTGCTGAAGAAAAAATTGCACGTTGCCTCTATGCCAATGGTCTTCCATTCAACTTGGTGAGATCACCATATTGGCGGGACATGGTGTCAGCAATAAATAGTGCACCTCCTGGTTTCACAAGTCCTGGGTTTGAAAAGGTGCGTACCACCTTATTGCAAAGAGAGAAAAAATCTTTAGAGGCCCAACTAAAACCAATTAGAGATTCTTGGATTGAAACAGGTGTATCTATTGTTTCCGATGGATGGAAAGATTGCAAAAACCGTCCATTGATCAATGTTATTGCAGTGTCCCCCAAGGGGGCAATGTTTTTGAAGGCAGTTGACTGTGAAGGGGAAGTGAAAGATGCAGAGTTCATTTCTAGGATTCTCATTGACTCCATAGAGATGGTGGGTGATGAAAATGTTGTCCAAGTAATTACGGACAATGCAAAAGTTTGCAGGGCTGCAGGTGCTTTGGTAGAGGCTAGATATGAGCACATCTTTTGGACACCTTGCACCGTACACTCCCTCAATTTGGTGATGCAAGCAATTGGAAACCAAATAGAGTGGGTGAAAGAAATATACCAGGAGGCCGAGGAGATCCAGATGTTTGTGACAAACCACCATATGTCACAAGCAATTTTCAGAATTTTTTCAAGATTGGAATTGTTGAAGGTAAATTTAATTTATTATTTATTTAGTTTCATTTATGTCATGTTTTACATAATTGAATAATTTTTTTTTTTAACTTATTTAATTATTTACATGTTCTTAGGTTGCTGAGACCCGATTTGCATCTCACACAATTGTTCTGAGACGACTTGTGAAGGTGAAAGGGGCATTGAGTCAAATGGTTATTAGCAACCAATGGGGTATATGGAAGCAATCAAATTCAGAGAGGGCCCAAAAGGTCAAGGCATTGATCTTGGATGACAATTGGTGGGATCGTGTGAATTATGTATTGGAGATGACCGAACCTATCATGTCTATGCTTCGGTTTGCTGATACAGATGAACCATGCTTGGGGGATGTCTATGATAGCATGGACACAATGTTGGAGAAAATAAAAATTGAAATACAAAAGAGAGAGAATGATCCTGAAGACACCCTTTACAAAAGGGTGGAAGCAATCGTTCTTCATCGTTGGAACAAGATGACAACACCATTGCACCTCCTTGCATATGCCCTATCTCCAAGGTACTATACTAGAGAAGTACTTTCTATCCCAGGGAGAATACCGCCATATAGAGATCTTGAAGTTGCTAGAGGGTATAAGAGTGCATTTAAGAGACTCTTCAATGATCCAGAAATGGAGACAAGTGTTATGAAAGAATTTGGAATGTTTATCATAGGAAAAAATCTTAGCTCTTCTGTTGCCAAAGACCAATACAAAATGGATGCTATTACATGGTGGTACCTCCATGGTCAAGTTTATATGTACCTCCAACCTCTTGCAATCAAGATCCTCTCACAAGTAAGTTTTTTTTTTTGCCACTTGTATTGTAGAATTTAACACTTAACATTCTTGAATTTATCTTGCATTTTTTATTTTTAATTTTGTTGGTTTTCTCTCTAGGTTGCAAGCTCTTCTGCTGCTGAACGGAATTGGAGTACATACTCCTTTATCCACTCAGTGAAGCGTAACCGGTTGGCTGCAAAAAGAGCTGAAGACTTGGTGTATATTCATTCTAATTTGCGTCTTCTGTCACGTAAGGAACCTCAATACAAGGAGGGGGCAGCAAAGCTTTGGGATGTAGCACCCGAGTCTGCTGACTTGGATGCAACCATTCAGGATCTTGCTAGAGCCACTATGGATGATGTGGATGATAATGATGATCATGACATGCATGGTGCTGGAAGTGGAAGTGGAACCGCTTTGGGTTCAAATGATGATGATCTTGAAGTTGAAGCCACTGAAAATCCAAATCAAGATGACTTTTTTGATAATCCTTTTGATGATTGATGAACATTGAAATTGAATCATGTTTCAACTTTCATGAACTACATTTTGTAATTCAGTAATACTGTAATTGTGATGATTTCCATAATTGATATCATTGATATGGCGTATTTGAATATTTTTCAACTATCAATTGACATTTAATATTTATCTTTGGCATTTGGCATTGATCAATGATCAAGTATCATACTATGAAATGATTTAGTTTTACAATTCTGTATATTTCTCTTATTTTTTTGTATATATATATATTTATATATATATATATATATACACGTACCCATACGTACCCAAACCCCTAAAAAAAATTTTCACGTACCCACGTACCGGGTTCTCGTACCCGAACCCGTCCCCGAACCCGAACCGGTAACTTAGAGTATTTCCAAAGAATTCACAATATGATTGATTTTGATAATTGTGCTATGATTTATTGATCTGAGTACTATCATAAATTCTTAATTTTTGATTAAGCTATTATCATTTTTGAGTAAATATTATTGTTTTAAGGCAAAAAACAGGAATATCAAGAAATATCAATCACCAAGAGCAATCAGCAATAACCTAGCCAATTCATCAAGCAATCAGTTTTGAATTTGAGGAAGTACCGACAAAATCCCTTCCAAGTTCACGAGCGGATAAGGACAAAAGCCCTTATTGCTCTTATCAAGTTTGGACGAAAACCCGAATCTTGGTCAATGAGGAAGAAAACCCTCCAAGGTGGACTAAGAGTTGGAAGGACAAAAACTCTTTCATGCTTTTGGCAAGTTAAGAACGAAAACCCTTGATATTGCCACTATTGAGTTCGGGACGAAAACCTCTAATTCAGTAGATTTGTAAGTATTTCCAAAGAATTCACAATATGATTGATTTTGATAATTGTGCTATGATTTATTGATCTGAGTACTATCATAAATTCTTAATTTTTGATTAAGCTATTATCATTTTTGAGTAAATATTATTGTTTTAAGGCAAAAATCAGGAATATCCCAAAAAGACATTACAGAGTCAGACTAGACATTCTTTATTGTAGTATCATTTCTATGTTTCAACATTCTGGAAATGAAGAAGCCTAAGTCATATTTGTTCTTGGAAGCTAGAAGAGTTATTTTTGTTATTGGAGGCTAGAAGCTCGAGGAGGGATGTAAAGTTACAAAGTTTTGTGAAGTTACTTCTCACATTATGAAAGGGGGCAAAAGTTTAAAGAATCAGAATCAAAGGGGACACACAAGTCCCCCACCCCTAAGTACCGCTTGCATTATTTCTAATGGTTTTTAGCCTCCAGCTAATCTTAATATTAATCTTTCAAAATATCAAATCCTAATACTTGCATTCCCTCACTAGCTTTGATCCCATGCACATCACATTTCTCCATCATGCCACCCTTCCTCCTTTAATTCTGACATTGTTGTAGAGAGTTGAACTGAAGCATGAGATATTTTACTGTCCCAGTGGCTGCCTCCTTGTGCCTTTATTCTTTTCTCTGCATTTCATCCCTTACATTGCTGTCCTGCTTGGTCATGCCTTTCTCTGTTCCTGTTATGGCACTACTGTTTAACTTGGAGCTGTCTGCGTGTTTGGAGATCTTTTCATGGGAGTTGGTGCAGTTGAGATTTTGCTGAGGCAAGTTTGTTCCTACTGGGCTTTTTCCTCTCCCTAATACTCTTAACTCTTCCCAGGTTCGTTTGGCCTTTCAAAACTTACAGCTTCTCTCCTGCAAATTCAAGTTGAATTGTTTTCTTTTGCAGTTTGTATCTGTTCAGAAGCTGTGTTCCCAATTTCAAACCCGTCTGCTACCGTGGGCCATAAACAAACCTTATTTCTAAACAGGATTAAAGTTCAAGGATTGACAGTATAAAACAGTTGAGGACTGGCATAACACCCATCTTGATTCTCCTTCTGCTCATGGTAATAAGTTTCTAATGAACGTGGAAGGCTTAGTTTTCTGTGAGAGTTCTAAAAATACAACCACAGTCCAACTCCTCTTGTTGCTATTAAGACCCGCTCCCGTAATTCTGTCTTTGACAATGCTGTTGCTGTGAGCAATTTTGACAGAGCCTGGATTACAGTTAACTTTAAGAGAAAAATCATTGTGATGGAAAATATTAGAGATTAACTGAAACCAATCGCTAAGGACCACTCTTCTTTAAAAGAACATATTACTGTTGCTCTATTTAAGAAGCCTGGAATCACAGCTGGCCCTTCTAATGTGGCCCACGAAGCAAATTCTCATTATGTTATGGTTACTGCTAAGGAGTTTGAATTAAATTTAAAAAGATCTCTATGATCTGAAGGAGGTCATTTTGACTATGCTGGATCAGATCAACTCCTTGACAACTAAATTTTCCAGAAATTCTAAAGCCCATGTACAGTAGGAGCAGGTTGTTTGTCTAAACGATCTGACACAGAATACTGCCACCCCTATTGGGCAGATCTTTTGCCCTGTGTATAAGATTTGCATACATGGCCCTATGTGGTGTAGACTCTCCATAATCTTCACTCCTCCTGGTAGCTAATCCATTCCTAGAAGATCAGATTCATTATGAAGAGCCATGGTGGATGCAGATGCTAGCAAGAAATCAATGCTTATGATCAGGCTTGAGCATAGAATGGGCTTTGAACTAGCCAGGCCAGCTGCCTCTTTCAATAGTTGGGTTTTATGTGGTTTTTGAACTATAATTTTGAAATTGGGAGGTGTTACACCTCTATGGACTAATGTTTAAAGTTGGAACTTGTTGATACTAGGCTATTTGATAGGAGTAATCACTTTCTCTATGTACACACATCCTAATTGTGTGAGTAAGTCGAATATGCATGTATGTATTGTTGACGTTTTCAATTTTTTGAGCTCTCTGACTGTGGAGCTAGGATGAGCAGTGTCCTATATATGGGCTACTTGGGTTATTCTAGTCACCTGGATTTCCCGGTGTGCTTCCTGCTGGAAAGCCAGGCTGACTTTTACTGTAAGTATGTTTTTCTGATTTTATACATACATATGTATGTCGGAAAAAAAATCAGAGTCGCTATAAATGATAAATGCAGACTTGGTTTTCTCAAGGTCTTCCCTTCTTGAGCTCTACTGTGCCTTTAGTCCTTGACCATGTAAGAAATGTAATAATCACTTTAAATTGATCTCGTCCACTCTCAAACATTCAATGAAATAGCAGGTAGAAAAAGCTTCCTGCACATGTAAAACTCTTAATGATGATTTTGCATTCACCATTTACAGGTCATGTTTCTATTGGGAGTTAAAAACTCAGCCATCCAAATGTAACAAGTTAGCTCCCCAAAAGAGCGTGATAATTTAATCTGAGTGGGATGTGTATATAGAAAGATCAAATTTTCTTTTCATCTGCAACTCCCTGGGGATGGTCTCAGCTTTGATTTTTGTCTGATTATTCATTTGAGCAAACAAGGTAGGCCCAAGGTTAAGAACCCATATCAACAAATATGAAGTTATGAGTTCCAGACCAAACACCCTAATCCCTAACAAAAGAGGACCCAAATTTGTTTTATAATCATGGAATTTTGGCACAATGCCCTTCCCTGTGAGCCAAAATAAATGCAATTAGTAAATTGTAAAGCTTGAAAGGATAAAAACCTACCTGGATAATTGTTGCTTCTGGGATTCGCAAAGGGTTGCAGAGATTGAAGCGATTTCACGGGACCCCATAGTTTCCTATACTGGGAAGTCTGCAACATTCAATGAAAGCCACAGCCTTAATATTCCAATTCAAATACAAGCAAATGAATACTTGAAAAAAAGTAAAAGTTCTTTTCCAATGATTTTGCATTTAAAATGAAAAGACCTGATTCTTTGCCCTGGGAACAAACTCTTCGTTCTCAACCACAGGGCGCCAGTTAAAAATTGTCAAGATGCCTGTCTTGTACTGAACAAGATCTGTGGTGGAGGACCTCGCTAACAAAAAATGTGTGACCACAGAAGCCACAGATAATAGCAGCCCAACAAGGGCAGCCCACTTGATCTTGGACTTGAAAATCATTATTCCTCGGAGTGTATTTAACTATCACAAACTATACAGTAGATTATCCGGTAAAAGCTCAATCCTTCTCCCCACCTCATACATTGCTACCAAAAGGGCAAGTAATTTAAACAACACAACCTACACATGGCTGTATTTGCCTCCCAGATCAAACTGCCGTCGAAGTCCAACCCTGCTGTCCATAGGTAGAACAGATAAATCAGCTTTGGAGTTGTACGATGCATATATATGTGAAGGGAATTTGACCAGCAGATCTGAGGTAAGAGACAATAAAACAACTAAAAAATCGATCCCGCTGTTCCACAAGCAACATGCTAATCTGGGTAGTTTTCAAATGCGATTAAAACTGGTCAAACATGACAAACCCGACTCTCTGTTCACACAATCCCATCAAGGAAAGCTTATTGTATAGCTATACGAAAAATGGTAAAGAAATTTTTGGAATCATGTTTACTAATTTGTTGCGTTTGATCTTCTTTTTCTAGAATCTGGAGCACAACTCTAGGCCCAAGGCTAGCGCTCTGTCTGTACTTTGTCATGTTGTATTCATTCCCACCAAGTGACCTTTGTTTAACCATGAGAGATAGCATGAAATTATGAGAAGAAAATCCACAAGAAAACAAATTCTATTTTAAAAAATAAATAGTGCTCGACACCAGAACTTACTTCACCATCGAAAGCTTGTTCTTCTCCAATGGAATAGAAGTAAATTTGTTAAAATCAAAGATTTTCACCCCCTTTCACATGGGACTGCGTCTATTAAGGCATAATAGTGGTTGAATTTTGAAACTCCCAAATTCTAAGGTTAGACCCATTTTCTTTTAGAGGTGATCAAGATTAAAAGTTTTTTAAGGACCTTTAAAAGCCACAGTGCTACCAGAGGACATGTGTCAAGACAAACTGACTCCTTATTTAAGGACTTGTGCCCATTATGAGTCACTTAAGCATGTGGCTTTTATGGACCAAAGCCTTGTTAGTTATTATATCAAATAGGCTTTTAAGTCTTAAAGGACAGTGGATAGGTCCATCCTTGCAAGTCACCCTAAATGTAGGCTATTTCACATTCTACATGTGTTTTTTGAGAACATTTGTAAGTACGACTTCTGGGCAAGTTGAGGCCTTGGTCTATAGATAAATTTCCTTTTTCAACTTAGTTAAAATAAATATATTTATAGTTTAAAATTAAATAGCATTTGTAATGGGATATTGATAGGGATTTAGAAGGTAGGATGATTTTAATTAGCTAAAAATAATATATGCTAAAATTTTGTTAAATTAGTAAGATTTCAAATTAAATTTTATTAAAAATAAGTATAGAAAAAGTAACATTGGTCTAGTTTTTTTAATCAAATTGAAACTTGTTATATGTGTATAATTTTTGAAGGTATCAGTTTTAGAAAAGTTTTTAAATGAAATTAAAGTAAACATAAATTTTGAAAAGAATAAAAAAATTATCCTTATCTATAGCAAGAAAGGAGCAACTAAATGTTAAAAGTTTATCTCATGGTCTATGTTTGGTTACACTTACAACAAGGTAGACCAAAATATTAATATAAAAGAACAAAGAAGGATGTGGATTTACAAATTATAAAATTTCTAAGACCCAAGAAGAAACAAACTAAAATGGATAAATCTTTTTTTGACACAACTCAAGCTTCTCAATACTACATAACTAAATTGGACCTCGAAAATGATAAGAAGCCCTTCATTTTTTAAACTTTTAATATTGAAGTTATTTTTATAATTGCTAAATTAAAAATTTCAATACCAAGTTCCTAGGGGAGAAGACCCAGTATCCACCCCCCATTGAATAAACGCCACCTCCATGCTCACTCCACCCCCAAAAAAAATTAACTTTGATCCATTAAAAAACTTGATTTGATTGAATAAATAATTACAAAAAACACCAATGGTTGCTCATTAAGTGTTAAAGTGAATGTTTTTTAGTGGATTTGAGGCATAAAACAGTTATAATTTATTGAAATTATAGCAGGTGGATACTAGGACATTAGGTGGCAACGATCGGACGGCACCTCTAAAAGGTGTTTTTTTTTACCTCTGCGTGCATATCCAATGCTCATGCACACTACCAAATTGCCCAGAAGCCAAAACCTTAGTTATAAGCACTTAACTCGTGAGCGAAAAAAATCCATAATTTTTTTTTTTCGATTCGACATACGGTTTGAATTCTACAGTTGTGCGAAGTGAGCCCCAGCAGATATTGGGTCTTCTCCCCTAGTTTTTAAAAAATTGTGCAATTTTTTTGTATTAATGTTTTAGATTACACTCTATGATCTAGCATCAAGCATCGAGAAGAGGAAAGCACTATAAATATAATTGTGTCTACTATAAGCATTTTATTTTATCAAAATAAACTATGGAAATATCATATATTTAATTATATTGCTTATTAAATTTAAAGAAGTAATATGGCTATGATCACATCAAAGATCTTATTCCCTGACAAGTGTGAAAGAACAAACAAGGAAAAGCAATTATCAAAATAATAACAGTTTTTCAAATTTTATACTAAAAATAATGGACATGCTTGTCGTAGTTAAATGTAAATTGGTTTGCAAAAAACCTTTGTAAGGATGTGGTGTATACATTTAGGAATAAATCCCTAATTAATCTCACCAAAGATTAAGGAATCTACTAAATAACCACCATTGGTCAACCCAAATATAATGAAACTCTATCAAACATATGAATTAAACACAACTAAACTAAACTTAACAAACTCTTATTATTTTCTCCAATTGTGTTTCCAAATTCAATTAACTAATGAAAACTAACCAAGACAAAAAAAATCTTATGAGAATGTATTAAACATATTATATTGAAAAAAAAATTAACAATGCCCTTTCAAAAAAATACTCTTAAACCTTGACATCTAATTTAAACAATTTTATATATTCTATTTCTAATTTATCTAAAATATATACTAAATAATAATACATTTGTGGATGTATAATTGTCATGGCTATTCTACTTGTATAGTCATAGATCCTTACACAAAGATGTCAATGCCTTTGGTTCCTACAAAAATGTTGTCACCTATCTTGCCCTAGCAATGTCTAGTAGAGGCAACTCTATTGTTGGAAATAAAGTGGGGCCTAGTGGCACAATAAGGTCATAGTAGATGGAGGGTATCCATTATGTCAAGAAGATGCATATGTTCTTATGGAGGTCCAATGCTTCTCTTGTTTCTACTCACAAGAGAGGACTTCATGTCTTTGATATGATTGCTTTGAATGGTAATGTAAGTTTTGTAGATTTAACTAGTGCAAGATCAAGTCTCCACTAGTAATCAAGTTTCTAATTTTATTTTATGAGACACCATATTTAAAGTTGTTGCCTCATAAATGTCATAACATATATAAATGTTGTTTTCTAATACTTCGATTAGAATAGTTGTTAATTGTTATCTAATTAAAAAATATTTGTAGAAATTTATTGCCTAATTATGTAGTAAATAAGACTCTTTCTTGAACTAGCATTTAAAAACCATCATATGTTAATACTAACTTTATAAAAAAACTACTTTGATCCCACATCTAGGGGCACCTAACTTGAGGGTTAAAGGATCTGAGATTACTTATAGCCTATCAGTCGTTGGTTATGTACTCTCTAAATCTAACTCATCTCCACTTTAAGTAAATTGAAGATGAGGGTGTTGTAAGTTTGTGTTGTCATTAATGGCAACAGGCTATGTTGTTGATGTTGTTGCATTTATGACAACCCTAGAGTTACTTTGATTAGTTGCATTATGTTGACGTTAGTGGTCTCATTTATGTCAACCTCTAGAGTGTTGCTTTGATAAGCATGTGTTTGTGGACATCCAACCTCTAGTGTGGTTGAGTTGATATACTATAGTTGACTTGGTTGTGATATGAAAGTATTTCAAATGATGAGATGGTGTTTGTGGTGCTTGGTTTTCAAGTCCTTTTGAGAAAATTTGAATAAAAGAGGAAACAGTGTGGTGAAGTGTGCTTAGTGTGGCAGAGTGGTGTTCTAGTTGTTACTTTGCATTTCTTTTGTATTAGAGATATGTTTGTGTGGTTCGGATATGTTAATTAGAGGTGTTTAGAGGTGTCATATCCATACTTTTATGTTCTAGATCATTCTGCAAAAGATGTTGCATTCACTTGTGTGTGAATTGTGAAAGAAGTGTTGTCTAGGAGAAATAATTTTGCTCCACATTTCTCCATGTTGTGGTTTCTAGTCTTGCAGATATAGGAGTGATCTTATATTGTTCATATCTATCTTCAATCTGAGTTGTTTGTGTTTTGGTGCTCCACAAGGTTGGATTCATGTGTTACAGTGTGTGGAAGGTTAATTGGGTATACAAAATGAGTATGTTCTTCAGGTGAAAGTTGTTGCAAAGGATTTGTTGGATTTTAGGGGGTTGATGAAATATTCTAGATTGTGTTTAAGTGTCGTGTGTAATTCGTGAGTCATCTTTTGATCAAAGGAAGCATGTACTTAAATGCTTAATGGTGTTAACATAGGTTCGATTGACCTTGGGTATTTTCACTAATTGTGGATATGCTTCGATGTTGGTGGAAACATGGCATGGCATATATGAATGGATTTAGGTCCAAGCTAAGGTGTGATGTGGTCCACTTTCATTCCTCTCCACCACGGGAATGTTTTGGTGCCAACCTAAGTTGAATTTGTATGTTTGAGGAGCATAGCCAATCTTACAAATTATTTTTAAGGTTGAGGATTGTATATACATGTGATGAATTGATGGAGTATGGGTGTGTAGAGTGTGTAATATGAAATTCAAAAGTGTGAAATACAAGTGTGAGCTTTAATGTGTTAGACTACTTGAAGCAGTGAGCAAAAAGTGTATACATTCTTCAGAGAGGCAACGAATGATTTGGTGATGCAATGGTGGAAATTTTTTGTTGGTCTAAGATGGATTTCTCATTGTAACAATATTTTATCTTCTTTTTTGTAATCTAGCAATGAGCCATTGGTAGTGAGCCCTTCTTTTCTTTCAGGCAGTGAACCTATTGTATTTAGTGTTGCAATTACTTTATATTGTGAGGTAATCCTCACTATGATTTTCCCTTCTTGGTTTTTCCACATAAATCTGGTGTTCTGATGTGTATGGTGTTTATGAGTTGTTGTTTCTATCATTTGCTTTCATGCTAAATCAATATAACAGATTAAGGATTAATAAGAATCTAAATATTAATGAGGGTTTTGGTGTTTTAACATATAACTGATTCACCTCCCCCCTCTTAGTTGTCTTGTAATAGAGAGGTGCATATGTTTCACATATGTGGCTTGATTATGTACAAATCACTCATGGTGATGTGGCAAAAGCAAGTGAAGTCGCCTAGCATCAATAGGACTACCTTCTTCATAAGGGAGAAGTGCCTTATGGGTGCCAACAATTATTTGTCTTTGTAAAGGTGTGGTTGTGTAGAAACCTAAAAATTGATTAAATATATTTTCATCTTGTCATTTTATTATTATTCTTATCATTTATATTCTTATATAATTTTTAATTATTTAATTAAGCTAATATTTCTCCCTTTCTATCCATAATTATTTTATTTTTTTATTATTTAATTATCTTAATCTTTTTTATCATATCTATATTAATTAAATAATTTTAGTTATTTACTTATCAGTTTCCCTCCAATATTAATCAAACTTGAATTATCTTTGGTCCTCTACAATTAATAATTTTTAAAAATATTTAATTACCTATCACTCATCCCTTGAATTAAGTATTTCCCTCTAAAATAGATAGTTTGATTAATATTTATTTATTTCTCCAACTACATCTTTATAAATGAAATAAATTCATTTAATTCTCTGTCCATCAAATTCAAATTTTTAGCTCCTACCCTATCTTGATTTTTCCTATCAATTGATCTTTCTAATTAATATCCAGCATTGATCAAATATCAAGTGAAGCATATAAATACAAATCCTTCATTCATTCATATCCCTTATATCATTACTACTATCAAGCACTACCAAGCATTATCAAGCAATCAAGCATTATCATTATCAAGCAAGCAAGCTATCACTATCATTATCATTATCAAGCATAGTATTATTTATCTTTGAGCATTTATCCTTATCATTGCTATCATATTATAATTGTGCTTTCATGGTTATGTTACTTTGAATATCAACCCACAATAGAGTAAATCTAGGTCTTTGTTATGATGACTTAGTTTATTGTTTAATTATGAGCCGATATTTTGAGCTTCATTGAGTGATTGTTGAAGTGTGAATTTGGTACTTTCATTATATTGTTACTATTCTATATAATTCACATTTTCATCATCCACATTTTGGCACGCCTGGTGGGACTGACTTCCTTGATTTTACTAATAAGATATTGTACAAGAAATTTGACTTTTGAAGGTTGTAGGTGCAAATCTACGTATTTGAATAATTTCATCACACTTTTGAGCCGACTCATGATGCATTTGATATATATACACATCCAATTTTTATATTTTTATCATATTTATGTTTCTAAAGTGACCTATCACGCATCTGATGAATCATGTGGTGCATCTAAAGTTCATTTAGTCATGCTTCTAAAGTATTTTATAGTACATTTGGCATTCCCTATTATAGTTTTGATTAATTTGATGATGTATCTAAAATATTTTGTAGTGAATTTGAAGTATTTTATTGCACTTTTGATCTCTATCACTACGCATTTGATCAAAATTTTATGTTAAATTATGATTTTATTTTAATTAATTTTATATCTACAAGTGTTTCAATTTCTAACATCTAACCTCATATCTGGCATGATTCAACCCTAGATTTGAGATCTTGTTATTTTGTTATCTTTTATTGTTGAAATTTATTGATAAAAATTGGATCTTTTAGAATTGAAAGGGTTGTAAAAAGTGGACTTCGAGCTCTTCATCAAATTATCATCTCAAATTTAGTGTTGGACTATAGGTTATTTCATTATAATTTCCTTATCTCTTTTAATTTTTAAAGTGCTCAATAATTTTATTACCTGTTTTTCTCTATTCAATCTTGCTTGGAATGTCTTTCCCACGATGGAAATTGGCTTTAAATTGATCTTTCACATTTGGATTTGAGATCTAAAAAAAAGTGTCTTTTAATCCCCAAGATCTACTTATATATGCTCTCCTCTTGCACCCAATAATGATTGAGAATCAAAAATAAGTAATCTTTTTTTTCCTTTTTAGGGGACATGCCTAGGGATTTCATTACCCTAGGGCATGACCTCAACTCCCAAGCTTTGGTGGATTATAAAGATCAAGGGGTGAATCTAAATACACACCTCTTGGAAGTGGAATATTTCCAATTTTGGCTAAGCCTCTAAAAACTTTATGCCTTAGAGATGTGAAGGTGGAGAGTGGGTTACCCTTTCCTTCGGCTATTTGGGAGTATCCCTTTCATCTATTAACTAGGCCTCATGTACCCTTATGGTATATATAGAGGATACCCCTAATTGAATTTATAAAGCCTAGTTAAAACTTATTAGCCATACCTACTTAAGTAGGCTTGTTAATGTGTCTTGTGTGTTTGATTGTTTAGATCACCATCTCCACTTGAAATTGAAGAGGATATATCTATCCAATATTAAGTTCTAAGAAATTATTTTTGCATTATTGCTTTATGTGCTTGTATCTTTATCTAAGTTGTAAAAATTTAAGAAAACATTAAAAAAACATAAAATTAAAAACAAGAAAAAAATTTTGTTTTCATACATCTAGAAGTGTATCTTTGCTTTTTTCATGAATTATGAAATTTTGAGTCATTTTTGTTTCTCGGTTGCATATTTTTTTGCCAAAATAAATTGCTCAAAATCAAAATCAAAACCTAAAATACTATGGAAAATCGCACTTGAAACTGAAATTGTGCATTTGGTTATTGTTTTACGCTTCTAAATTATTTTGAGCCACATCTGATACCTTTTATTTCACTTATAAGGTACTTTATTGTGCATATAATACCTTTTGTAATGCTTTTGTGCTATTTTGTAGTGATTTTGAGATATTTTTCTACGCTTTTAACTTATTCTAGGTTGCTTTTGACTACAAAATAGTATCATTGAAAAAAAAATCAAAACATAACAATGTAAGATGGTGAAATGGGATCTAAGATAAACACACACCCTAAATCACTCATTTCACCATAAATATTGGGTGACACTGAAACAAAAAAAAAGGGGGGAAATGGTGATCCCCCAATGTGTAAGTGGTGCTTAGCACAATAGGAGGTCAACAAGGCATTTTCCTAGTGTTTCATTAAGATGAAGACCAACAAGGTATATAGATTGACTTTCAACCATGAAAGTGAGTCAATCAAACATGGATTTGCATCCTATTGAGTATTAGAATGATTTGGAATTGATTTTTTATGCTTAACCTAATTAAACTATATGGCCTAACATGCAAAATACAATAATCCAACAATTAACATCTACTGGAATAGTAACTGGCAGGCAAATTTGGGAAGTGCAGGGGACTATGTACCTGTCCAAAAAAGTTGATGTTAGTGGGGTGATGAGGATAGAGTAGTCTTAGGGTGTATGGGTCCTTGTACACCTTTTCTACTCTATTTTTGAGGTCCTCTTATGACAAATTTGAGATTCTGATTCCCAATTGCAAAGTTGTCAAAACACCACCGGATAATTCTATAAGTGAATTTTTTGTGACTTGTCAAGATGTAGGGGTATGAATGAAACATTGAAAAAATTATCTTCAAGCTTCCTTCAATCCTCTCCAAACCTGAAATATTCAAATTCATAGAGAGAGGAAATGTTGTGTCATTTAGGGGCTTTCCTTAGTCAAACCCTATGTTAGTGTTTTCACTTTCACAATGGCAATGTCAATGATAAAATGATAATGGATAGGAAGGAATGGTTAAATCATACTCACCACCCTTCAATGGCTTCCTTGAAGGACTAAATTCATACACATCACTTCAAGGTCTTGGATCTTGCTTGCTTGATTGCTTGAATTGCTTGAAAACCTAAAAAAGTGTTAGCCTTCGCCAACTAATAATAACATGAACACACATAAACTCACATAAAGTTTGACGTGATGTTAGGATCTTGAATTATTTTGATAAATATCTAAAACTTTGCTCTTGAATTTCTTGATAGTTCTCTTGATTATAAGTTTTCCAACAATTTTCTTGTTATATTTGAAAATATGCAATAACTAGGTATTTTTAGGCATTTATGTAATTTCCCAAAAATGAAATCTTCATAGCCGACATTTGCAATTTGAATTTTGAATGTTAAAATACCAACATATCCAAAATTGGTCCCCATCAAAATAGGGGTACCCATACACCCTAGGGCGAATGCGTCTTGGCCCTATTTTTTGGGATATTAAGTGTTGGGGGAAAAATATCATTTGGATGCATTTGTTCAATGCTTGCAATTTCTTGGAAAATGGTACAAATGGGTCATATAATGCATAATTTAGGAAATTATGGATTGAATTAGGCTCAATAATTAGGAGGATCAACACATAGAGTGAAATTTTCAAGGGCGACAATTTACGACGGTATATTTAGCCCCCACTTTAGTGAGAGTATGCACTTATGCTCAGACTCGCTAAAGTAGAAAATATATGTCAAGAGGGGTTTGATTGTCCAAATATTGAAGAGATATGGTGACTAGGGATCTAGGGGGAGAACGCAAGCCCCTAGGATCCAATATCCCATCGTAAACCAATATAAGCACAAAGGAACACACGTATGCAATGCAACAAGACAACATACACAAACATACATGTCAGAAAACATAAAGTGAACACGATGAAAACACATAACATAGATGATGATGAAATGAAAAAAATACGATGTAAACACAATTCAAACATGGAAAAGGCACACAAAAACACACAACAAAAATATAAGGTTATTACTAAATGGATTTGAGTCGGTAAAGCAAAGAGACCTTAGTCTTAAATTGTCTCAAATACTAAACATCGTCCATCGAATAAAGGAATTCTCTTATGAGGACTAGCAAGTTGTGTTATGCCACATCACTCATGAGCCACATGGATCTACTAGCTAGCAAGCTATGATATGATAGGTTTCCATACAATATGATGGGTTTCACAAGGCTAGCAAGGTGTGTTATGCTAAACACTCATGAAATACATGGCTCCACTGGAAAGCAAGTTGTGTTATACTATGTGGCCATGTTAAAAATGGGTGCTCAAGTTCATGATCCAACAAGCTCTGTTATGTTGAATCCATGAACTATCTTGCAAGATCTCTCTTCAGGGAGCACATAAAACTCACCTTAGGGGGTTCATGAAACAAAACTCACCTCAGGGGATGCATGAACAAGATAAGGCCAAAACCTCAAGGGGTGTTATAAAAACTCCACCACAAAAGGTGATTTACAAAAACAACAAAGGGGATTTTCTCAATACTATTAGAAATTTGAAATAGATTGAATAACCCAAGGAACTTTTTAAGAGAAAACCAAAGTTACATAAACTGGAAAAAAATAAGAATACAAACTAGGACTTTGAGAGATTATGCAATGTTGATGTGAAAATATTGTATTAAGAGCTTCCAAGCTAAAAAGATACATTCCAAAGATGCATAAAATATGCAAATACAATCTAGGTAGTGGGTTTATATAGAACTTAGGAAAGGAGGTAGGTGGCAAATCCAACCAATATGAATCAACCATAAAAAGTGGAGATGGACTACCAAAAGTGGAGGATGCGATCAAAAGTGGAAAGTGTTCCACCCTTTCGGGAAGGGGACAACACATCACTTATCTCCTAGCAATAAACTCACTTTATTATCCTAAGAAAGCTTGATAAAGTGTAGGAAAAACCTAGGACTAAGGGAAAATAAATTAACCCTCTAGGAAAATAAAAAACCTACACCAACATCCCCCTTGAGCACAACTTAGGAGGATGTAAAAGATGATGGCTCCCAAAAAATGAGGCCATGCTAGGTACCCATGTACATCTCAAGGTTCCCCACGAAAAAAGAATAACCCCCCCATAAATAGAGAGAGAACACCCCCTAGAATGGAGAGAAGAAAAAGGACTAAGTAGCCCCCCAAAAGATGATACCAACTGCACCCCAAGCAAAGCTCGCAAATGAAGGAACTTTATCTTAGTGAAGGGTTTGGTGAAGATGTTTGTAGTCTGATTTGATGTCGGATAGTACTTGAGATCAATGGTCTTTGAATGAATTAGCTCTTGAATGTAGTGCATGTGGATCTCGATGTGCTCGGTTCATTGATGATGGACCAAATTGTGAGAGATCTGAATCACACTATGGTTGTCATAATAGATGGTTGTAGGCTTCTGAAATGGAATACCAAACTCAGTGAGAATGTTCTGAAGCTAGATGACCTTAGTAGTAGCATTAACTTCTCCTCGATACTCAACCTTTGTAAATGAAAGAGCAATAGCAAACTACTTCTTTCTTGACCAATAAATTGGACCAGAACCAAGGGAGAAGTAATACCCTAAAGTAAACTTGTGATCCTGAGAATCGCCTGCCCAATCAAAATCGGTGTGTCCCACCAAGTCAAAATCCATGCCTGCTGCATAATGAATCTCATAATTGTGAGTGCCCTTGATGTAGTGAAAAATCTACTTAGTTTCTTTCTAATGCAGCTCATATGGCTCCTACATGAATCAAGAGACCATGCCTAGTGCATATGAAATGTTAGGCCTCGTATGAGTCAAGTAGATGAGACTACCAACAATATGTCAATACAAAGTGTCATCAACCAAGGTAAAGAACACTTAGCCTCAAGTTTGACACCTGACAAGAATGGAGTCGATGTAAGCTTACAATCAACCATGTGAAACCTTTGGAGAATTTCAAGTGCATACTTAGACTATGCAAGAGTGATACCTAAGGAAGATTGAGTGACCTCAATCCCCAAGAAGTAGTTTCAACAAGCCCAAGTCTGACATTGAAAACTAATCATGAAGGTTGATTTTCACTGCTCGAATGGTGGATGAGTGACTTCATGTGATTAACAAGTCATCAATGTAGAGAACCAGGAAGGTGTGAGTATCATCATGTTGCAAGATGTAGACATTAGGATTAGAATTTCATCGAGTGAACCCCAATTTCAGAAGGAAGGAGTCCATCTTGGTGTACCAAACTTGAGGGGCCTCTTTGAGACCATAGAAAGACTTTCAAAGATGACACACAAGTGAAGGATCCTGAACGAACCCCTATGGTTGCTTCATGTATATCTCTTCTTGAAGATCACCATGAAGAAAAGCACTCTTCACATCCAATTGATCAAAATCCCATCTATGTGTTGTAGCTATAGCAAAAAAAAGCTGGATGGAATTCATTTTGGCGACTAATACAAAAGTCTCAGTGTAGTCAATCCCTAGAACTTAGGAGAATCCTTTGGCAACCAAACAAGCCTTGTGCTTGTCAAATGACCCATCTACTACATTAATTTTTTTTGATAGACCCACTTGCATCAAATAAGTTTCCTTCCCTTAGGAAGTGGGAGAATATCCCAAGTGTGGTTCATCTCTAAGGAAATGAACTCTTCCTGCATGGTTGCATCCCACTTGAAGACACCAGAACCTTCTCGAAAAGTTGTGGATCAGAAGCTGAAGCAAGGAAGACATGTGGAGCATCCTAAAATTGTGGTCGTTTTCTCCTATGATTTGAAGGATCCCCTACCCAATCACCTGTTGACTACAAAGTCTAACGAGCCCAAAGAGGCACTATGACTGGAAAAGGAGGAGAACCATTTGAATCAAAAGGAAAAGGGTGGTGAGGTGGATGCTTTATAGAACACCACTATTTTCCTTAGGTCATTCATATATGTCCTAACAATCCAAATTGGATTGACTATCAACCTTAAAGGTGAGTCAATTCTCAACAAGGAATACCTAGGAAGGTTTCTTTTAGGTTTTGAGGGGTTCACTACCAAGCAAAATCTTGGAAAATAAAAATAAGCATTCAACTCACAAAACCTAATAATGCAAGCTAAATGAAGGATGAAAATAATAAAATTATGCAATAGGAAGTTAGGATATGTGTACCTGGGAAGTCATGAAATGTAACAAGGATTTTGGAAATGCAAAAATGTTGTCAAAAAGTGTTATGGAGGACTAAGACACCCTTATTGTTGTCTTAGTCCCACTGCTATTTTTAAAGGAAAATGCAAAATCTTCGGATGTCGGAACCAGATTTGAAAGAATCTTTGCAAAATACCTTCAGGAGGACTAAGACGCCCTAGGTGGTGACTTAGTCCCATCTAGAATTTTTGAAATCTTTGAATGTGGTCTTGAGCCTCAAGTTTTGCACTTCCCTCTTCTCAGATCTGAGGTCTTGAATCTTTCAGATCAAGCCTGTAGGTTGTTGGGGATGAAACGAGTCATCTTAGAATGAAATATCTAAGAACAACAGTGCCTTCATGACTTTAATTTCTTCAAATCACCTCAAAGACACAAACTACTATGCCATAAAGCGGAAACAAGCACAGTTGTTTTCCCCCATTAACCCTTTTGAGAAAAGCACATGTAGACAAATAACAGATTCAACACATACACAAATTCAAAATTCACATAATCTAACAACATGGAATACAAGCTAATGAACACACAGATTTGCGTGGGGAAAACCCTTTCGGGTAAAAAAATCCACCCTCTAAAAGATCCAATCATTGTATTATTTAGCAACAAACAAAGTTACAATACAATCTCAGGCTCATAGCCTTTACAGGAGTTACATCTTGTTTCATTTGGAGAAAATAGGAAACATCATAGATTTGAATCCTCGCACTGTTCCAATGTTCTCACATGACATAAAATGTAGATACATTTCATGTCACCAACCCACTCAATCAACCAATCTTTCAGCCAGCACAGCCTCGCGGCCTCTCAGGTTCACATCTTCTTAGTTTTGTGTCTCAGTGTCCACGATTACAATGCTCAAAACATACCATTCGAACACACATTCTCTACCCTGCTTGATCTGATTTTTCACCCATTGATCAGCCTCCTTTCTCTTCCTTATCCAACCAACAACTATCACGGTATTTAATTACCCCACTGACCAACTTCCATCATTCTTTGGCAACACCGCCTTGCTACACGCATCGAGCCACCCAACAATGTAACGGTTACCAAACCCGCCTCTGTATTTAATCGCCACCAAAGAAATAAAGCTTTCGGCCAATCAACGTTGATTTACAATAGCGATGTAAAATCAATGAATAATATTGTGCCATGTGTTGCAACGTTATTCGTCCATTGCTTTGACTAATGTGACAAACAGTTGGTTTGGTTCAACTTCCACAACAGACCAACCGTCAAAAACTGCCCAGGCGACCAAATGACCTCCGAGCATTTTCCCTTCATATACCGCTTGTTGTGGCCAAGACCCACCAAGACACACGTACAATGCTAGTGCAATTTTGAGGAATCAAAAAGCATCCACAATATTCCCAATAAGTTTCCTCGAAATAGCGACACGTGTTCGAAGCCAACACACCGCGCAAGAGTCACTCGGGACCCACCACATGAGGCACGAGACTAGTGAACACCGTTAATCAAGCCACCAAGTGTCAACCGCTCAGGAAATTCCACTTGCTTCACAAGATTTTATCGATACTTACCACGACTGAGCACAAAATAAAACTAGCAATGTTTGATTAGTCAAATCTCAATCGTAGATCAAGATCCTCATTTGCCGGTACACTATGTTGTGGTCCCCACCAAGTCGCTTCCATCTGCCATCAGTCCATCGGTGTAGCCCAGTGAAAGTTTCCGTCGATGACCCCAAGTCACACCAATAGAGCATATCGTTCTATCATTGAGACTACCAATCGGGTTCCATCGATGACCCCAAGTCTCATCGACACAACATTTATCACATATTGGTGAGATAACACATTGTCACTCACCAATATGCAATCATTCTATCGATGAAGCCAAGGTCCATCGTGCTCCCGCCAAAGGGAAGGAAGGATTTCATTGTATGGAGAGTAAATTTGTCAAGTCCTTAATAGAGGTTCAAGCTAGCAAGTTGAGGCACATTTTCCAACAAGATCCCACTTGACAAAGACTTACTAGCTTCCTTCATACTCAAACTCAAGAAACTAACAAAATGCTTTCATGCTCCGACTAAGACACCACTACTCCATCGTGCTCACCAGCCATACAAAAGCAACACTGCAGCAACTTCAAAACTCTCAATCGTGAACACAATCATGAATTCATTCTCTAGAAACAAGATAGAACATCAGCTAGAACATCAACCAGAAAACTAATTGCAACCATCCAACTGATCAAACCCACGCGCTTGAAAATAGCACCCACAGCTCGTGTTATTCCATCCAATCACCCATACCTTCAAGGTATCCACATTCGTAAGCTCATGTCAGCAACATAACCAACCCATCAATCGCAGATACAAGCACCATGTGTCAACTAGTCAAAGAAGACCAAACACATATAGGTACTGCCACTGCATGGGTAGTGCCAAATCTAAAAGATCAACGACATACCAAGTCTACCAATCAGAGTACGTAGAAAAACATAACCATGTAGTACCAAGGAACATCCATGATGAAGTGTATAACCTGCAACCATCTGATACAGGAACCATTTCTCTCAACATTTTTCCATAGTTCTTCCAAGTTATTCACACCTAATGTAGGATGAAATCAAACTTACAGGAAGGCAACCAAGACCAAAGAGAGAAACGACGCACAACATATACATGTAGAACCTCCTTCTACATACACCTCTAAAATCCAGTTGTGTCAAGTATGATCTCCTTCACATCCCAAAGGGAAATCCATAACAACACCCAACTATTTAAACTTAACAAATCATGGATGTAAGCCTCACAAAGAAGATCAAACTAGCCCATATAACTATCTCCTACCAGTTCTCATCAAAATATGATATAACATAGAAGCTCAAGGAGATAAACTATGTTGTCCACCTTCCACTATGAATCCTCTAGAACCTTAAAACAACAATTCAAGATCCGTATCTATGAAAGATAAAGCATAAAACACATCTGAAAGATATAATGGGAAAATACCTCTCAAATAAAATTCACCGTTGAGCACACCAAAAAAAATGCTCCTCCAAGATATACAAACCTTCATGACTTATCCAAGAGCAATCTCCTTACTAGTCTTTGTTGAACTCACGTGCAACCAAGGTCTAGGCTACTCATACTTTCAACTGTAAACAACACCTTTCTCATTCCATGAGAATCATAGCCTCACCTCATTCTCCATGTATCCATGAGCACTAGCAACCGACCATCTCATGGTAAACTCCAATCTACAATACTGCACTATTAAGAATTTCTCAAGCATACGACCAATGTACTCAACCACAGAGAATTACCAGACCATTGTCAAAGCTCCAAAAAACTGAAATAGGAACTTATCATGACATCATGATCTACACATCCCCCTTAGGAGACACCATTCTTCAAGTGAACAAACTATGGTCTCAAGAGCAATACAACATGCCAAAACTCTAATGCTCAAGCAAGAGTATACATGACATCAAGAAAACAGACTCTAAACCAACATCATCTGTCAAGCACCACCAACATCTCAACCAAAGTCTCCAAACATCCTTCATGGTTTCAATATGTTGTACATCTTCAAATAGTGTCCATGCAAATGTGAAATAACCCTTCTGCAACAACAAGATCTAAGAGTCCCTCCTAGTAACATCTGCAACACTAAAGAAGACCATTCACCACCAAGTGATGAATTCATAGTCACTGCTAAAGCTCCCACTGAGCTATGACATCCAAGCTTTCCAAGAATCATGACCAAACATCTATTGATTTGAAAAACCTCAAGGTATAATCGATGGCATGTCCATTTGACAACAAAGCCAAACAACATCAAGATCTCCAAACAACGTAGACCACACCATCATTGTCAAAAAGCTTACACTATAATGTGTACCGAGATCTCCAAGACATCGTGATACACATGCTACAAGTCCCCATAACCAACTATTCAGGTACTCAAAGCCATCCTACCTCGCATCTCAAAGCAGCCACGCCAATGCACAAGTGACCATAGACAAGGCCAACTAATAGATCTGCACCACCACTGAAGCAACCTCATGGATATAGACAGTCCACTTCCAAGTTATCTCACTGCAGCCAATGGGTAGCTAATCCACCAACCATGCAACTCAGAGATTAATCACAACAACAGTGCAAACCCATCATCGCAAAGGAAACTGCAAAACTAAGATCTCAAAGAGAACAACAATGTAGACAAACTTGACTCAAACACTGGATCATAAAAAATAGATCCGATTTGCCAATCATGTGTCCACAACTCAAGTACCATAGTCTAAGAAACCAACAAGCAACACCACAAGAATGTTGAGTGAAAAATCACATACCAACACTCCCATGCAGAGAAGACATCACACCTCCTCAAAACCATGTTGAACTGCAACTATTCATCCAATCACAACCCAAAGGCCAGGGTCTAGAAAATAGCTTAACAACAACTCCACATAACCATAAGTTTTTTTCTTGACCGTGCAAATCCTGCAAAACCACTGTGTTTATAAAACACCCATGCACATCCATATCCACTACTCATCTGGATGATCCAAGAGTCTGCACATAACCATCATGGTTAACCAGAATAATGGAAAAATAATATGAATATGCATCATAGGCTTTTTAGGGAAATCTATAGAAAAACATCAGAGCTAAAGAACAAGAAATTGAAACATGCAAGTACAAGATATCCAAAAAAGGAACAAGTAGTACTGGAATTTCAGGTCCATTCCAGAACCACAAGCATGCACACGCATACGAGAGAGCCAGGCTATTCAAAAGTTTTTAGACCACCCAAGATCAACTTTGTAGCCTTCATGCAATCGGGGTGACAGAGAACAACGCCTTCAATGCCAAGTTAGAACACCCAGTACAAGCACAATACTCCATGGTTAAATAACATTCCAAGCATCTCCATACCACCAGGGGGGCCCTCACATAGGCACCCAGTATGAAGCACACTCTGCTGCAACACAACCATAAGCATAAACTCACACCCCTTGCATCAAGATCATTTGTTGCCAACCATGAGCCTCAAACCACATTATCACAATATGATAAACTCCAATATTATCCATCTTCAATGTCTTTCACATTGCATGTTGTCTCAAGAGAGCAGATACTTTTACTCATCAAAGGATCAAACATTAGTTGATTCCTCCATATTTCCTCAAGCTTGACAAACTAAGAAATTGTCACAGGAGAAATACCCAGAACCAACATCCAGAAGAAGGCTCTGATACCACATGTTGGTATCATGAACAAACCTTAGCCTCCCTTAACTATCTCTGATACCACTTTTTGGGGATGAAACAAATCATCTTAGAACAAAACATCTAAGAACAACAGTGCCTTCATGACTTTAATTTCTTCAAAACAACTCAAAGACATGAACTACTATTCCATAAAGCGGGAATAGGCACAATTGTCTTCCCCCATTAACCCTTATGAGAAAAGCACATGTAAACAAATAACAAATTCAACACATACACAAATTCAAAATTCACATAATCTAACAACATGGAAGACAAGCTAATGAACACAAATATTTACGTGGGGAAAACCCTTTCGTGTAAAAAACCCCACCCTCCAAAAGATCCAACCATTGTATTATTTAGCAACAAACAAAGTTACAATACAATCTCAGGCTCATAGCCTTTACAGGAGTTACATCTTGTTTTATCTAGAGAAAATAGGCAACATCATAGATCTGAATCCTCACACAACATACAATGCAGATACATTTCATGTCACCAACTCACTCGATCAGCTAGCCTTTCAGCGAGCACAGCCTCACGGCCTCTCAGGTTTACATCTTCTCAGTTTTGTGTGTCTCAGTGTTCACGGTTACAATGCTCAAAGCATATTGTTTGAACACACACTCTCTACCCTGCTTGATCTAATTTTTCACCCCTTGATCAACCTCCTCTCCCTTCCTTATCATGGTATTTAATTACCCCACTGACCAACTTCCATCATTCTCTGGCAACACCGCCCTGCAACACGCATCGATCCGCCCAACAATGTAATGATTACCGAACCTGCCTCTGTATTTAATCACCACCAGAGAAATAAAGCTTTCAACCAATCAACGTCGATTTACAACAGTGATGTAAAATCAATGAATAATATCGTGCCATGTGTCGTAACGCTATTCGTCCATTGCTTTGAATGACGCGCCAAACAATCAGTTCGGTTTAACTTCCATAGCATACCAACTGTCGAAAACTGCCCAGGCGACCAAACAACCTCCGAGCATTTTCCCTTCATATACCACTTGTTGTGGCCAGGACCCACCAAGACACGCATACATCGCTAGTGCAATTTCAGGGAATCAAAAAAGCATCCACAATATTCCCAATAAGTTTCCTCGAAACAACGACACGTGTTTGAAGTTGGCACACCCCGCAAGAGTCACTCAGGACCTACCACATGAGGCATGAGACTAGCGAACATCGTTGATCAAGCCACCAAGTGTCAAGTGCTTAGGAAATTCCACTCGCTTCACAAGATTTCATTGGTACTTACCACAACTGAGCTCGAAATAAAACGAGTACCGTTTGATTAGTCAAATCTCAATCGTAGATCAAGATCCCCGTTTGTTGGTACACTATGTTGTGGTCCCCACCAAGTCGCTTCCATATGCCATTGGTCCATCAGTGTAGCCTGGTGAAATGTTCCACCGATGACCCCAAGTCACACTGACATAACATGTCGTTCTATCATTGAGAATATCGATCGAGTTCCACCGATGACCCCAAGTCTCACTGACACAACGTTTATCGCATATCGGCATATTAGCAAGACAACACATTGTCACTCACTGATATGCGATCGTTTTGCCAATGAAGCCAAGGTCCATTGCGCTCCTGCCAAAGGGAAGGAAGGACTTCATGGTATGGAGAGTAAATTTGTCAAGTCCTTAACAGAGGTTCAAGCCAACAAGTTGAGGCACATTTTCCAGCTTAGGTGAGTTTCTGTGAAGATGACAAATTTTCAATGCAAATTTGTAACTTTGCACCTCAAATGATCTTCAAGTCTTCAACCTAAATCTACAATCACAAACACACGAGAGAGGAAAAACTTGTTGATTTTTAGTGAATGGGGGTTTGCCTTGGTCAAACCCCTTGTTGGTAATTAAACCTTGAAATATAATGAAATAGAGGGAAATGATGAATGAATAAAGTGTTATGTTGTAACTCACCAAACCATTGTAATAAGGTGTTGCAAATATTCTTGAAATGGTTGCAATGGATGTGGTTGTTGAATCTTGCTTGAATGATGTTAATATTTGAAACACTTGCTTGAATCATACACCCTACATCATAAATGTTTGCACAATGATAAACATGATGCCACAATATCCTTGATATGATGCTTGAATCTTGATGATGGCTCCAAATTCTTTAAGAATTGCTCTTGATCTCATAAACTTTCCTTGGGGATGAATACTTGAATGCTTTGGATGAAAATGAGTGAATGAACCTTGTATTTATACTTATCCATGCTTAATATCCCAAAATTACACCACGACAAGCTGAAACATGAATTCATTAATTAAAGGAGGCTAAATCCTGCCAAGATTTGAAATTGAATCCCGAAAAAAACTTAAGGGGGGATAAGATGCCCTAGGCGGTGTAGTCCCGAGGTATGAAACTTGAGGCACAAACTCCAAAAAGGGGCCCATTTAAGGCACACTTGAAACCAGGGTCCCAAGACCTTTGGGGAACAAAGATGCCCTAGGTGATGTCTTAGTCCTTAGACGCAATCATTAAATCTTAGTTCGTGTGAGGTTTTAATCTTAATCTTAAGGGAAATTATTCCTAATGTCTCCAAGAGAGGACCAATCAAAGGATAAATGATTCACAACTTAGGGAATGCAGTGTGTCGCATCACCACTAAGAGGAATGTAATATGCTAAGATAGATCAAGCTCTTGAAGGACATTACTCCTAATGTCACCACAAAGAGGAAAACATGTCACATGAAGTAAGAAAATATCATCAAGGAACATGAAAATAAAATCCAAAACATGTCAAAATAATGCTAATGTATGCCCCCACTTTAAAGAAATTTCTAAACACCATGTTGTGAGAAATTACTTTAAAGTAGACAAACATGCAAAAAGAAAATAGAAAAGAGGGTTGCCCCCTAGAAACTCATAAGGGGTCTATGGATTCGGGGTCAGTATCTATCTTTGCTGCAATGATATTAGAGAGCTCGGAACTATCATCATTCCCCAAATACACATAGAACTGGAAGAATGACACAAAGAGAGAAAAAACAAAGAAAAGCCTTTTGAGTCAATATGGAAGAGACATAGGGTGTCTCGATGCCTTGTGTCATCCCCAAAAGGAAAACACAAGACACAAATGAAAGGAAAATAAAAGATAATGAAAAATATTTTGGGTCAACATGGAAGAGACATAGGGTGTCTTGATGCCTTGCATCATCCCCAACAGGAAAACACAAGACAAAAATGAAAGGTAAAAACCAATGAAAAGGAAAAATCTTATGACATAGAGAAGAATGAATGTACAAATAGAAGAATGTCACAAAGAGAGAGAGAACATCAAATAGAACATCATGAGGGATCACATTGCGCACATGCAATCACACAAAAGAAAAGGAAAAAATGAAAAAGACTAATAAAACACATGCGAGTCAACCATCCAGCAGATCATCTGCATCCCGGTCTTGTTCAGTATATGCAGAATGTAGATCACTAACGAGAGGGATAACATCAAGTGTTATACTAGGAGAATCACTAGGTTCAACATGTGGTGCATCACTTGGTTTATGAGGATCATCACAGTTGGTATTGTCTAAGCTCATATAAGAGGAAAATAACAAATTCAACTCATTATGCACTTGCTCATCAATCTTGGATATTTCTTCATCGTCATCCAAGATAACCACAATAGCAAGATGAGTGATAATATTCATAGAAGGTGCTAGTCCTTGTTGTGTTGGAGACATAGGATCTATTGGTTCTGGTAGTGGAGGAGGCTCATTTTTTATTGCTTCTGTCAACTTCAGATTTTTATTTTCAATGTTGTTCTCTTCATTCATTTCAATTTCTTTTATTATAGTTTTCAAGCTGGATTTGTGTAGGAGTGGGTTTATCAACCATAGGTTCATTTTCTTATGAGGGAAGAATGGAAGAAACCATGGAGGGTTGTTCAACCACTTTCTCTTTAGATTTATAATTTTTTTTAGGAGGTAGATTAGGACTTGTTTGGTTTTCTCTTGGTCTTTTGTAGGTAATAGGCAAGGTATTTTTGATGGATGGATCAATATTATTTTATTCAAGGGGCAGAGATTCAATCATAGGTGGAGCTAAATTTTTAAGGGATAGCTTGGCGATTCATTTTGCTTTGAAGTTTTGGTAGGATAGGAAAAGGATGTCCTCATGGGGTCTTATAGGTTCCATGGGCTCAGGCCAAAAATAGTCTAAGGAAAAATTTCCATTGGAAGACGGAGGTGTAAAGCCACTATGGTTCACAGTGAATATTTCATTGTCGATTGGAAACTTTAAGCACTTATAGACAATGGATGGGACCACATTCATGGAGTGAAGCCATTTGTAGCCTAACTTTACACAAAATTGAGCTGAATTAGAGATAATAGAGAATGATATATTTAATTTCTTTGGTCCTACTTGTAAAGGGAGTGTGATCGAGCCCATCATAGTACGAGAAAAACCATCATGTGTTTTAATACATGCTTTCAATTTATCATATCTATCTTGAGTAAGTTCATGCACATATAAGAGTTCTTCTATAATCACATTCTCTCCATAGATGAAATCAATTAAGATCCTAGGAGTGGGCTTACCATTGATTCTGTCGGCTATGTAAAGAGGACCATCATGTGCATTTTTTATTATTTCTTCTGAAGATAAAGTAATGTCAATAGGTATTACAGTTTTTTGTTTATGAGGCTTGATGTCAATCACTCCTATCATTGTATTAATAGGAATTTGGTCACTAGTATCCATAGGATTTTGTTCATCATCATCCATAGGATTTTGTTCATTATTTCTCATGTTATCATCTTCCATGTCAACACTCATCACATCGGGCTTAGTTTCACTAGCCTTAACAAATGAAATATCGTGATTAGGCATGGGATTGGTAAAGATTAGCAGGTTTTGGTTAGGAGGAGCTACAAATTTATTACCTTTTTCATTCACACCTCAATTTGAATATGATTAGAATCAATGAGGTCTTGCACCACCTGCTTAAGACACTTGCAATGTTCTGTATCATGTCCTTTTTGTTGTTGATAAGCACAATAGGCATTGTGTCTAAATCTTGGAGGTAACGATTTGCCAGGGTCAAGAGGTCGAACAAGAGGTAAGGTAAGCATTTTTTTGTTTAATAGTTGAGTAAAGATGTTTTGAAGTGTGTTAGGTAAAGGAGTAAATTATCTTTGTGGATCCCCAAAGATATAAGGATTACTCTTCTTTATAGTAGTTAGTTGGGTATCAACTTGTTGGGTAGGTTGGGAGGTGGAATTTAATTGAAGAAATTTTTTATTTTATCTTTTGAAAGGCTAGTAGGTGTTTTGGTTTGAGGATTCAGACTTTTTAGGACGAGTAGAGGTGGTTTTTGATTCACAACTACCTACGGAATTCTGAAAATCTCAAAGGGCAGTGCATAAGTGCATGAAGGAAGGGAATTTCATCATGGTAAGCTTGTCCCATATCTTACTTTGAAAAATTTATATGAACATATTTTGAAGGTGAGAATCGGGAATCTTCACACTAATTTGGGAATAAAGCGATTGGTAACGTAAAATAAAGTCAGTGACTTTTTCACCCTCATGTTGCTTGGATATCATCAAATCAGCTAATGTCATTTTAGGAACCATATGCAGTTGGAGATGGTTAATAAAGGCATCAACAAGTTCATTAAATGAATGAATTGAGTTATTCGGTAATGCAAAAAACCAGTCCAAGGCAATATTGTCTTTCAAGGATCAAGGAAAAAGCTTAGCCAAAAGTTTGTCCTCAAGGTTAAAGTCACTACACAAAGCAGTAAAGGCATTAACATGACTAGCGAGATCTCCCTTTCCTCCATATTTCTCAAATCTAGGGATCTCTATACCTTGTGGCACCAGAGTTCTCAATATCTCCAAAGATAGTGGGTTGCTTTTGATATAGTATGAAGGTTGAATGAATGAAAGGCTTTGTAAGAGGTGGTTAATGATAGGTTCATTGCTCGTGGTTTGAGATGGAGGTGGATATGGTGGTGGTGTGCATGTATTAGAAGGATAAGTGAATGGATTGCTTACAAGATGAGATATAAGGTTAGATGCCACATAGGTATAAGGAGAACTAGAAATTTTTGAGGTAGGAAGGATATTTCTAGTTGGTTGCATCATTGTGGTCACTTGAGGATTTGTATAGGTGGGAATGGAAGTTACAGTTGAAGGGGGAGGAGTTTTATTTCCTCCTTGGCTTTGCACATTGTTGGAAGTTTGAGAACCATTAGTGGTGGAAAGAAGATGTTTTCCAAATATGTTAGCTATGTTACACACAACTTCTAGTCCTTCATCACTTTCCATCATACGGTGAATACTATCGATGGTAGGTATAACAGTGTTGGAAATGTTTTCAGTACTCATGCTATCTTGTAAATGAGCTAGGTCTTCATGTATTTTCATTATGTTTTCTTGAGGGATATGATCAATCATTGTTTGAACACTCAACATAGCACCTGTAGGTAAGGTAGGCATAGAAAAAGAGGTATCAAAGGTACAATCCATACCTAGTGAACTAGTACCAACACTATGAGCAAAGAGCTTGATAACCCAAGATCCACAATGAGTGTTTTATTATGGGATGCCATGAGTCTCGCACTTCGTCTCACCATAGTATTGGCAGTAGGACACCAAGTAGTACAACTCCTGCAATGGATAAAACAAAGAAAGTGAAATGAACACAATATCCTATGCTTGCAATTACACTTGAGATCAAAGAAATTAGAATAACAACAATTCTGAAAATTGTAACCAAAAACTGAAAGCAGCAAACAAAAGCACAAAAAATAAATTTCAGATCCTGAAAACTGCAAATTCAAAGTCAACAGGGACTAAGATGCTAGTAAGGGCATCTTGGTGCTACTGGTGATATTTTAAAGTTTCAGAAAGTGAAACAAAAATAAAACAACAGAGACAGGATTCTAAGCCAAAAACCCTAAGAGGGACTAAGATGCCAAGAAGGGCGTTTTAGTCCTAGCAGAGGTTTTATCAGAAAAAATAGATTCTAGATTTATTATAGTGTTCACAGGTTGCTTATTCAGGGAGTTGATGTTTAGAAATATGAAAATGTGCAAATGAATGCAAGAAAAAGTAACTAATGGCAAGCAATTGGATGCAAGATTGAATGATTTTTTTCAATTTTGAATACAATAACAATGTTCCTAAATGTAATTAAGATGAGTAATGTGATCCTTTTAAGATGTCAAGTCCTAATGTAAGATACTAAAATGATGCAATAAGAACTAACATAAGAAAATGGCACCTCAATGATTAGCCTAAGAAATAGATAACATGAAAGCAAGATAAACAAATTGATTGTTGATTGTTATACCTTCATGTTGTTTCTTCCTTGGTTGGCCCTTGATCTTTGGATGACTTGTGTGCTCCTTGGATGGCAATGCAGTGAAGTGGATGCAAGATGCAAGATGTATTGATGAGAAATGCTACAGACAAAGCTAAAATGCTGCAAATGACAATTTGGCAAGAGTTTGGTAGCAAAAGACTTGATCTTCCCAAAATGAGAGAAATGAGGGGGTATTTATAAGATAATTGGAATTCTCTAGAGAATTCAACGGTTGATATTGAGCCAAAAAAGCCAAGATGAAGGGCTATGGTGAGTTGAGGACTCACAAGCCCTCACATCTTGACATGTGGAATGTGAGATGGCCTAGGGTGGAATGATGTGGAAATGAGGTGGAAGAGAAGTACATGATGTGGAGGAAGGACAAGTACCTTGTAGGTACCTTGGGGGATGAGAAGATTCCTTGGAGGAATAAAAGTGAATTAAAAATTCACAATGACCGGAAGAATCTAATGGATAAGAGAGGGTTTCCAAAAAGGTAGGGATTTGCCACATGTGAGAGATGTGACAAGTCCAAGGTTCTAGAAGCCTTGGGCACATGTAAAATGACAAGTCACATTTGCATGGGGATAGGGTAAACCTTGGAAAAATAAAATGTGAATTAAAAATTCACATGGGGAAGAGAGGAGCCTTGGGTGAATAAAAAAGAATTAAAAATTCCTTGGGGGATGGGGAGAGTTGACCAAGGTACCAATTAGGCTAATGACCTTGATTAAGGTTGTGCAAACACAAGATTAGGATAGTTAATGAGAGATTAGAAGCAAGTGGGAGATTATGGAGGATGTGACATTAACCTTGATTAAGTGGTACACATCCTAATCACAAATTAATTAATTTAATCCGGATTAAAAGAGGATTATGGAGAATGTGACAAGGAGAGAGAAAATGAGGAATTAAAAATTGATTTTTAATCAAAAAGGTTAAGTGACTAAATTAAATAAATTGTCCTATTTATTTAATTTAGAGAAGAAAAGGTGTAAAGTAAAGTATTTAATTATTCAATTACATACTTTAGGAACCTTAGGCAGAAAATGAAATAATGATTAAATAAATTATTTAATCACTATTAATGACATAGATGGATAGAGTAGACGATTTTGATCATATGGAAGTGATCAAATTTAGATGTCTACAACTAACAATGCAATTTTTAGTTTTTCAATGAGATAAGATAATGCATGAAAGCAAAAATGCAACCTATATGCACTTTTACTAATGCAAATGTGAGAAACCCTAGATGCACTTTCACTAATGCAAGATGCAATGCAAGAATGAATGCAACCTAGATCTAGGAATTTAATGGACTCTAAATAAAAAAATGAATGCTCTAAAATGTCAGGTTCACCAAAATGAACCAGAAGGAAAATGGCGGTGAAGTGGATGCTTTATAGAACACCACTATTTTCCTTAGGTCATTCAAATATGTCCTAGGAATCCAAACTGGGTTGACTATCAACCTTAAAGGTGATTCAATTATCAACAAGGAAGACCTAGGAAGGGTTCTTTTAGGATTTGAGGGGTTCACCACCAAGCAAAAGCTTGGAAAAAACAAATAAGTAGTCAAATCACAAAACCTAATAATGAAAGCTAAATGAAGGATGGAAATGGTGAAATTATACAATAGGAAGTTAGGATATGTGTACTTGGGAAGTCTGGAAATGTAAAAAGGATTCTAGAAATACAAAAATGTTGTCAAAAAGTGTCATGGAGGACTAATATGCCCTTATTGTTGTCTTTGTCTCGCTGCTATTTTTTAGGGCAAATGAAGAATCTTCATATGCTAGAATCAGATCTGAAAGAATCTCTATAAAATACCTTCAGGAGGAGTAAGACAACCTAGGTGGTGACTTAGTCCCATTTGGAATTTTTGAAATCTTCGAATGTGGTCTTGAGCCTCAAGGTCTACACTACCCTCTTCTCGGATCCGAGGTCCCGAATCATCCAAATCTGGCCTGTAGGCGAGTTTTCGTGAAGATGACAACTTTGCAATGCAAGTTTGCAACTTTGTACTTCAAATGATCTTCAAGTATCCAACCTAATTCTGCAATCACAAACACACAAGAGAGGAAAAACTTGTTGATTGTTAGTGAATGGGGGTGTGCCTTAGTCAAACCCCTTGTTGGTAATTAAACCTTGTAATAAGGTGCTTCAAATATGCTTGAAATGGCTTTAATGGATGTGGTTCTTGACTCTTTTTTGAATGATGTTGATCTTTGAAACACTTGCTTGAATCATAAACCTTACATCACAAATGTTAGAACAATGACAAACATGATGTCGCAATATCCTTAATATGATGCTTGAATCTTGATGATGGCTCCAAATGCTTGAAGAATTTCTCTTGATCTCATAAACTTGCCTTGGGGATGAATACTTGAATGCTTGGGATGAAAATGAGTGAATGAACCTTGTATTTATACTTATCCATGCTTAATATTCTGAAATTACACCACAACAAGTTGATGCATGAATTCATTAATTAAAGGAGGCTAAATCCCGCCAAGATTTGAAATTGAATCTCGAAAAAATCTTAAGGATGACTAAGATGCCCTAGGTGGCATCTTAGTCTCGAGACATGAAAATCGGGGCATAGACTCCAAAAAGGGGCCCATTTAAGGCACACTTGAAATCAGGGTCCCAAGACCTTTGGGGGACAAAGACACCCTAGGTGGCGTCTTAGTCTCGACCCAAAAATCAAGGACACTCAAACAAAATCATTAAATTATCATTTATCCTTTGGAGTTTGTCGAGATTAGCCATAAAAATATATAGTTCATTAGGCTTGTAGATGAAAAATAGGACTAATTAAGACATGAATAAAGATAAATAAAGCAAGGCAGGTCTAAAAAAGTGTGAAAATGCAAGGGTATGCATTTTACTAAACTACATCATCATCCTCTAAAGATGAACTATGTGCATCCTCATGATCACTATCATCATCTAAAGTGGAGGAAGAAGACTCCTCATCATGATCTGAAGTATTATGAACCTATGAAGAACTATCATCATGATACAAGGACTCCAAACTGATTGTGGGAAGAGAAGTGTCGAGAGAAGGATTGGAAGTACTCTCCTTAAATTAAACACTCCTCTCAATGAATAACTCATGTGTGGTAGGATGAAGAAGCCTATAACCTTTGACATTGTCTGGGTAACCAAAAAATATATAAGTCTTTCTTTGTGGATCCATAGCCTTACATTTATTTGTTGGAATGTGGGCCCATGCACTAGATCCAAACAATCGAAAGTGCTTAACTAATGGTTTCCAACTAGTCCAAGCTTGAAAAGGAGTAACCCCCTTCACAACTTTGTGAGGAACTAGATTCTAAATATAACACACACAATTAATGGCTTCTATCAGGAAAGGTGGTGCCAAAGACTTGGAGTGAATCATACAATTAGCCATCTCTTTCAAGGATTGATTCTTTCATTCTACAACTCCATTCTGTTGAGAATTGTAAGGGACTATATATTGCAAATCAATGCCCTCTGAAGCACAATACTACACAAACTTGTGGTTGAAATATTCCCCCCCATTATTTGTATGCAAAATTTGATAGATTTTCCAATTTGTTTCTTTGCAAAAGCCTTATACTCCAAGAATGAATCAAAGAATTTAGACTTTTGTTTGAGAAAGTACACAATGGCGTACCTGGAGAAATCATCAATGAATGTCAAAATATATGAAGCTTTGTTGAAAGATGGTTGTGGAAATGGCCCTCCAAATCACTATGTACCAACTCTGAAAGATGTGAGGTTCTCCAAGCTTTTCCTTTATCAAACTTCTCTTTAGGATGCTTACCAAGAATGCAACCATGATAAATTTTTTTAGAAAAGTGAACTTTAGGTAATCTTGTAACCATGTTTTGTTTGTTGAGGTGCTACAAGTAGCGGTAGTTCAAGTGGCCAAATTGTTGATGCCACAAATTAATCACATCATTTGAATGAGTAGAATAGTTAAAGGAGAATCAAGAACAAAGTGAGAGAACAAATAAATCTGAGACTAATGATTTTCTCTCCCAACTAAAATCATAGAATCATTCTACATCTGACAAATCACCATTGAATTGGGAGTAAACTCAACTCTCTCACCTCTACCTATGTGAGTGATTTGATAGATCAATAGGAGATTAGTTGATAATGAGGGCACACAAAGAACATCCTGAAATGTGTCATCCCCCATATCAACAAACCCTCTCCCACAAACCTCAAGTGGAGTGTCATCACCCATCAAAATGGAAGTTATAGAACATGGCTCCATAGATTCAAGTTCATCTTCAACTAAAGTTCCTATGCTAAAATCTATCAAGAATGAAGTGGTTATGGAGAAGACAGGTGCTACATATGAAAAAAGAGCTCTAGCAGTGAGTCCCATTAGAAACCCAACTGTGAGATATGCAACAATGATGATTGGCTATATAATTTATTTCACAAACAAGGAAAATTCAATATCTACCACCGTAATCAATGTGGCATATGAGATGGTTGAAAATGGTGCAAACATGATCTTTTTGAGTTTCTTAGGCAACAATTGATGGAGAATTTAAAAAAACTAAGGAAAGAAATATGTATTCAAGTATGGGACTTTGGTGGTGTGTTTAGTTTTCTACTTTCTAAAGCAACTACCTGAAACTTAGAATGTGACAAGGCTCAGAGGTAGACCTCTTGCCCATTAGATCAGAGACCATATGATAAGACTTGGAGATGGGAAGGCACAAGATGATACTCTTGTTTCTTTCTTTGTAGTATTTCAAAGGAGAATGCATGAAAGGGACATGATACCTAGAAAAATGGTTGAAAAATATCACAATGGCATCACTTTCCTAGTGTCAACGGATGAATGTATGATGAAAGTAGTGGAACCAATGACAATATGGATCCCTACACTAGGATATGAGTTTAGTGAATAGGAAATAACTGGTTATCTTGACATTTTTTTGAAGAGTATGAAGGATTCAAAACTAAATCAACCTATATGAGACATATGAAGAAAAGTCCATGGAAGTTCACATGGAAGAAAGGAAAACATAGATCAAGAAGAATGTTGATAATATGGTTGATGTGTATGCAATGGAAATGGGAATTTCTAAAGAAAGAGTGTAGTACGCAAGAGAGAGAGAGCTAAGGAAAATTTAAGTGTTGTAGAAGCATCCAAAAGCATAAAAAGATTAGGTAGGATAATTACCACTCCTCCTGTTAAGAAGTCCTCTAGGACAAGGCAACTCGTTGGATAAAAGAGAAAGACTATTGCCAGTCCTCTGGTAAGGGAGAGATCCCCTCCGATAGTGCAAAATACAAGGGTTGAGAAGAAAAATGTCATTGTTGCACCACCTACTGCCCCAACCAAAAGAAGAGTAAAACAAAAAACTATGAGAGAGAAGGGTATAGGTATTAATGTTGCAGAAGGAGAAGCTTTGGAAAGAGTGAGTGCTCCTTTATTTAAGGATGACATAGCCACATTGGCCAGAGTATTTAGCAAGGAGCTAAGGACCATGTTTTGAATTTGGTGATGCTCCTTGTACGATACTTGTTGTAGTCCCTTTGGCTAGTTGTCTACCTTCCATATATGATGAGACAGATTGGGATGTAGATCATTTTATTTAGACCGGCTTGCATGTGCAATACCCTTTGCATTTACTTTATGTATTATTTATGTTTGCTTGCATGTGATATGATCCCCCATGTTGTGTTGCTTGATGTGTCTTTATATTTGTGAGTTTTCTTTAATTTAATCGTGTTGCTCCATTGGCACAAGGATACAAAGGAAATGAACCTATTGTGACATTCATCTATTTGTATCTCCATTCTTCTTTAAATGTCATGGAAATTTCTTGTTGTCTTGTGTTTGCCTTTTGGGGACGATGCAAGGTGTTGAGATATTTAGGTCTCTTCCATGTTGACCCAAACGTTTTTTGTTTTCTTTATGTGTCATTCTTCTATTGTGTTTTTAATTCCATGAGTATCTAGGGGAATGATGTCAATTTTGAGCTCACATATTTTATTGTAGCAAAGATGTATACTGTCCCTAGATCAATGGATCCCATATGTGATCATCTTTGTGTTGATAATTGCATTGCATTAGGGAAACCACTTGTTATGAACTAGTTTTATTTAGAAACATATCATCGACATAGGGCTTTCCAAATAATCTCTCATGGCCTTATCATATTGCGCTTATCATCTATGTACCTTAAAGCATTTGCTCATATCATGGTGTCCATTATGTGCTTCACTTTGTTCACACACGCTAGGCTTAGTGATGTGTTGGCTTAGCATTTTGATCATTTGTGTAGCACCTTATCAAAGTTATTGGGACTATAAATATTGGTATGGTTGACATGGGTAACACCTAGTGAAAATCAATCCTCACTAGCCCTTGATTGTTTCTCATTTTGCTACTCTTTTTCAAAGGCTTGCCGAGTGAATATCAGACTTCACTAGCCCGTGGTGTCTTTTCTCATGATTCACCTAACAAATATCAGAATTTGTTATCCCATGATTCATGAATTCCCTAGGTATGGATCCTAGTAAGATTTATGTGGAGCTTGCTAGTTCGTGATTGTCATACCCTCCTTTTGCATTTGCATAGTTTTGTGTTTGTATTGTATTTGTGCATTGCATTGTATTATTGTCATGTATATTTTGTGTTGTCATGCTACACTACATACATGTGTGTTCCCTTGTCCTTATGTTGGTTTATCATGGAATCTTGAATCTTGAGGGCTTGCATGCTTCCCCTAGATTCATTATCATCCCATCTCTTCAACATTTGGATAATTGAACCCTTCTTGACATATTTCTTACTTTAGTGCAAGTTTGAGTGTAAGTTCATACTTTCACTAAAGTGGGGGCTAAATGTAGTGTCATAAATTATCACTTTCGATAATTTTACACTAGATTTTTCTCCCTCCTATGTGCATGGACCTAGAATCGTGTTCCTAATTTCCTAAATTATGCATTCCATGGTCCATTTAATCATTTATCAAGAATAAAATGTATAAAACCAAAGTAGGCATTTGATATTTTGTCCCTGATGCTTAACATCACAAAAAATAGGGTCTGGAAAAGGGCACCCTAGGTGGCCTTCTCCTTCTAATTTGATCCCAAATTTTAATATGTCGGGGTTGGTAATTTTTTATTTAAATTTCAAATACTAAATATCAACTATCAAGATTTAATTTGCAAAAAAATAGATTAATTGCATATAAATACCTAGTCATTTCATCATTTGAAATATAAGAGGAAATCATTGGAAATAAACTAACAAGAAGCACTTAAATTATCAAGTTAAGAGTAGTCAAGAGCAGAATTATTGCAACATTTCATCATCAATGTCAAGATTTATGTGAGTTTGTTCATGTTTATGTATACATTTTGTTTTTGAGGACTAATACTTGTAGGTCTCCAAAACTAATTACCCATCAAGCCTTGACGAGATGTGCATGACTTTAGTCCTTCAAGGAAATCAAATTTGAGTCATGAGTTATATCCAATTGTTGATTCATCATTTAGCCTCTATCTCTCAAAAGGATAAGCTTTCTTTCATCAATTTTTTCATTGTGGAGATAGAAATACCAACACGGGGTTTGACCGAGGTAAGCCCCTATAGGGCATAACCCTTCCTCTCTCTTTGAATGTGCATGTTATAGATTTGAAAAAGATTGAAGGAGGATTGAAAAGGGTGATTCCACAATACTGGTTTACAATTTTTGTCCAAACTGGACACTAAACTGATTTTTTCTAACTAAATCTTCACTTTTAGGTACCTATAGCAGCTAAACCATGATGATTTTGAAGATGATGCAAACTAGTGATTTGTGACATTTTGTCTGTAGATTATAAACACATTTTTTTCAAGATTTTTGGAATCAGATTGCACTTCTTTTTCCATCTCCTTCGAAAATGATTTTTTTCAGTAAACACCATTTTTAAGGAGTGATGCTCACCGTATACAACATAACTTTTTTTCCATGAAGGATAATTTTTTTTTTTTTTTTTCGAATTTAGATTTGTAACTATGATATCTAGCACTTTAATTTGGTTTCATAGTGTTTTATTGAATGTTTTTTTCTTAATCAAGTTTCGAAGTCAAACCAATTACAATTCAGACATAGGCGGACCGTATACAACATAATTTTTTTTGTATGTACATCGAAATTCATTTTTTTTTGTTGGATCAAGGATTTTGATATCTAGTGCACTGATATTTTTCAATTTTTTTTTTAAAATATGTTATTTTTCCATATGTGCAAAGCAAAGAGCTTGATTTTCAGTGAAAACCTATGTTTAATCAAACCAAAAAATCAAATACATAATAAAATCAAAACATATTAAAATTATATTCGTTGGATATCTCGTTCCAAGGACTACCATCATCTAGTTGGGTATGTGAAGTCTCCTCCATTTTCATCCTCAACTCGAGCTTCGAAGGGAAAAATTCTAGAGAAATTTGAAGCCATAAGGGGAGAAGGGGGAAAAGGAAGGTTCAAATGAACCTAGGTTCGAGCGAACCCCCCTTGGAGGTTCGCTCAAACCTAGGTTCACTCAAACCAAGGTTCAAGCGAATCCCCTGTTTCCACTAAGTTTTCCTCTGTTTTTCATTCCGAGAAATGTGGAATATGATGGGACCCAACATTAAATAGGTTCGCTTGAACCAAAAGTTCAACCCCCAAAAACCAAAAAATTCTACATGTGGGCATTTTTTGCAAATTTCCTTCCTCACTGAAATTGTAAACCAATTTTGTGGGTTTATCCAAGACCATTTTATCATTGATGCATTGAAACCCTACAACTTGATAAGATATGAAACTCAATTATCTCAACAACAAATGAAGATTTGACAACAAGATTCAAAAGGAAGAAGTCTTAGATCAAGTATCTAAGGATTGTGAAAGAAGATTTTAGTTTCAATCATCCAGATAAGGGCGCATTGGGCGGCCTCGTTTAGTCAAATCAAGTCCAAATTCAAATCATAAATGCACACAAGTCCGATCTGTTTGTTTTTTATCATCAAATTGGTTTGTCAATTTCTAGATTATATGTTTTCACATTAGAATAGTAAATTTTCATTGTTAGCTAGTTGCATCATTGCATTTCATCAAAATTACCTTTCAAATCCATTTCAAAACCCTCCCAAATGTAAATCCCAAGGGTTGATTGACTCACCTTCTAGGCTGAAAGTCAATTTCATGCCCCCTTGGCCAATTTGAACTCCAATGACCATGTTTGGAAAGGTGACTAATCCTAAGTAAGCCCTAAGGTTTCACTTTCCCAACATATCAAAAGGAATATGGTTTTGCACAAGTATTCTAGGAGGATAGGTATAATTGAAGATTGAACATTGTATTTGATCATTTTTTATTTTTCAAAGATTGATCTAGGAAAAAGCTCCTTGTGATATAATGATCACTTTAAGATATTTTTAAATGCCACTAGATCCCTAGATAATAAGGAAACATAGAGAAGAAATCAAGAGTGATAAGGTGAACTAAAAGATAAAATTTTGCATATTGCAATTGAGATAAATTTGTGTGTGCATGACAAGTTTGCAATCACGGTTTCATCCCTAATAGTCATATTCATCCCCATATGGTCTCACAAAATATTTTAATTATGAGTGATTAACAAGTCATTGCAAACTTTTCCCAATTCAAAGATACATTTGATTCAAATTTGTATCAAACTTATCTTATTCTTCAATTATGGAATGAAATACATTTATGTCTATTTACATTTGTATACATTTCAAATACTGAAACTTAAATCAACTGAATCCACACAGTCAATTAATCTAAATTAAATATGTTCAATAACCTAAACCAAAATAAAATAAGAGTAAAGTCATGTGTTCTTTAATACCCTTGTAAAATACCCTCACCGTGCAGTTAAATTGTTTTTTCACTGCATTAAGGGATTGGCAACTATCCCGTCTCATAACGTGACTAATATGTCAAGAAATTTCAGAAGTCTATTATATTCTTGGAATTTAAGTTCACAGAGAAGATATTATTTGAGAGTGCCTGCAATGTCAATAACAAATCGATACTTGACGTCAGAGTTGAGGAGTCTTTTTATGGCAGTATTCACATATTCCATGGAAATATTCTCAATCTCGCAAGTAATATTGTGCTCAACACAAAAATCTAGCATTTCTTGTGTTTCTTTAATTCCACCTATCATACTTCCATCGATCGTTTTTCTTCCTGCACATATAGACACAAAATTTATAAATTAACCAATATATGTCACTCTAAATCATCTACTTGAACAACATTGAGCTCTTACCAGATAGTAAGGGAAATGTGGATAGCTCCAGTGGCTTGTCAGGTGAACCCACAAGCACCAGCTTTCCACTAAGTTTGAGCAGTTTCAAAAGAGGAGCTATTGGATGCATAACAGACACTGTGTCTATGATGTAATCTAGACTTTTTACTGCTTCCTGGAGACCAAGTGTTCCATTCGGGGTCGATAAAAGAAATTTCAAAACAATAAATATGCAAGGTAAAAGTAAGAATTATCTTGGATGTCCTGGCCATATGAATTCCATCCATTATAGTTCAATTGAGCTTTGGTTAAGAAGCATTTTATGGAACTTAATAACGAAGAACATCTGAATTTATTTGTATATGTTCTTTTATCAACATTTCAGATCAAATTCTATTATCTGTCATCAGAAAATAAATATTAATACATCTATTATTTAAAAACGATCATCAAATTTAAACCCTGACTTCAAACGAATATGGTTAAGAAGCATTTTATGGAACTTAATAACGAAGAACATCTGAATTTATTTGTATAAGTTTTTTTATCAACATTTCAGATCAAATTCTATGATCTGTCATCAGAAAATAAATATTAATACATCTATTATTTAAAAACGATCATCAAATTTAAACCCTGACTTCAAACGAATACTACTTGTACAGGTCAAATGGTAAAACTAATTTAACTGTTATAAAAACTGTAAGGAGATAATCGCATTCATCAAACTGGTTTCATCACTAGTTAAGTAAATTTAAATTGTCTAGAGGAGGACAAAGGGGATCAAGTTTTGAACAGTTGATCTTTCACTAATTTAAACAAGTCTATCATTCTGATGATGGATCAGTGTAATCTAACATGTTAATGAATTTTTTTTTAAACACAATCAAATTCAGAAACAAACTTATGCAATAATATGAATTGTGAAAATTTATTATCATTAATTAAACAAGACTAATTTTGGCTAAAACAAGTCTATCATTCTGATGATGGATCAGTGTAATCTAAAATGTTAATGAATTTTTTTTTTAACACAATCAAATTCAGAAACAAACTTATACAATAATATGAATTCTGAAAATTTATTATCATTAATTAAACAAGACTAATTTTGGAGTATATTTTAAGTTTTTGATTCATTCAAATTTCCAATAAGATCCATTTATTAATATGATTTCAAACAAGTTAAATTTTAAATATGCTATTTAAACTTTAAAACCGACTGTATGTCTATTAAAGAGACCCCAAACTTTTTGTTAGTTAACTCCAACATGATCATAGAAGCACAACTGATTTTGTTATGGTTTACCTGCATTTTCTGGTAATGCTTGCTAAAAATGAATTCATCTGCGCTAAGCAATTCCTTTGCCTCTCGTTCTTTGTGAGAAGAAGTGCTGATAACAGTGACCTTCATGCCGAGTACTTTGCCAAACTTGACCGCCACATGTCCTAAGCCACCCAACCCCACAATGCCCAAATTCTTCTCGTGGGCCGCTTCTGTCATCCCGTAGAATTTCATGGCACCCTAAACTGTTATTCCTGCACAGAGCAGGGGAGCCCCTACATCCAGTGCTAGATTTTCTGGAAAACGCACTACATACTTGCAAGTAAGGAAGGAACCTTTTATATTATACAACACTTTCCTATACAAGTGATGCTTCAACAGGGCATCAGATTATGTGGTATGATTTTCAAGATAGAAATTTTTAGTGAATGCAGAATGACTGGTGTAGAAATACTTCTGTTTGATATCAAAATTATTTTACCTGTAATTGACGACAATTATGTTAGAGTAACCTCCAAAGGTAGGAGTTCCGTCGGGGTAAAATCCGTTGTAAGTGAAGATCCTTTTTCCGCAATAATTTTCTAGGCCTTCCTTGCAGGCCTCGCAGGTGGAGGCGTTGCAAGATCCAACGATGCATCCCACACCCACTCGATCACCAACTTTGAACAACCCTTCACTTTTGCTTCCCACTACAGTTACTATGTCAGCAATCTTGTGCCTGCAATTTATTTACATTATAACTACCTTCAATTTCATAGAAATATACGATCTTAATAGATTTCAAATAAAAATTAAGATTCTCAAACAGAATTTGGGATAAATTTGAGCACTAATAAAAGGGATCAGTTTACAATTGTGATTTGTTGTATTTGATCTTAAATTAAGAATTTTTGCTTTTGGTCAGAGGATTTTATGATCTGTAATATTAGGATCATCAATCTAGGTTGATATTTTTTGGTTCAGAGGGTCAAAAACTGAAGGATATTCATTTTCCTGAGATCCTATAGAGGGTTTAGGCCTGAAAGACTATTCATCTTGTGAATAGAAAGAATGAGGACAATTTGTTTACCCTAGAACATCAGGATAAGTAGTATTTCCCCAGTCGTTCTTGGAGGCATGCAGGTCCGAATGACAGATGCCGCAGAAGAGGATCTTTATTGTCACATCCTCATCTCCATTTGCTCTGTTCTTTATTGTCACATCCTCATCTCCATTTGCTTTGTGCATTTCATATCACTAAATACAATTCTGCTTCAAATCTAATATATCATGGAAAGTACTAGAAGAAGACGCCATAAAGAAATACCTTCGAAAGAAGTGGAAGGGTGAGAGAACAGCAGACGTATCTCTGGCGGCCCACCCCAGAGTTTGCTGAGCCAGACTTTCCGCCATTAAACTACCTTACCTTCGCACTGCAATGAAGAGGACAGAAATACTGTCATAAAGAAATCCGTCATTTTCAGTAGCCGACAAGTGACCACTACTTTCGTGTTTCTGTCCGCCAGCCGCCACGTAAGTTAAATTTAGTTAATCGGCATTTTTTTTTTAATATTTCCATCGATGGAGGGCATTACTACTATATTATTATTAGAAATCACATCTATTGATAGGTGGAGTATATAATATGCTTATAATTGTATAATTAACAGTATGTAGGAGAACTCATGATTATAATATATGGGTATAATCTAAAGTATTGTATAAGCAACTTTTTTTATGATATCAAAACAAGATCTTATTTTGCAAGGAAAATTATATTATATGAATCTATAATTTAATTGTAGGGTAGGGATTGACATTGTATTCCAATTTTGTTTTGTATTGTGTTGTAAACTCTATTGTTATATAATAGTTAGTATCAATTATGTGCATATATTTTATAAATCATTCTTAGGTAATATTAAATAAATGCACGAATGCATATATGTTTTATAAGTCATTCCACTAGTTAGTTAGAATAAAGTATTTATCCCACATGCATGTGATAGTAGTAGTTGTCTTTACTACTTGACTATATATTGTAATAACTTCTCAAGTAGAACGTGTCTTAAAATATTTGTAATTGGAGTGTATGTTCTATTGGGAGGTTGCCCCCTTAAAGTGGTGTTCCAAAGATAATAAAAGTATTGTGTTTTCCTAATTTTTGTGTGTATTGTTTTATTTGACTTTCAAGTTCATTACAAGTGGTATCTAAGCTCTTTTGAGAGTAATTTTTCAAAAAAATGATCAATTTATGACTTTCTAAAATTATCCACAGTATGTGCTCTCACTTCATCATCAAGGGATATTGGTGATTAGAAAGTGGTTATAGTTGTTATTCTAGACTAAACCTCTTACCTTAGTTTTGTCAAAAAAATTCTTTGCAAGTAGTTTATTTTTTTATTTGTAAGTTGCAAACCTTATGCTAAGGGTTTTCAAATATCTGTAGGAGAGTTATCATTCTCAACTAGGCTAGATTCCTCATAAAGGGTCTATTAAAGTGAGAAATATCTTGTCTCCAATACCTAGCCTCAAACGAATTTTGTATTTGATTGTGAGATCCCATGTACCTTCAAGTATATTATAAGACCCCATGAGAATTATTTTCTAGCTTTTCTAGGTACGTAACTTTCAATCATTTGAATTCTTTGATGCATGGAAATGGGGAGCTAAAAGAGGGTCAAAACTAGCTACTTTTATTAAAAAACAATAGCAAAAAGTAAACTTCAACGAGTAATTTAACATGCCTATGAGGTATGAATAAGAATACTAATGCTCAAAATCTAGTTTCAAAAATACTATTTTATAGAAATCTAATGGAGATTAAGAGGGTCAAAGTTTGAGAGCACATGAAGTGGTTTAGTTTTTAACCCAAAAATATAACATAGTGTCATGTGTGATTGTTGGTAAATTATATTAAATGACTATAATTAAATCTCTTCAAAGAGTATGCAAATTTCATTTTTTATTAGTACAACATTGGATTAACCATTGATATATTGTGTGAAATTTTAAATCAACAAATAGTGATAATTAACCACATGGCACTAGGTATACATGGAGAAAATCTTTAAATAAAGTTCCACAATCAAAGAGAGACTCAAGTTGTATTAATATTGAATAAAAAAGTACATAAACAATACACTTCTCTAGGTGGCTATTGGTAGAGACACTGTTGGTGGTGGTTGTGAGGTGGGGAGATAGGACAAAGATCTGGGTGTGGTTGAAAAATCGAGGAGGTTGTCGACGCATATTGCTAACCTGAAGAACAAGGCCTTGGAGTTTCTGACCAAGGAACCCAATGAGGCTGGTGAGGACAATAATTCTAGTGATAAGACAGTGACCATTGTGGATTCTCCTCAGCAGGACTTGCCCAAGGAGGAGGAGGACAAGGAGAATATGAATCAGGAAGAGGAGGATGCAGAAAAGAAAGAAGCCAAACAAGAGCCTTTGAAGGTAGATCCTCTATCTGATGACTTTTCTTATCTTGATGATGATGCTACCTCCATGTATAATTTGTTGGATATGGCTAGAGATGGGGCCACTGGTACCTTTAAATTAGCTAAGTGCTTCGTGCAGGATTTCAATAATATTAACAATAAAATCAGAGGTTTAAAGGAAAATCTGAAGAATGTTCCAAAAAGTTCGGTGTTGTAAATTTATTGATAGAATGGTGGACCTTGAAGGTTCCTAGCATGACTTTAAATCTCTTTGTGATGAAATATTGTCTACTCTGGAAGCCAAGGTTTTAGGTATAAATGCAGATATCAATTTTTTTTTGTAGGCATGCCATATCTTTGTAAAGAATAACACAGACTCTTTGGAAGTCCTTTTTAGAAAAAATAGTGAGCTCAGAGAGAATCGGGTTTATTTCTTTGAGCTTATGGAGAAAGAGTGCACGGTAAAGGGCAAAGGTAAAAAAGGTGCTAAGGATGATTAAAAAGGACCTGTTGTTAGAGGGTCAACTGATTGGAAGAAATCATTTGATGTTGAGAAGGAGTTGTTGGATATGGTTGAAAAGCATAGGAACCAACAGATAGAGGTGGACAATACTTTGAGTGGCCTGAACTAGTCTTTTTCTTTGTTGCTTTCTATTTCCTGTTGGGTGTAGGTTTCTTTTAGGTTATTTTGTGGCTGTTGGGTGCTAATGGTAGCTTCTTGTTTTATTTTTAGATTAGCATCCACTTTGTTGTGTTTTTTGGTTTTTGGGTTGCTGGTGGTGGTTTTTTAGATTATCCTTTCGTGCAACATTTTGTATCTGATGTTGTAAAGGGTTTTGGGGCCCCTTCAAAACCTGATTTTCCCTTTTAATCAAAATAATACACTTCTCTCTTTAATTTAATGATAGTTTAATAACACCTGTGAACCTATAAAATAGTCCATAAAACATGTATCCAATTTATAGAGTAGAGTTGAGAGAAAACAACAAGTAGATTCTTGAAACCATATACCACTAAAACCATGGTATGACCAAAACGCATCACCCATCTTTTCTTAATTAATTTATCCATGAATATAAAATATAAATTGTAAGGTATCTTTGGCCAATAAATACACATGACTCACATCTCCAATTCTAGTGCTCCACTACGGAGGTTACAACTCATGTGGGTCCCATCCATGATGCAAGGATCCTCCATTCCCAATTCTAGTGCCTAGAATGGAGAAAGGACTATAAATGATTTCTAATTGTTTTTTAATAACTATCGTCATGCTCCACTTCCTTCATGAATGTAACTAAAACTAATGTCTAAGTCAATTAGAATAATTAAATTAAATAATATTATCTCTCATCCACCTAAGGGATTGTCCACGCACCCTCTCCAATTTTTTTGGATACATGACATATATTATACATTACAATTGAAATTGAATATCACACTATCCTAATATTCATATGCATGATATTTTTGAGATGGTGAAATAGGATCTAAGGTAAAGAATTAACCTAAGTTACTCATTCCACCATCAACATTAGGAGACATAAAAGTAACAAGAGAAACTATTTGGTCATTGTCCTCAAGGGAGAGCCAAACAATTGGTCAAGGTTTTGGTACCCTTTTTGTTGGATGATGAGATGTGATGATTGATTGTGAAGTGTTCCAAACTAGATGAATTAAGACTGCAGAGATGAGATGTTACAAAATTTGGAAAAATTTAGAGTAGAAAGATAAAAACAAAGAGCAAAATTGGAGAGTGGAGACAAAGAGAAATTTAGCATTCAAACTTGAGGTAGAACTAGCAGGATAGGGGCACTAGATTCCCTAGTCTCGAGATGCTAATTTTTAGGATTTGAAAGCTAATACAAGTACAATAAGGTCTGGAGGTCTTTAACTATGAAAACCCAAATTTGAAGTCCAACATTTTGTGAATAATCATCTCGCCCTAATTTGATGATGAAAGGTACATGAATAGTGAAATTAGGGTTTTTTATGCCTGGATATCTCCAATCCAATTGAATCAAATTTTGACCTCTAACTTGCAAGAAGGAAAAGGGGAGAAGAGTTGTGTTGTATAGGGGCGTACCTTGATCAAACCTCATTTTTGGTGTATCCACCTCTACATATAGTTATGATGATGATGACACAAATCATGTGTGATAGGGAGAGGAGGTAAATGGATAAAAATGAATGATAAATAACACATATAGCTATGATGATGATGTTATATTCAAACATGTGGAGCTAGGTGGAGAAATACCTAGTACTTGTAAATACTCAACATGGCTCTAGGAAAATTCATCACCAACAATTCACCGAAGGAAAATTCACCACGAGCAATTCATTGTCATGGAAAATTCATAGACGAAAAATTCACCACCAACAATTCACCATGGTTGAAAATTAATCGCATTAATATTTTTTAATATATATTTCAAAAACTTTGATATTATTAAAAATATTAATGCGGTTAATTTTCAGCTATTTTACTTGGCGGTGAATTTTTCGTCAGTGAATTTTAGACGGCGGTGAATTTTCCTTTGGTGAATTACTGACGATGAATTTGCTGGATGCCACTCAACACACACGTCAAGCGTACCTACTCCATGCATATAAATAGTCAAAGCATTGCATAAGCCCCATGGTGTACAACATCATATCTATAATTTCAATGCATTTAAATGATAAATTTCATAATATCATTTCATTATAGCATCTATATTAATGCATAAATTCATGAACCAAATGTAACATAGATTTTGGTACCACCTTAGGGTTCTCTAACACTTCTAGGGTTTTTCACCTAAAAGGAGAGAGGGATACCAAAATAGCAATGTTACATTCAAGAGTAATACAAGTGTGTGTGTGAATGTGTCTAAATGTAGGGTGATCCCACAAAGCTGGTTTACAATTTCTGAGAGGAACTGATTTTTTGCTGAAATCACATATTTTTAGAAAATATAATGATTTAAGCCTTTAAAAGTTCCATTTTAAGGATTCCAATTGAAGAGGGTTTGATCAAACCACCTCAGATCAAAAACCCTTGGATATAACCTCGCTTGTTTTAAACCATACCTATAAATGAGTCTCCTTTACAACTATCAAAATGCTGACAAAAAATAACTTTTGATTTACCTTTTGGGGGATCAAATAAATTAATTTAAAATTTATTTCAAATTATTATGGTATTCCTCGAAATGAGCTATCCCATGAATATAATTTTAATATGTTTTGGTTTTATTATCTATGTGTTTTTTTAGTTTTATTAAACATAGGTTTTTCACCAAAAATCTATCTCTCTGTTTTGCACATGTGGAAAAATAGAAAATTATCAAAATATTTTTTTTTAAAATATGCTTGTGCTGGGTATTGATTTCCTTGATCCATTAAAAAAAATAAAATTCAATTTCGATACATAAAGAAAAAGTTATGTTGTATACAGTCCGCCTATGTCTGAATTGCAATTGGTTTGACTTCGAAACTCTATTAAGGAAAAAATATTCAATAAAAATACTATGAGACCAAATGAAAGTGATAGATATCATAGTTAAAAATCTAAATTTGAAAAAAATAGAATTTTATCCTTTATACAAAAAAATTTATCTTGTATACAGTGAGCGTCACTTTTTAAAAATGTTGTTTTCTGAAAAAAACTAGTTTTCATGGGAGATGGAAAAGGAAGTGCAATCTTATTCCAAAAAAATTGAAAAAAATATTTTTAGAATCTACAGACAAAATGTGATGAGACTCTAGTTTACATCATCTCCAAATTCCTCATGGTTTAGCCGCTATAGGTGTCTGAATGTGAAGATTTAGTTAAAAACAATAATTTCAGTGTCCAGTTTGGCCAAAAATTGTAAACCACTATTGTGGGATCACCCTGCCAACACAATAATTTAAATGTTGGAAATTGATGAAAGAGACTAAGTACTAATGTAAGACCTAGAAAATGCATTTTGTTTGAAAACACATTGTGATATGTAGAGAGATAGATTGAATGCAATAAAGAACAAGATAGGAGGGCAGATAAGTAGGACTGCACTTGGAAAATGGTAGAGGCTGGAGTGAAGGTTGTAGATGTCCCAATTTTTTTGCAAAATCTAATTTTTAAGCCTAGCGGAACACTTGTGCCAAACTGGGTGACTTAGTCTAGTTTCGGGAAAAATTTGAAAACTTGCATCAAAGCTAGTTTCAGCCCAATGGGTATCCAAATCTATAGAAATCTCTGAAAAATTGCACAATGGGACTAAGTCGCCACAACTGGGGGAAGTTTCCACTTTTTCTTTTCTAAAAATAAGAAAGGGGAATCTGCAAACCTCGACCTGCACTTTTGCTCCTAGTAATTTTTCAGATATGAAACTTTAGAACTCAACCTTTAGGTGTTCTCCAAGCCTCTTTTAGGGTTTAAACAACCTTGAAGGGCTTTACTAAGTTGTTTAGAACATTCCACACCTTTCTCTTTGATAAATCTGCAAGCAAGACCTACAAATCACACAAAGAGAAATAAATGTTCGATGTTAGGGCATGGGGGTTTGCCTTGGTCAAACCCATTTTAGGTAATTAAACCAAAATGAAGAGATAAGATAATGAAGCATGAAACAATGGAGTTAGAGACTTTCCTTCATGATAGATCTTGAGTTGCGGCAATGATTGTTGAAGAATCTGCCCTTGAATGCTTGCTTGATGACTTAGAATGCTGAAACCCTAGCTTGCTTGAGAAGAATGATGAATGAAGAGAGAAGAAGATAGAAGACAATAGAAGGAAGAAGACCCAAAATGAGTGGAAAACCACATATTTATACATGATTTTCCCTAATTTCTCAAAAATACTTCATCACATACCGACCTTAGGGTTTAGGAGACAATATCCCACCAGAAGTTTGGATTAAATTTGATTTTTATGCCACATGGACTAAGTCGCTCGAGGTGGTGACTTAGTCTACTTGCAAAATTTTAAGTTGATGTCAGGAATTAAAGTGTGATTAATATTGTTTAACGAGATTGTCTTCTGAAACACACTTAAGTAGGGCCTATAAGTGCATTAAGGGGTCATTTAAACATAAGAAAGGGTCAATTTGTTGATGACAGGCCTAGGGAAGTGTGAGAATTTATTACAAAAATTTGAAATAAGGCTTGGTAAAGGGTAAGAAGAGGTTGTTTAGGTGAATTGTAATGAAAGGGTCCTAGAAAAGTGTGAAAGTGGGTAACAACATTTCACAACACCTTTACAAGACACCATAGAATTCTAATAGGGTTCAAGACCTAATGTGAATGGGGTGAAGCCACAATAGTGGTTTACAATTCAAGTGAGGAAAGAAAATTCACAAAAAATGACCCTAAGGCAAAAAAAAATGATTTTAGGGGTTCATACGAACCTATTGGTTCAACTGAACCAATATGGAGTTCGCTCAAACCAGGGTTCGACCAAACCCCTTTGAATTTTGGCCGCCAAAAAAAACAACAAAATGCATAGGAAAGGGGTTCGAGCGAACCTCTTTGAAGGGGTTCGCTCGAACCCCTATGGGTTTGTACAAACCCCCTTATCCCTCATCCCCCATCTGAGACACACAAAAATCCTAAATTTTGGCACTTCGGAGCTTGAGTTGAGGATGAAAATGGAGGAATCTTCACAAACCCAACTAGAATCAGGTAGTACTAAAAACGAGTTATCCAACAAATATAGTTTTAATATGTTTTGGTTTTATTATGTATGTGTTTTTTTAGTTTTATTAAAAATAGGTTTTTCACCGAAAATCAAGCTCTCTGTTTTGCACATGTGGAAAAATATCAGATTATCAAAATAAAATTTTAAAAAATATTTTGGTACTGAGTATTGATGCCCTTGATCCATTAAAAAAAGAAAAATTTAATTTCGACGCATAGAAAAAAAGTTATGTTGTATACAGTCCGCCTATGTCTGAATTGCAATTGGTTTGATTTTGAAACTTGATTAAGGAAAAAATATTCAATAAAAAACTATGAGACCAAATGAGAGTGCTAGATATTGTAGTTACAAATATAAATTCAAAAAAAATAGAATATTATCCTTCATACAAAAAAATTATGTTGTATACGGTGACCGCCACTTTCTAAAAATGTTATTTTTTGAAAAAACCAATTGTTGTCGGAGATGGAAAAAGAAGTGCAATATGATTCCAAAAAATTTGAAAAAATTATTTTTAGAATCTACAGAAAAAATGTGATGAGACTCTAGTTTACATCATCTTCAAATTCCTCACAGTTTAGCCGCTATAGGTGCCCGAATGTGAAGATTTAGTTAAAAATAATAATTTGAGTGTCCAGTTTGGCCAAAAATTGTAAACCACTATTGTGGGATGACCCAATGTGTTGGCCACATTACAACATTAAATCTAGGTAAAAATAGGTCAAAAACCACAAGAAAGGCCCAAATGAGTGAAATTTTCCAAAGGATACATTTTTTGTGACACATTTAGCCCCCACTTTAGTGAGAGGATGAAATTGCTTCAAACTCATTTTGAAGTAGCCATTCAAGAGAAGGGTCCAATTGTACCAATGCAAATGGTTTAGGATAACAAAGATGAAGGATACGGTCAAGTCTCCTAGGATCCGAGATCCTAAGTCAAACCAACATAAGCGCAAAAGGACACCTAGGGTTCTCTAACACTTTTAACACTTCGTTATTCATTCTCTTGATTGTAGCCCAAAGTTGAGCCTTGATAGTAATGTTTGGGATCCTTCCAGTGCATCAAAATTTCAAACAAGACTCACAAAGGATATTTTAGAGGTGTACATAGTGAGGAGTGCGTACAATTTTACATTTGATCCTCATGTACACGACTTATTCTAGATGCATAGTTTAGTGGCGCATGTGATGGACAGTTTGTATGACAACTTACCTTTCGCAGGGTTTGGAAGCAAGTATGATTAGTCTTTTGATTTGCTTCCTTTTGAGACTCATATTTTAATGACACTTAATGGTGTGATTGAATTGATTCAACAGATGCAGTTAGTTGTGCTAGTACTGGTGTTGCAGGAGTTGTTTGGTGATAGCAAGGACATTACACAAATCTACTTGTGGGACCCAGGTGGAGTGATCTTACAAAGGTTTTTTCTCTTGGCGGTGGAGATTGCTTGGGGACAAGCAATTTTAGGAGGGGTAGATTGTAATGTCCCCATTTTGGAGGGAGAGTAATTTAATTAAATTAATTGATTAAGTTTTCCAAAATAATGATATTTCATAAGGATGACTAATTGATTATTTTAATTAAATTAAAAGTGGTATTAAATTAATTATTTGTAAGGTTATCAAATAAATAAATATTATAAGGTGACCTTATATTTTATTAATTTAATAAAGTGACTTAAAATATTATATCATAAAGTCACTAAAAATGTAAAATGTATCTTTTATCCCACATTGACAAGGAAAGTGTGTGAGCTCTCCTAGGAAAAGTATAAAAGGATCTTAAGGGCTCATTTTTGGACATCCAGGTATTGATATTTGTTTGTTGAAGATTGTTCTAGTGAAGGAGACAACTAGGGTATTTTCCATTTCCAACCATTGGGAATGAAAACTCTCATTGGTTATGCAATTTTGAGGTTGTGGAATATCAACTGAATTATTGCTAATTGAGTGGGCTTCACTTCAAAAGTTCAATTTGTGTTTCATTGCAAATTTTGTGGCCTTTGGAAAAATTTGGATATTGGATAAGTTGCAGATCAACTTATTGAAGAAAATTGATTTGTCTTGCTAATACGTTTGAACATTGAAGGGAAAATCAAATTGTTTCTTTGTTCGTCTAGAATTTCAAGGCATTCATTGAAGATCATATTGTTGTTTGAGAATTCATCATTTCTTCTTCTATTGGGATGATTTGAATTCTAAAGTTTATGACAGTCAAGATGGCATCTTGCTAAGATCCATGATTTTTCTCTTGAAGGTCTCTTTTGCCATCGATTGTTTATGGGTATTTGGGCGCAATACTTGGCAATGATAATTTTGGTGAAAGAATTCAGCCTTTGCTACTGAGTATAATTTATTTATGAAGATTTGTTAGCAAAATAAGGGCGGCTCATTTTTGGGTTTGATTTTGGCTTAATAGAGTCCTCTTCCATTGCATTGTAGATGCCACATCTTCTTCAAGCTAAGGCGTACATTTATTCCAGGTTCTTGCATCTTTTCAAGTCCATTTTGCATTAGTATATCAGATTTCTTAGGTGCTGCTATAGATGGTCTTTCATATCAGATTTAGAATTGTAATAGAATATAAATTGTAGGCCGAGAGTCTTGGATATTCACATTAGCATTGTACTTGAGATTGCATTCAATGAAGGAGGGATAAGTTGCATGCCAATTTTTTGTTGAAATGCTTCTATTGATTAGCTCTAGAATATCTTATGAGTATGTATGCCAAGTGTTTGCAAAAATGCTACTTGGCTATAGGTGTGCACATTTCTTATGTAGAACTCATGTCTATGCATCCAAAAAGCCAAAATAAAATTGTGTTTGCATCTAGTTCATTACTTAGACATTGTAGAGTTAATTTGCAAGCTTTTAGACTTTGATTGAAATTATTTCAAGCAAAACAAGCAAATTGAAAACATGTAAACTACTAGTAGAGAGGTTGCATACAAAGTGTTTGATGATATTCCTTGAGGCCTAAATCAACAAACATAGGTCAGATATTGTAAGGAAAACATCGGTGGTTTCAAGAAGTGTGAGCATTGCCATTTTGGTCTATCCTTCTCCCTTAGTTGAAAGATCCTAAAGTGTTATAAGGCATTAGTAACCAAGATCTTTGTTTCACATTTTGAACCTAACAATATTCCTTGAAGCTGAAAATTTAGGTCTAAAGTTGTAAGGGATATTATAATGGTATTAGAGCACCAAAATGTAACGAAGATTTTGGTACCACCTAGGGTTCTCTAACACTTCTAGGGTTTTTCACCTAAAAGGAGAGAGGGATACCAAATTGGCAATGTTACATTGAAAGATTAATGTGAGTGTGATTGAATATGTCTAAATTCAATGATTTAAATGTTGGAAATTGATGAAAGAGACTAAGTACTAATGTAAGACCTAGAAAATGCATTTTGTTTGAAAACCCATTGTGCTATGTAGAGAGATAGATTGAATGCAATAAAGAACAAGATAGGAGGGAAAATAAGGAGTGCACCTGGAAAATGGAAAAGGCTGGAGTGAAGGCTGTAGATGCCCCAAAAATTATGCAAAATTTGATTTTTAAGCCTGGCGGGACACTTGTGCCAAACTAGGTGACTTAACCAAATGTTGAAAAATGAAGGTAAAACTGTAGTAAAAATGTAGCTTAAAACTTGTAAATCTTGAGTAATTGTAGATTCAAATTTAGTATTCTTTGTCACAATTCCTTGTGTATGATTAATCTTGAATTAGATCAATTTTAATGTTGTAGAAAGTAGACAGAAGATTGTAGAAGAAATATAAGGAAGCATATCAAGGAGAATTGAATCAATGTTACTGTAATCTTATTCAAAGGTTAAATAATAAAAGCAAGACCAATTATGGTGGACTTTTTTCTCGAAAGGGTTTCTCCAATTTCAAGAAAATTTTGGAAAACTGCACCGAAGCCTATTTCAACCAAATGGGTATCTGAATCTGCAAAAATCTCTAAAAACCTTGCATAGTAGGACTAAGTCGCCACAATTGGGGGAAGTGTCCACTTCATCTTTTCTAGAAATTTGAAAGGGGAATTTGTAGACCTTAACCTGCACTTCTGCTCCTGGTAATTTTCTGGATCTGAAACTGCAGAACTCGACATGTAGGTGTTCTCCAAGCCTATTTTAGGGTTTAGATAACCTTGAAGGGCTTTACTAAGTTGTTTAGAACATTCCACACCTTTCTCTTTAATAAATCTGCAAGCAAAACCTACAAATCACACAAAGAGAAATAAATGTTGGATGTTAGTGCATGGGGGTTTGCCTTGGTCAAACCCATTTTAGGTAATTAAACCAAAATGAAGAGATAAGATAAAGAAGCATGAAACAATGGAGTTAGAGACTTCCGTTGATGATAGATCTTGAGTTGCTACAATGATTGTTGAAGAATCTGCCCTTGAATGCTTGCTTGATGACTTAGAATGTTGGAATCCTAGCTTGCTTGAGAATAATGATGAATGAAGAGAGAAGAAGATAGAAGACAATAGAAGGAAGAAGACCCAAAATGAGTGGAAAACCACATATTTATACATGATTTTCTCTAATTTCTCAAAAATACTTCATCACATATCGACCTTAGGGTTTAGGAGACAATATCCCACTAGAAGTTTGGATTAAATTTGATTTTTATGCCACATGGGACTAAGTCGCTCGAGGTGGTGACTTAGTCTACTTGCAAAATTTTAAGTTGATGTTAGGAATTAAAGTGTGATTAATATTTTTTTAATGAGATTGTCTTCCAAAACACACTCAAGTAGGGCCTATAAGTGCATTAAGGGGTCATTTAAACATAAGAAAGGGTCAATTTGTTGATGACAGGCCTAGGAAAGTGTGAGAGTTTGTTACAACACTTTGAAATAAGGCTTGGTAAAGGGTAAGAAGAGGTTATTTAGGTGAATTGTAATGAAAGGGTCCTAGAAAAGTGTGAAAGTGGGTAACAACATTTCAAAACACCTTTACAAGACACCATAGAATTCTTATTGATTCACAAGGGTTCAAGACCTAATGTGAATGGGGTGAAGCCACAATAGTGGTTTACAATTCAAGTGAGGAAGGAAAACTCACAAAAAATGACCCCAAGGCAAAAAAAATGATTTTAGGGGTTCGTATGAACCTATTGGTTCAACTGAACCAATATGGGGTTTGCTCGAACCAGGGTTCGACCAAACCCCTTTGAATCTTGGCCACCAAAAGAAACAACAAAATGCATAGGAAAGGGGTTCGTACGAACCCCCTTATCCCTCATCCCCCATCTGAGACACAAAAAAATCCTAAATTTTGGCACTTCGGAGCTTGAGTTGAGGATGAAAATGGAGGAATCTTCAGAAACCCAACTAGAATCAGGTAGTCCTCAAAACTAGTTATCCAACGAATATAGTTTTAATATGTTTTGGTTTTATTATGTATGTGTTTTTTTAGTTTTATTAAAAATAGGTTTTTCACCGAAAATCAAGCTCTCTGTTTTGCACATGTGGAAAAATACCAGATTATAAAAATAAAATTTTAAAATTTTTTTTGGTGCTGGGTATTGATGTCCTTGATCCATTAAAAAAAGAAAAATTTAATTTCGATGCATAGAAAAAACGTTATGTTGTATACACTCTGCCTATGTCTGAATTGCAATTGGTTTGACTTCGGAACTTGATTAAGGTAAAAATATTCAATAAAAAACTATGAGACCAAATGAGAGTGCTAGATATTATAGTTACAAATCTAAATTTGAAAAAAATAGAATTTTATCCTTCATACAAAAAAAGTTATGTTGTATACGGTGAGCCTCACTTTTTAAAAATGTTGTTTTTTGAAAAAACAAGTTTTCATCAGAGATGGAAAAAGAAGTGCAATATGATTCCAAAAATTTTGAAAAAATTATTTTTAGAATCTACAGACAAAATGTGATGAGACTCTAGTTTACACCATCTTCAAATTCCTCACGGTTTAGCCGCTATAGGTGCTCGAATGTGAAGATTTAGTTAAAAATAATAATTTGAGTGTCCAGTTTTGCCAAAAATTGTAAACCACTATTGTGGGATGATCCAATGTGTTGGCCACATTACAACATGAAATCTAGGCAAAAATAGGTCAAAAACCACAAGAAAGGCCCAAATGAGTGAAAATTTCCAAAGGATACATTTTTTGTGACACATTTAGCCCCTACTTTAGTGAGAGGATGAAATTGCTTCAAACTCATACTGAAGTAGCCATTCAAGAGAAGGGTCCAATTGTACCAATGCAAATGGTTTAGGATAACAAAGATGAAGGATACGGTCAAGTCCCCTAGGATCTGAGATCCTAGGTCAAACCAACATAAGCACAAAAGGACACCTAGGGTTCTCTAACACTTCTAACACTTCGTTATTCATTCTCTTGATTGTAGCCCAAAGTTGAGCCTTGATAGTAACGTTTGGGATCCTTACAGTGCATCAAAATTTCAAACATGACTCACAAAGGAGATTTCAGAGGTGTACATAGTGAGGAGTGCGTACAATTTTACATTTGATCCTCATGTACATGACTTATTCTAGATGCATAGTTTAGTGGCATATGTGATGGACAATTTGCATGACAACTTACCTTGCGCAGGGTTTGAAAGCAAATATGATTAGTCTTTTGATTTGCTTCCTTTTGAGACTCATTTTTTAATGACACTTGATGGCGTGATTGAATTGATTCAACATATGCTGTTAGTTGTGCTAGTGCTGGTGTTGTAGGAGTTGTTTGGTGATAGCAAGGACATTACACAAATCTACTTGTGGGACCCAGGTGGAGTGATCTTACAAAGGGTTTTTCTCTTGGAGGTGGAGATTGCTTGGGGACAAGCAATTTTAGGAGGGGTGGATTGTAATGTCCCCATTTTGGAGGGAGAGTAATTTAATTAAATTAATTGATTAAGTTTTCCAAAATAATGATATTTCATAAGGATGACTAATTGATTATTTTAATTAAATTAAAAGTGGTATTAAATTAATTATTTGTAAGGTTATCAAATAAATAAATATTATAAGGTGAACTTATATTTAATTAATTTAATAAAGTGACTTAAATAAAATATTATATCATAAAGTCACTAAAAATGTAAAATGTATCTTTTATCCCACATTGACATGGAAAGTGTGTGAGCTCTCCTAGGAAAAGTATAAAAGGATCTTAAGGGCTCATTTTTGGACATCCAGGTATTGATATTTGTTTGTTGAAGATTGTTCTAGTGAAGGAGACAACTAGGGTATTTTCCATTTCCAACCATTGGGAATGAAAACTCTCATTGGTTATGCAATTTTGAGGTTGTGGAATATCAACTGAATTATTGCTAATTGAGTGGGCTTCACTTCAAAAGTTCAATTTGTGTTTCATTGCAAATTTTGTGGCCTTTGGAAAAATTTGGATATTGGATAAGTTGCAGATCAACTTATTGAAGAAAATTGATTTGTCTTGCTAATACGTTTGAACATTGAAGGGAAAATCAAATTGTTTCTTTGTTCGTCTAGAATTTCAAGGCATTCATTGAAGATCATATTGTTGTTTGAGAATTCATCATTTCTTCTTCTATTGGGATGATTTGAATTCTAAAGTTTATGACAGTCAAGATGGCATCTTGCTAAGATCCATGATTTTTCTCTTGAAGGTCTCTTTTGCCATCGATTGTTTATGGGTATTTGGGCGCAATACTTGGCAATGATAATTTTGGTGAAAGAATTCAGCCTTTGCTACTGAGTATAATTTATTTATGAAGATTTGTTAGCAAAATAAGGGCGGCTCATTTTTGGGTTTGATTTTGGCTTAATAGAGTCCTCTTCCATTGCATTGTAGATGCCACATCTTCTTCAAGCTAAGGCGTACATTTATTCCAGGTTCTTGCATCTTTTCAAGTCCATTTTGCATTAGTATATCAGATTTCTTAGGTGCTGCTATAGATGGTCTTTCATATCAGATTTAGAATTTTAATAGAATATAAATTGTAGGCCGAGAGTCTTGGATATTCACATTAGCATTGTACTTGAGATTGCATTCAATGAAGGAGGGATAAGTTGCATGCCAATTTTTTGTTGAAATGCTTCTATTGATTAGCTCTAGAATATCTTATGAGTATGTATGCCAAGTGTTTGCAAAAATGCTACTTGGCTATAGGTGTGCACATTTCTTATGTAGAACTCATGTCTATGCATCCAAAAAGCCAAAATAAAACTGTGTTTGCATCTAGTTCATTACTTAGACATTGTAGAGTTAATTTGCAAGCTTTTAGACTTTGATTGAAATTATTTCAAGCAAAACAAGCAAACTGAAAACATGTAAACTACTAGTAGAGAGGTTGCATACAAAGTGTTTGATGATATTCCTTGAGGCCTAAATCAACAAACATAGGTCAGATATTGTAAGGAAAACATCGGTGGTTTCAAGAAGTGTGAGCATTGCCATTTTGGTCTATCCTTCTCCCTTAGTTGAAAGATCCTAAAGTGTTATAAGGCATTCGTAACCAAGATCTTTGTTTCACATTTTGAACCTAACAATATTCCTTGAAGCTGACAATTTAGGTCTAAAGTTGCAAGGGATATTATAATGGTATTAGAGCACCAAAATGTAACGAAGATTTTGGTACCACCTAGGGTTCTCTAACACTTCTAGGGTTTTTCACCTAAAAGGAGAGAGGGATACCAAATTGGCAATGTTACATTGAAAGATTAATGTGAGTGTGATTGAATATGTCTAAATTCAATGATTTAAATGTTGGAAATTGATGAAAGAGACTAAGTACTAATGTAAGACCTAGAAAATGCATTTTGTTTGAAAACCCATTGTGATATGTAGAGAGATAGATTGAATGCAATAAAGAACAAGATAGGAGGGAAAATAAGGAGTGCACCTGGAAAATGGAAAAGGCTGGAGTGAAGGCTGTAGATGCCCCAAAAATTATGCAAAATTTGATTTTTAAGCTTGGCGGGACACTTGTGCCAAACTAGGTGACTTAACCAAATGTTGAAAAATGAAGGTAAAACTGTAGTAAAAATGTAGCTTAAAACTTGTAAATCTTGAGTAATTGTAGATTCAAATTTAGTATTCTTTGTCACAATTCCTTGTGTATGATTAATCTTGAATTAGATCAATTTTAATGTTGTAGAAAGTAGACAGAAGATTGTAGAAGAAATATAAGGAAGCATATCAAGGAGAATTGAATCAACGTTATTTTAATCTTATTCAAAGGTTAAATAATAAAAGCAAGACCAATTCTGGTGGAGTTTTTTCTCGAAAGGGTTTCTCCAGTTGCAAGAAAATTTTGGAAAACTGCACCGAAGCCTATTTCAACCAAATGGGTATCTGAATCTACAAAAATCTCTAAAAACCTTGCACAGTAGGACTAAGTCACCACAATTGGGGGAAGTGTCCACTTCATCTTTTCTAGAAATTTGAAAGGGGAATCTATAGACCTCAACCTGCACTTCTGCTTCTGGTAATTTTCTGGATCTCAAACTGCAAAACTTGGCATGTAGGTGTTCTCCAAGCCTATTTTAGGGTTTAGACAACCATGAAGGGCTTTAACAAGTTGTTGATAACATTCCACTCCTTTCGCTTTGATAAAAAGAAGAGTTGCAAATCACACAAAGAGAGAAAGAAATGTTGGATGTTAGGGCATGGGGGTTTGCCTTGGTCAAACCCCTTTTAGGTAATTAAACCAAAATGAAGAGATAAGATAATGAAGCATGAAACAATGGAGTTAGAGACTTCCCTTGATGATAGATCTTGAGTTTCTGCAATGATTGTTGAAGAATTTTCCCTTGAATGATTGCTTGATGACTTAGAATGCTGAAACCCTAGCTTGCTCGAGAATAATGATGAATGAAGAGAGAAGGAGATAGAAGACAATATACAAAAGAAGACCCAAAATGAGTGGAAAACCACATATTTATACATGATTTGCCCTAATTTCCTAAAAAATACCTCATCACAGGCCGACCTTATGGTTTAGGAGATAATATCTTGCCAAAATTTTAGATTAAATTTAATTTTTATGCCACATGGGACTAAGTCACCCAAGGTGGCGACTTAGTCCACTTGGGAAATTTTATGTGGATGTCGAGAATTAAAATGTGATTAATATTGTTTAACGGGTTTGTCTTGCGAAACACACTTAAGTAGGGCCTATAAGTGCATTAAGGGGTCATTTGAACATAAGAAAGGGTCAATTTGTTGATGACTAGCCTAGGAAAGTGTGAGAGTTTGTTACAACCTTTTACAACACTTTGAAATAAGGCTTGGTAAAGGGTAAGAAGAGGTTATTTAGGTGAATTGTAATGAAAGGGTCCTAGAAAAGTGTGAAAGTGGGTTACAACAATTCACAACACCTTTACAAGACACCATATAGTTCTTATTGATTCACAAGGGTTCACACCATATAGTTCTTATTGATTCACAAGGGTTCAAGACATAATGTGAATGTGCTGGCCACATTAGAACATTAAATCTAGGCAAAACTAGGTCAAAAACCACAAGAAAGACCCAAATGAGAAAAAAATGTCCAAGGATACATTTTTTTGCGACACATTTAGCCCCTACTTTAGTGAGAGGATGAAATTGCTTCAAACTCACACTAAAGTAGCCATTCAACAGGGGTCCACTTGTGCCAATGCGGATGACAAAGGATGACAAAGATCAAGTAGGTAGCGCAAGCCACCAAGATCAAGATCCTAAGTCAAACCAACATAAGTGCAAAAGGACACGTATTAGGGTGAATGATTTGTAGCAAAACAAGATACATGATCATGCAATGACAAGAACTAGAAGGGAGAAAATAATGAAAGTAAAAAGGGTCGATCAAGCTTTGACTGTTTGTCCAACTAGTTGTGGATCAGATCTAGGTTGTTTGTCCAAAAATGCATACTCACTTTGAGGTGACGAAAATATTGGCTATCTACCAGGTTAGAAGGACAAAAAGGTGAGAAGCATACAATCATGAGTGTTATGCACTCACACACATGCAGGTGGCTATGGGGAAAGTCATGCCATTGGTTGGGATTCTCGCTCAAACCATACCAAATTTATACCTCTTGATAACTTTGATAAGGTGCCAAAAAAGAAAAATGACTTTTGTAAAAATGGTGTAAGGAATGTTCAAAGGGATTTTGCTTAGTTCATGCAAGGTCTCATCTTAAGGAACGCCATGTGTAATGTCTCCAAGAGAGGAAAAAGTGCAAAAGGTCTCATCTTGTTTCAAGAGAGGACAAGTGCAATGTCTCATTGTGGGCAAGATTGTACCTAATGTTTCCAAGAGAGGGAATTACAAAAAAAATAAAAATCACACATTGAAATGTGAGTGTCGATGTATGCCCCCACTTTAAAGCGGTTGCTAACATCATTACGGTGAGAAATTGCTTTAAAGTAGAAGAAGGAGACATGAGAGCTTATTCATAAAGCCCTATGCCAAGTCATATATTTTCAAATGAGCTACTTCATGAAAAGGGGAGTATGTCATGTGTGAGTCAAATTAAGGCATATTGTCCACATCCCAAGATTGCTCTTATATGTTCATGAAAGTTTAATGACTAGCCAAAAGAGACAACAACGAGCGACATACGAGGACAAGGCTACTTAACCCCTTGCCCCCACTTAGTGCAAGACAAGGATGAGCCGAAATGATTGATGAAATGCAAGGTAGAGTGAAAAGAAGTATCAATTAGAGGAATGAGGTGCCCCCACATAAGGAAGAATACCAAATTTATTAAGATGTTCAATTTTACTACTCAAGGCCTTACATTCATTAGTAGAATGACCATGAACTCTATGATAGGTGCAAAAGGAATTCTTGTAATATAATTTCTTTTGAGTTTTGGATGGAAGGTGATCTTGGAGGAGTCTGAACAAGATACCCTCTTGATCAATGGTAGAAGGTGCTCCTATGGTTTGCAACAAATATATCTCTTTCTTAGTACAAGATGCCATACCTATGCAAGACTCTATAGATTGTGAGATTTTGTAAGATTTGTTAGAGGAGTGTGTAAAATCTAAATCAGTAGTGTTTTACGAGATGACATTAAAATTAAGTGAATATTTGTTTGTGTTGTTCAAGTGTTGCAAAGGATAACCTTTTAGACCACTAGTGTCCATCAGTTCATGATGCACTAGTGTTAAGGTTGGTTTAGAGGAATCATGGGTGATGGTATTGATGTGAGGTGAAGGCTTGGTGATTTCTATCAAAGCACAATAACCAAGACCATGGTTTGTTGCTTGCATGCGAGGATTGATAGGGACACAAATGCCTTATTCTCTAGCACCACATCCTTTTCCATTGTAACCAAGTTGTTTCATAAGCTCATAACCTTTTCCATTAACCTTTTTCATCGCTTTTGGATCGGGTGGTTGTTCGTTGTTTGCTTCTTTGTCTATAGTAGTTGAGGTGGATGCTTGTGACGGATTTACCGAGTCTTGTGTTGACAAGACCGCGGTTCCCTTTTTAGAGTCTTTGTGTATGATTTTATAGTTGTCCATTAATGTAGGTGTGAAATCTAAGGAACCCCAATCATCATATAAGGGCTTCGTGATTTTCTCAATATGTTGTTCTTTGTTTGTTTGTTGTGTAGGTTCCACTTGTGTAGTTGGTGTTAATGTGTTTAAATGATTTGGTGCATTTTTTTGAATGTTCAAGCAACTATTAGGTTGAGGGTTAGCTTTAAGTGTGTACACTTTGTTGTTGTAGATGTATTTCATTTTATGATGAAGAGTAGAAGGCAACCCATTCATTACACGAATCCACAACCTGCCTAAGAGAAGATTATATGAAAGTTCATGAGGCATAATGTGGATTAATGTTTCCAATGTGGCTATTCCAACTATAGGAGGTAAAGTAACCACACTGAGTGGTTTCTTTGTGACATTTTCAAATCCCCTAATAGGTAAAGAATCAAGTTTAATGTTTGATCGATCAATGCCAAGTCTATCTAGAAGGCTCACACTACACATATTAAGGGTAGAGTCGGTATCTATAAGAGTTCGCTTAATCCCTTTTGTATTGTATTGAGCTATTATCATGAAAGCTTCATTTTGTTTTTATACGTCCAAAGGAGGGAGCTCACTTTGGTGAAAAACAATATCAAAATTGATTCCTTGAATAATAGCTGCAATGTCATTTGGTTGCACATTAGAAGGGATAGGAACTTGTTGTAAGGAAGTTTGCATCAAGTTGTGATAGTGAGGGGAGGCTTGAATAAGACCCCATAATGATATCTTAGCAAGAGTATTCTTAAGTTGGTCAACAAGATCATACTCCCTAATGTATAAATTTAAGCGAGGGGTAGCAGGTAATATGGGATTAGGTAAAGGTAAGGGTGTTAAGGTTGGTTGTTGCGGGTAAAGGATAAGTTGAGGTTGAATATATTAACATCCCATAGAAAGTGAGAGGCTAATGTTGTCTCTATAGCTTCATCTAAGGGCATAATATTATTATTGTCAGTGTTATCTTTATCGTGTGTCATGATATACTCCCTAGGAGGAAGGGTTTTAGGAGAACTACAAACCAATTGCTCTTGACAATCAAAGGTTGGTTCTTCTAAAGCGACTTCATCACAAGTAGGGGAATGATAAATGGTTGACTTGTCGTGCTTAGTAAGGGTTTCTCTAGGTGAAGGGGGACAACTAATATTCTCATGAACTTCACTAATTGTGTTTTCTAATAGCAAAGTATCTTCTTCACAACAAGGATAAATACTAGGAGAAAAACAAATTTTATTGTCATGATTAGCTATGTTTGTGTTGTCTTGTTTATTAATGTCTTGTCCACTAAGAGATGTAAGAGGAGAGAAACAACTAGAATTCTCAAAAATCTCATTGATTTGTTCTTCTAACACCAAAATATCCTCATCACCAAGGGGAGAGATATTAGGAGAAGAACAAATATGATCGTTAGGGATGTCCAAGGTTGTATTCTCTTTCACTGAAACACTCTCATAGGGAGAGGATAGGAAAGTTTTCTTAGCATGTCTAGATATGTAAGATACTAGCATTTTTTGAACAAAAATGAAAAGTACATGTAACCATTTCATGCAATGTTTCAGCAATATAAATAGTGTATATCCAAAGATGCAATTTTTTTAATCCAATATATGCTAAGTTTTAAGAATGAGAATAATGTATATGAAAGAATGAAAATCAATTTTATCAAACTTATGCAAAGTTTTATAAATAGAAAAATTGTGTAAGAAAAATTGAAAAGTACTTTTGTCAATGTGATGCAAATTTTCAAAAATGTGAGCATTTTCAGATTTAATGATGAAATGATTTCAAGAATGACTACCCTAAATTGATGTTTTTAAGCTAGATGCATAAAACCAATGTTCCTGAAACTTTCCAAACTTATAGTATATGATACTAGGAGGATAAGAAAGAAAAAAAATGAGGTTTCTGGTGCTTTAATAGACAGTGAAAAATTTGGATAGGGACTAAGTCGCCCAGAATGGCGAATTAGTCCCGGTTAGGGTTTTTTTCAAAATTTCTAGAAATTTTCAGCTGGTTTTGATGGTTTTGATGTTCTATGATCAGAAGAGGAAAGTAAAATGCATATTTTGTATGATTGACAATGATTTGAGATGCAAAAATGCAATTTATATGCACTTTCATTAACACAAAAAATTTGGAACCCTAGAAAGTAAATTAAACAATGCAAGATGTAATGCAATGTTAATGTAATGCAAACCTAGGATGATAAAGAACTCCAAATAAGAAAAGAAGGTGTTTAAAAGGTGGGCTCACCAAAATGTAACATAGATTTTGGTACCACCGAGGGTTCTCTAACACTTCTAGGGTTTTCACCTAAAAAGAGAGAGGGATACCAAAATGACAATGTTACATTCAAATATTTATGTGAGTGTGATTGAACATGTCTAAATTCAATGATTTAAATTTTGGAGATTTATGAAAGAGACTAAGTACTAATATAAGACTTAGAAAATGCATTTTTTTTAAAAACACATTGTGATATGTAGAGAGATAGATTGAATGCAATAAAGAACAAGATAGGAGGGAAAATAAGAAGGAGTGCACCTAGAAAATGGCAGAGGCTTGAGTGAAGGCTGTAGATGTCCCAAAAATTCTACAAAATCTAATTTTTAAGCCTGGTGGAACACTTGTGCCAAACTGGGCGACTTAGTCTAGTTTTAGAAAAATTATAGAAAACTGCATCGAAGCCTATTTTAGCCAAATGGGTATCCGAATTTGCAAAAATCTCTAAAAAAATTGCATAGCGAGACTAAGTTTCCACAACTGGGGGAAGTGTCCACTTTGTATTTTCTGTAAATTTGAAAGGGGAATCTATAGACCTCAACCTACACTTTTGCTCCTGGTAATTTTTTTGATTTGAAATTGTAGAACTCGTCCTGTAGGTGTTCTCCAAGCCTCTTTTAGGGTTTAGACAACCTTGAAGGGTTTTAACAAGTTGTTGAAAATATTCCACGCCTTGCTCATTGATAAATTTGCAAACAAGACTTGCAAATCACACAAAGAAAGAAATGTTGGATGTTAGGGCATGGAGGTTTGCCTTGGTCAAACCCCGTTTAGGTAATTAAACCAAAATGAAGAGATAAGAGAATGAAGCATGAAACAATGGAGTTAGAGACTTGCCTTGATGATATATCTTGAGTTGTTGCAATGATTGTTGAAGAATCTTCCCTTGAATGCTTGCTTGATGACTTAGAATGTTGAAACCCTAGCTTGCTTGAGAAGAATGATGAATGAAGAGAGAAGAAGATAGAAGATAATAGAAGGAAGAAGAACCAAAATGAGTGGGAAACCAAAAATTTATACATGATTTTCCCTAATTTCCTGAAAATACCTCATCACATGCTGACCTTAGGGTTTAGGAGACAATATCTTGCCAAAATTTTGGATTAAATTTAATTTTTATGCCACATGGGACTAAGTCGCCCAAGGTGGCGACTTAGTCCACTTGGGAAATTTTAAGTGGATATTGCGAATTAAAGTGTGATTAATATTGTTTAACGAGATTGTCTTTCGAAACACACTTAAGTAGGCCCTATAAGTGCATTAAGGGGTCATTTGAACATAAGAAAGGGCCAATTTGTTGATGACAAGCCTAGGAAAGTGTGAGAGTTTGTTACAACTCTTTACAACACTTTGAAATAAGGTTTGGTAAAGGGTAAGAAGAGGTTATTTAGGTGAACTGTAATGAAAGGGTCCTAGAAAAGTGTGAAAGTGGGTTACAACACTTCACAACACCTTTACAAGACACCATAGAATTATTATTGATTTGCAAGGGTTCAAGACCAAATGTGAATGTGTTGGCCATATTACAACATTAAATCTAGGCAAAACTAGGTCAAAAACCACAAGAAAGGCCCAAATGAGCAAAAATATCCAAAGGATACATTTTTTTGTGACACACCAAAACATGATAATAATCACTTGGGAAAACCTACATCATGCACACATCCCAAGAAAACCTCCAAAATGAAACAATCCATTTGCTTTTAAGGAACTTTAGCAATGCAACACAAACACACTTTCGTGTCATTTAAATCAAGAACATTGATAAAATAACCATAAAGGAGACAAAATATCAAGGCGTAAAATAATAATATCAAAGCATGATCATCTAACATTTGAGCATATATGAAATACAATTTTCCTACTAACATCATTTGCTAGGAATAAGTAGGCAAGTTACAAGAGTATACCTCAAAAAAAATTGTCAACTTTTTCAAACAAAAGGCAATCAAGAGGAAAATCTTAGCATCATATACTCCATAGAAAAACAAAGTAGCTAAAAGAACTATCAACTAGAATGCCTATTAGATTGCAAGATTATGAGGTTAATTATGCATTGATCACAAATTTTCTACATCCTCATGAACCAAGTATTTTTGAGGAAGTAGTAAAAGAAGAAAATAAAATTGTTATGAATCAAGAGAGGGATTCAATCCATGAGAACTAGACATGAAAGTTGGCACCTTTTACCTGCTTGCAAAGTAGCCATTGATTGTAAATAGGTGTTCAAAATCAAGTTCAAATCTAATGACTCAATTGACAAACAAAAAGAAAGATTGGTATTTAAAAGCTACACAAAAATTAAAGGTATTAATTATGAGGAAACCTTTGACTTAGTCACAATGATAATCACCATCAAAATGTTGATAGCATTGGTTTTCCAACACAATTAGAAAACCCACCAAATGGATGTCAAAAGTGCACCCCTAAACAAAGATTTTATAGAGGAGGTATATGTGACATAAACTCCTAGTTTTTTTAAAAAAGGAAAGGAACATAGGGCACGCCATCTAGAAAAGACAATATATGGTTTGAAATAGACTTCTTGAGATTGGTATTCAAAAATTTATATATACTTCTTTTAGAGGGGATTTTAGAAATTTGATGCTAATCCAAATGTATACATTAATATTTTTATAACAAGTTATTATTTAGTGTATGTTGTATGTTGAAAATTTGCCCATCATTGAGAAGGATCAATTGCTTATATATGAGGTGAAGAATATGAAGACCAATTTCGAAACATTCAATATTGGATTACTTTATTGCTTTCTTGGAATTTAAGTGTGGCAAAGACCTAGAAAAATATTTCTCTAAAAATAAAGTACACTAAAGAAATTCCCACACGATTTAAAATGAAAAAATACAAAAAATCAACAACACCAATGAAGATACGAACTAAATTGATTGAAGACCTGAAGTATAAAATAATTAATGAAACATTATGTTGAAGTTGAGAAATACAACCTCACAGAACCCAGTGAACACCTACAAGCAAATAACCTATCACATAGAAGAGATACTAAAACAAAAACAAGGTGCTCTGCAAGCCTGGAGGAAAAAATGGATAAACAAGAATTGAATAATCACAATAAGATTAATCCTTATGAAAAGGAGATCAAAACCATAAAGGTGAGTAATTAATAATTAATTAATTATTGATGGGCCTAAGTTTAGCTTAAGTTAAAAATAAAGTAAAAGGTGACTTAATTAATTAATCAATATGATTAAATTAATTAAGAAATAAAACTATTACTCTAACACCCCCCCTTAAGATGAACTTAAAGGAGAAGCTAAAAAACTAAGGACAAATGCATGAAACCAAAGATGGGTCTTGGAAACTAGGCCTGATGAGGTACCCAAGTACAACCAAATCTCTGCAAAGCATAGAAAAGGAGAAAACTCAATGGGAAAAAACTCTTCTCCAAAAAGAGATGAAAGCATGTGAAAAAAACATGAAGGAAGGAAGGCCTCACAAAGATCCCCCAAGGATAACTTCCTTCACCCCAATCATCGATCACAACTGAAGATAGCATGGTGATGCCAAAGGTTTCATGGTGTTTACAACTTGCACCTCTATAGGAATGCACTCCAAGATGAGAGAACCATCCTGAATCAACTGCATAATGAAGTGCATGTGGATCTCAATGTGCTTCATCCGCTGATGCTCCACTAGATTGCGAGAAATGTGTATAATACTTTGATTGTCACACCAAAGAATAGTGGGACTATTAGGAGGAAAGCCAAACTCTGTCATCAACTATTGAAGCCATAAAATCTCCTAACTAGCTAACACCATTGGTTGGTACTCAGCCTTTGTAGATGATAATGCAATAATAGATTACTTCTTGCAAGACAATGTGATAGGACCAGAACCAAGGTAAAAAAAAGTTGAAAGTGGACTTTCGATCATTGACATCACCAACCCAATCTGAGTTAGTGAAGCCAACAATGTGAGGGGCTCTTGATGTGTAGTGAATGTCATACTATGCAGTGCCCTGAATGTACCTCAAGATATGTTTGGCGGCTTTCCAATGACTCTCATATGGATCATAGGAGAACTTAGAGACAAGACCAACCACAAAGGAAAGATCAAGACGTGAATGTGTCAAGTACAACAAACTGTCAACCAACTACTTGTATAATGTAGAGTCTACTGAAGGAGTTGAGAAAGTGGAAGACATAACAACACCTGACTGAAATGGTGTGGGGGTAGGCTTACAATCAAGCATGTCAAATCTCTGGAGCATATCAAGAGTATACTTTTGCTGATATATGGAAATACCATCCAAAGAATAAATAGCCTGTAGACCAAGAAAATAGTGCAAAATATCAAGATCTGTCATCTAAAACTGATCCATCAAAGCTCTCTAAACACTCTAAATCATAGAGGATGAGATACCTATAAGAATGAGATCATCAACATATAGCACAAGGATCAAAATCTGACCCTCTTGATGTTGAATGTACACTGTGGGATCAAAATGATAGCGCGTGAAGTGAGAGGAAAGCAAAAAAGAGTCCATCTTCTTATACCAAGCCCGATGGGCTTGTTTGAGACCATACAATGAATGTTGAAGTCTGCAAACCAAAGAAAAGTCTTGCAAAAAACCTCGAGGCTTCTCCATATAGATCTCCTCATGTAGGTCCCCATGCAAGAAGGTACTCTTCACATCCATCTGAAAAACTATCCATCCTTGTGAAGTTGCTAGTGATAGTACAAAGTGAATATAATTCATCTTGGAAATAGGAGCAAAGGTCTTAGAGTAATCAATACCCTCAACCTGAGAAAATCCCTTCACAACAAGACGTGATTTGTACTTATCTATCGAACCATCTACAACAAACTTGGTATGGTACACCCACTTACACCGAACCAACTTTCTTCCCTTAAGAAGATGAAAAAGATCCCAAGTATAATTCTTCATTGAAGAAGAATACTCCTCCTCCATATCCCTATCCCACTTAGGGTGACCTATCACCTCTAAAAACCTCTAAGGATCATCCCAAATGGCATTCAACTCAAAAGATTAGCACCTGATGTCTGTGCATGTGTACGAAGGGAATCTGAAGGATCACCTGCCAAAGATCTAGTTGCCTCTATAGTAAAGTAGGTCCACTTGGGAAAATTCTATGTATTTGGTGGTGGTAGTGATGGTGGATCATCCTCTGCATCATCCTCAAGAGATGAAGAGGGAGGAGTAAGTAGTGAGGGAAAATCTTGTGATGAAGAATCCATTAGAGGAAAGCGCTCATCAAATTAGACATCTCGTCGAAACAAGACCTCTTTGAAATCAGGATCAAACAACCTATACGCCTTAACATCCTCACAACAGCCAACAAATATGAGTGATCAAATTTTCCTCTCCATGGCTTTCCATTGAGCATAAGGAATAAATGCCCAAGCCTCACTACCAAAAACTTGCAATGTAGAAACATCAGGCTTGACATGGGTCCAAGCCTCCTTAGGAGTCATGTGTTGTAATGCCTTATGAGGCATCCAATGTTGAATATAATTGGCACAATTGACTGCCTCGGCCCAAAATGAAGAATCCATGGATCGTGACTGTATCATACAATTGGCCATCTTTCATAAAGTCTTTTTCTTTCTCTCAACAACACCATTCTGCTGAGGGGTGTAAGGTACTATAAACTAATGCTGCAAACCATGCTCAGTGAAAAAGTCCCTGAAATCCTGATAAAAAAACTCCCCCCATTATCTATGCGCATCCTCTTGATAGAAAGACCAGACTACTTCTCCACAAATGACTTAAAGATCCTGAATGAATCAAAGACATTAGACTTGTACTTAAGAAAGTACACCCATGTACGTCTAGAGAAGTCATCAATAAATGTGAGCACATATTTGGCCCCTGAAAATAAAGAATTCGGAAAGGACATGGGGTCACTATGTACCAAATCCAAGGGTGCCTTAACATGTGTGGCTCTACCCATAGGAAAATAATCTCAATGATGTTTTCCAAGTACACAACCTCGAAATTTACACCATCAGTACAATAAATCTATGGGAGCCCAATCAAAAGTGCCTATGTACTCATCTATTGTAGATATCTATAATTGACATAGCCAAAACACTCATGCCAAAGCCTAATCACTGTGTCTACATGTGCTATAAGAGATGAACTTGAACCATCTGTACTCTCAAAGCCATCAAATCTATATAAGCGGGATGTAAAATCAACACTCCCAGTAGCCCCAACCAAATCAGGATCATGTAGGTCTCAAATAACCACATCATGTGGTGAGAACTCAATTATCTTACTAGTACCAGAATGGAAAATCTTATAAATAGAAAGGAGGTTTGTCGAAATGTCAAGAACAACAAGTACGTCCTGAAGACAATCACCATCCAATGAAACAAAACCTGAACCCATAACTGTAAGCTGTGTAGAGTCACCAACTACAATCTATGAAGTGCCACAATGGGCAAGTGAGGTGACAAACTCCTGAGTGTGTGTCATATGGTGAGAAGCACCATAATCTAGAATCCAAGTGGATCTTGAAGGTAATGTTCATGCAAAAAGAGCATGACCTTTGCCTCTATGTGGGGAAGGTGATTGAGGTGAGGTGATATTATGCTGCTGCATGACCTCCTCTAAAGCCTCTAATCGCTTCCAACACCTGGAAACTAGATGACCTTTCTTTCCATATAAAATGTAAGGACCACCCGATTTCTTCTTAGTCTTGGAGGAAGACTCACAAGACTTAGAAGATTTACCCTACTTAGGGTTGGATTATAGTTTAGAATTATACTTAGGTGGTGGCTTTGAGGAACTCTCACTACCTACTGAATCTATCTTTGGCCTCTGTTTCTGCTTCTACTTCCCTTGAGATGTCTGAGTTACAAATGCTTGTTTCTTTGATCGTAGAAAAGTATCCAACTATGTTAGCTTGGCCTGCTCACGTGTCAACCGATCACATAATACCTCAATGGTAGGCATGGTAAATCGTGGACCTAAAGCATCCATGGTGGAGTAGAATGTAGAAGAGAATATTTGAAATGAACCTCGAAGCTTAGATATAATCAAACATATACACTCGGTGTCTATTTTGTTCTTACCACAACCCTATAACAATAATCTGAGTGATTCGAATTTCAGTGAGAAATCCTCAATAGATGGAAAAGAATCAGGTACCAAGGTGGTCAATTCTACCTCAATTTGAAATGTCCTAAACTGATTAATGGTGCCAAAAACATAATGAAACTTAGTCCACATAGCCCTAGGAGTTGTGCAACCCTCCAAGTGTAAAAGATGACTATCTAAAAAACAGAATGATAGAAAAACCATAACCTCATCCATTATATTTCTATGTTGTAGAACCTCAAATGGATGTGTCAAAGGAGGTCGATTCTCATCCAAATAGGACCATAACCCCTTTGACATGAGAAATCTAGTCATTTGCACTTTCCAAGTGTGATAATTGTGTGGGGAAAGACGTTCAACTGAAGAGGTGTTTTTCATGATGTTTGAGTTTTGAAATGTGTTTTAATGGAATATTTTTCTAGTTTCTGATGTGCATCAAGAAAAAAAGTGCCCCCCACAACATAAAAAACCAAACCCCAATACAAATTTGAAAGTTGGAAAGCATGAAAAAGAAAAAATCACTTCAAACAATTCTCTATGTACCTGGTATTTTTTTTGACAAAATAAACTACAGATTTGGAAAGAGCATTCAACCACCTTTCAGACACCTTTTTGTTTGCAAAAAATAGAGTCCGTATGCAAAAGTTATGCCCTCGAAAGTGCAAAAGCAAGGTTTGATGCACCACTAGATTGGGATAGGAAACAAATTTCCAACAATATTTTATTTGTACAATTTCAATACCGTATGCTCAAGATATTGTAAAAACAACCCAGCTTGGTAAAAAAAGGTTTAAAATGGTGCTAGGTGCCACAGTTGTTCGAAAAGTGTGCCTCAATCTTACTAGCCTAAACCTCCTGAATGAGAAAATAGGTGAGACCCTTGGAATGTCTTACTTATGAGAAGTTGTGTTCTAAAGTCCTAAAGGGATCAGATTGGTGTGACCTAGGACTTGTCTTGCCGATGACAGTGATCAACCTAGCTTGAATGGTCAGTGGAAGTTATTCTGCTCTCATCTAATAGAAGGAGTTAGACCGATGGGAGTGGATTGGCAGAAGTCTTTCTGATGAACGACATCAGTGGAACATGGGTTGTCAGCTGAGATTTTGGTGTATTATTCCAACAATGTTAGTTAGACTGATGGGTCTGTGTTCGATATTAGTCCTACCGATGAGATCACCTGGAGGAAAATTCATCGGTGGAACGTGAACTATCAGAGGAACACTAGAGGACCTCATCTGAGGTAGAGTGTTATCCCAATGGACTCCATCAGTGGGACTCTCACTGACGAAGGTTCTAAGCTGGAAGACCATCGGTGTGACCTCGGGGCTTGGTAGAACCTACTGAACTATTGTCGATAGCTTTGATCTCATCGATGAACATGTTTGGTAGGACTCTTGGTGATGCTGGAAGACTATGGAATGATCACTGGTAAATGTGAAGTTTGGCTTCAGTGAGACATGGACTTTGTATCATCGATATGCGATGCAGTTGAACCTTTGTTTGAATGAATGACTATCCTACATGGTTGGTTATGGACCAATGAGAGATGTAGGATGCAGACCGGTTGGCAGTTGAACTATTGTGACCGTTCTCTTGTGGCAGATCAAAAAACTGTTTGTAAACGGTGAACATAAGGAATTCTCTATAATGGTCGAAGGTGGTGGCAGTGTTGTTCGATTAGAACAAGGATTGATCTGAGTGAATTACATTGTATGCTTTAGGAAGCATTAGAACATTGTTGTTATGTGCAAGGTTGATCAGAGAAATGTTGTTGTTGTACAATTGACATTTGAAAGTGAAGTTTGATCTCTGTATGTAATTTTGTTTACTATAATACAAAGACACTTTACTTGGTGTGGTGGGTTTTTCTCCCGTAAGGGTTTTCCCACGTAAATATGGTGTCCAATTGTTTTGTGTTTATTTCTCTATTCTGTTATTCCCTTCATGTGCATCTTAATGGACTGTAAATTGTAAAATTTAAAGACATATGTGCATTATTCTTTGAGTTTTAGCATTAGGAGAGTTAGTTTCACACCTTTAATTTTCCTAACAAGTGGTATCAAAGCCTAGCCAATTGTGTTATCCTTGTGGGTTGGTTGGGTTTTTTGTGTCATTTCTATTCAATGAGAGTCTTGTAGAGGTCTAATAATTTAATTTACAGATTAAGATGACAAGTACATTAGGAAGGATTGAACTTGAGAAATTTAATGACAACAATTTTGAGTTGTGGAAACTAAAAATGGAGGATTTGTTGGTTGATCATGATCTTTGGGTTGTTGTGTCTAGAACAAAACCTTCAGGCATGAAGTAAGAGGATTGGGACCTCGCAAATCAAAAATCAAAGGGGTTGATAAGGCTCTGTTTGACAGACTCTGTTCTTCTAAATGTTCATGAAGAAAAGACTGTATCTTCTTTATGGAAAAGATTGGGAGATATTTATCAGGGAAAGTCCTTGGTGAATAAGTTGTTCTTTAGGAAGAAGCTATACTCTTTGAAAATGCAGGAAGGAGTGTCTGTTGTTGATCATTTGAATGATTTTAACATGTTGATTGCTTAGTTAACATCTGTGGGTGTGAAGATTGATGATGAAGATCATTGTATGCTATTGTTATGTTCTTTGCTAGATTATTGGGATCACTTGGTGATGGTGATTGGGAGCACGAAAATCACTTTCAAGATGGAAGATGTGGTTGCTTCTTTGTTATCAAAAGAGATGAGAAGGAAATCTTCTTAGATGGCCAAGGAGGCTCTTACTGTTCGAGGAAAATCGAAAGAAAAAGGCAAGAAGAAGGACAAGAGGTCCAAATTGAAATCAAAAGGGAGATCAAAGTCTCTTGGAATTGTGGGCAGCCTGGTCATGTAAGAAAGGATTACAAAGAGGTGAAAAATAAGAAGAACTCTTTCGATAATTCTTTTTTTCAGAGTGATGCAAATGCCTTCATTGCAGCCTTGGCAACTCAGGCATCAAATGATGTCTGGTTGATTGATTCTAGAGAATCTTTCCACATGACGTCTCATAGAGATTGGTTCATAAAGTATGAAGAATACGATGGTGGAAAGGTGTATTTGGAAAGTGACTCATCTCTAGAAATTTTTGGTCGTGGAAGAGTTAGAATTCAATTCCCTGCTGGAAGAGTGAAGGGAATCAATGATGTAATGCATATACCAGGTCTGGCTCAAAATTTACTTTTTGTAAGCAAGCTAAATGATGTTGGAGTGCAAGTCTCATTCTCTAGAAATGGCTGCAAAATGACTAGAGGCTCGATGGTGCTGGCTAGGGGTGCTCGAATTGGTACTCTGTACAAGCTAGATGCATTGGCAGTTCAATGCAACAGTGTCTCTACAAAGTCATAAAAGGTTGTTCGTAAAGAGAAGAAGGAAAATGTTCCTGATAGTGCAAATTATATGGAAGTTAAACTTTCAGCAGAGAAGACTATGCTCTAGCATCAAAATCTCATTCACATTGGAGAAAAAGGTTCGAAAGCCTTGAAAAATAAAAACCTGGTTGAGGGGCTTGATGATTGTAACTTGGAATTTGAATTTTGTGAACACTGTATATATGGAAAATATCATTGTGTTTCATTTTATTCCAGTCCTCATAAATCTTCTGGTATACTTGATTACATTCATTTTGATGTGTGTGGTCTTGTGAGTGTTCCTTCATTATTGAAATCTAAATATTATGTTTCTTTTATTGATGATTATTCGAGAAGGGAATTTGTGTATTTTAGAAAAAGTAATCAAAAGTGTTCAATCATTTTAAGGAATTTAAAAACCTTGTGGAAAATTAGACTGGAAGAAAAATAAAGTGTTTAAGGATTGACAATGGAAATGCGTTTTGTTTTGAAGAGTTCGAAAGGTATTGCAAAGACCATGGGATTAAAAGGCATAAAAATACACCTTACACTCCACAACAAAATGGAGTTGCTGAAAGGTTGAACAAGACATTGATGGAGAAGGCAAGAAGTATGTTGAGCAATGCTGGTCTAGAGAAAAATTTCTGGGTTGCGGTTGTGGCTACAACATGTTACCTGTTAAATCGGTCTCCTTCATCAACACTTGTTGATAAAACGCCTATGGAAGCTTGGTCTGGTAAGAAGCCCTCTCCGAGACATATTCATGTCTTTGGCTGTGAAGCATATGTTCATGTGCTAGATGTGAAAAAATCTAAATTATAAAACAAAGCTGAAAAATGTATCTTCATTGGGTACGATCTTGGTGTGAGAGAATACAAGCTTTGGAATCCTGCGACTGAGAAGGTATTGTACAACATAAGTGTAATCTTTTGGGAGCTGAAACCTTCTTCAATAGATCTACAGTTAGAGATGAAAGAAAAAGAAAAAAATAATGATGTTGTTGAAATACCTCTAACTCCAAAAAAAGAGGAACAACACATTGATAGTGTACTTGAAACTGAGGAGAGTTCGAGCAGCTTTGAGAGTTTTGAACAAGAAGAAGAACCACAACCTCAACCTTAGCTTGCAAGGAGGTCTACACGTGAGAAGAAGCAATTTGATAGGTATGGATTCTCTATGTTGGATTCTAGTTGTGCCTATGCTTTGATTACTAACACGGATGAGCCTAGGACTGTAAAAGAGGCAACTAAAATGTCTGATTCAAATTCCTGCTTCGAAGCCATGAATGAAGAAATGACATCATTAAAGAAAAATGATACTTGGGATTTGGCTCCATTGCTTGAAGGTAGAAATCTTGTGGGCTGAAAATGGGTATTTAAGAAGAAAATTGGTTTGGATGGCTGTGTTGAAAAGTGTAAAGTGAGGTTGGTTGCGAAGGGTTATTCCTAGGTAGAGGGAATTGATTATGGGGAAATTTTTTCTCTAGTAACAAAACCGACATCTATCAAATTTCTTTTGTCACTTGCAATAACATATGACTGAGAGATTGAGCAGATGGATGCGAAGGAAACATTTCTTCATGGTGATCTTGAAGAAGAAATTTATATGTCCTAGCCATAGCATTTTGTGAAAAAAGGTAAAGAAAATCTGGTTTGTAAGTTGAAAAAATCTCTGTATGGATTAAAACAGTCTCCTAGAATGTGGTACTAGAAGTTTGACACATTTGTCTTGTCATTGGGATTTGTAAGATTGAAATTTGATCATTGTGTGTATTACAAAGCTGAGAATGATCATATTTTAATTATTGCCATGTATGTGGATGATATGTTATTCATTGGGAATAGTAAGTTTATGATTTCTGATCTAAAATCTCAATTGTCTAGAAAATTCGAAATGAAAGATCTGGGTGCAGTAAGGTATATTCTGGGGATGGAAATAACCAGGGACAAAAAGAGTAGAAAAATTTGGCTCAGCCAGAGTAAGTATATTAACACTGTTCTGGAGAGATTTTGTATGATTGATTGCAAGCAGCTAGTTGTTCTAGTTTTGCAAGGAATGAAGCTATCTGTTGAAGACTATCCAAAATATCCTATTGAGATGGAGGACATAACCATGGTGTTGCAAGTGCAGTTGGCAGTTTAATGTATGCAATGGTTTGTACAAGGCTAGACATTGCCCAAGTAGTGGAAGTACTTAGTCGTTTTATGGCGAATCTAGGAAGGACACATTGGGATGTTGTGAAAAGAGTTTTTAGATATTTGAAAGGTACATATCATTACACTTTGTGCTATCATGGTAACTCTTTTAAATCACAGAGGTTTGTCAACATTCATGGATATGTGGATTCTAATTGGGCAAGAGAAATTGACAGTAGAATATTCGTTGGATGAGCAAGTGGCAGGATGTAGTCGCTTTGTCCACTATGAAGGAAGAATATGTGGCAGCTACACATGCCTATAAATAAGTAATCTGGTTAAAACATTTGTGTTCTAACATTGGGTTTGATGCAAGGCATATTATAATTTACTATGACAGTCAAAGTGCTATTTGTCTGGCAAAAAATCCTACTTTCCATGCCGGGACTAAACACATTGATGTGTAGTATCACTTTGTTCGTGACATGGTGGAAGATGGAAAGGTAAATATGGAAAAGGTGGATACTCCAAAAAATATTGCAAATGCATTAACGAAACTAGTGAGCACACACAAGTTCAGGTGGTGTGCTAGTTCTATGGGCCTTGGTGCCCATGAATCTCAGTAGTTTCTTGGTGCTCTGGAGGTGTCAGTAAGATCTTCATCAAGTGGGAGTTTGTTGGAAAAGTGTGCCTCAATCTTACTGGCTTAAACCTCTTGAATGAGAAAATCGGTGAGACCCTTGGAATGTCTTGTCAATGAGCAACTGTGTTCTAAAGTCCTAAAGGGATCATATCGGTGTGATCTGGGACTTGTCTTGCCGATGAAAGTGATCGACCTAACTTGAACGATCGGCAGAAGTCCTTCCTCTCTTGTCTGATAGAAGGAGTTAGACCGACGGGTGATCATCAATGAGAGTCTGGCCGATGGTTCTCCATTAGGCTAACCTATGGTGCTCGATGAAGTCTATGGAAGTTAGATTGATGGTGGAAGTTAGACTGATGGATCGGGATTGACGAAGTCCTGCCGATGGATAGGATCGATGGGACTTGTCTTGCCGACGGCAGTGATCGGCCTAACTTGAATGGTCGGTGGAATTTCTTCCGCTCTCATCTGACATAAGGAGTTAGACTGATGTGATTGGATCGGCGAAAGTTCTGCCGATGAATGACATCGGTGGAACATGGGTTGTCGACCGAGCTTTTGGTGTATTGTTTAGACAGTGTTAGCTAGATAGATGGGTCTGTGTTCGACATGAGTCTTACCGATGAGATCACCTGGAGGAAACTTCATTGGTGGAACATGAACTATCAGAGGAATGTTGGGAGGACCTCCTTCGAGGCAAAGTGTTAGCCCGATGGACTCCATTGGTGGGAATCTCATCGACGAAGGTTCTAAGTTGGAAGAACATCGGTGTGAATTTAGGCCTCGGTAGAACCTACTGAACTTTCGTCGATAGATTTGGTCCAGTTGCTGATGAACATGTTCAACAAGACTCTTGGCAATACTGGAAGACTATGGAGCGATCAATAGTAAATGGGCAGTTTGGCTTTGGTGAGACATAGACTTTGTCTCACTGATACGCGATGTAGTTGAACCTTTGTTTGAACGAACAACTTTCCTATGTGGTTGGTTGCGGACCAATGAGAGATGCAGGATGCAAACCGGTTGGCAGTTGAACTGTAGTGACCATTCTCTTATGGAAGATCAACAAACTATTTGTAAATGATGAACATAAGGAACTCTCTGTAATGGTCGAAGGTGATGAAAAATTTGAATGGTGACAGTGTTGTTCGATTGGAACAAGGATTGATCTGAGTGAATTACATTGTATGCTTTAGGAAGCATTGGAACAATGTTGTTCTGTGCAAGGTTGATTAGAGAAATGTTGCTGCTATACAATTGACATCTAAAAATGAAGTTTGATCTTTGTATGTAATTTTGTTTACTGTAATACAAAGATGCTTTACTTGGTGTGGTGGGTTTTTCTCCCATAAGGGTTTTCCCACGTAAATCTGGTGTCCAATTGTGTTGTGTTTATTTCTCTATTCTATTATTCCCTTCATGTGCATCTTAATGGACTGTAAATTATAAAATTTAAAGACATATCTGCATTCTTCTTTGAGTTTTGACATTAGGAGAGTTAGTTTTGCACCTTTAATTTTCCTAACAACAATGGTGGCGATTGGATGGCGATTGGGCGGCAAATGGGCAGTGCCGTGATGATGAATGGGCGGTTGTCAAAAAATAGAAAGTGGCAATTAATGAGCCATTAGCGGCTACGATTTTAACCCTAAGTGACCAAGGTCGTAGTTGGCTTAACCGCTGACTCAAACACTAACCACGCAGTGTGTAAGCTGCGGTGACATCCCTTGACTATTCTTGTGAGCACTGCTTTTGAAACCACAATGGCTAGTTGACTGTGTCGGCCTTTTAGGTCTACATAGTAAAAAATTTAGCTTGCACACAATATTAATGGCAGATTCATATCGTACAAATTTGTACGGTACATGGGCAATATTTTTTTGCCTTAGAGGTCATGAAGACCAAATTTGACAAATTTATAGTCGATTTATAGGTTCTTGAGCCTTCTAAGCATGATGGTGAGGTCCGTTTGGGTTAGAAACACTTTGAAATTGTAGGTACCCCTAGATCTGGAAAATCCCAAAACTTCAAACCCTCGCAGATCTAATGTTGTGAATCCAAAATTGATGAAACAAAGGTCAATCTTGACTAATTTGAGCATTCTGGATGCAATGGTGAGGTCAAAATTGACTGAAATTTCATAAAAAAATTCACTTTCAAGATAGGATCCCTTAAAGGACGAACAACAAGCGACAAATTTGAAGCTCTGATACCATGTTGACGTTGAGAAATACAACCTCACAGAACCCAATGAACACCTGTAGACAAATAACCTGTCACATAGAAGAGATACTGAAACACAAACAAGGTGCTTTGCAACCCTGAAGAAAAAATCTCATAAACAAGAATTGAATAATTACAATAAGATCAATCCTTATGAAAAGGATATTGAAACCCTATAGGTGAGTAATTAATAATTAATAGTTAATTAATTATTAATAGGCCTAAGTTTAGCTTGAGTGAAAAATAAAGTAAAAGGTGACTTAATTAATTAATCAATATGATTACATTAATTAAGTAATTAACCTATTACTCTAACACATTATATATGAGTTAGTGATAGAAATTAATTTTAATGGTAGAGATTAGTTTTTTGATTATTTGCATTCAATTGAGAATTCATTGTACAAAATGTGTAAATAATTCAGTGAATGTCAACAAGGAGTTTTGGTGAGCCCTTTAAATCACATTGTGTTTTTTTGATGTGCTGATGATCATAAATCATGATTAGATTTTTTTGTAATTAATTAATAACTTCCTTTGGTATTAGAACACCAATAAGGAAGAACATACAAAGGAGATTGGTCATTGTTGACTCAATCAGTAATGAAAAAATTATTGAACATGTTAAATGAGAAAAAATATAAAGTTTATGGGGCGGGGGGACTAGTTCGATTGGCTAAAGAATACTGTTGCAAGAAAGAGGTCACAAGGTCTAGTCTCCCCCCATCCCCATGGAACTAGAGGGCATGTCGCGCCAACGTCACCAGTCATGTGAAAATTTTTTACCAGGTACATTGTAGTGTTTACTAGGTGCATTGCAATTTATAGGGGGCTACCCGATTCCTATAGTCTAAAAAATATATAGTTTATGTTTTGATTGCCCAATCGTGTGGAAATTTAAAAAAATAGTTATCATTCATTGGTGAATGTTGAGCATGAGGAGAAGTGCAAAGAAGTCTAGTTAATTCCTTCAAACAAATATTTATCTATTGTAAAGTGGTTGTTGGAAAAATTTGGTTACATTGTTTGATCGCCCAACTAAATCATAAAGGATAGAATAAATTCATCCAATCTATCAAAACCTCTCAGTGAAGTTGAAAGAAATTTGAGTCAAGCTTCCAAATAGACCACAAGAATGGGGATGAAATATGTTGCAAAAGAGATATTTGGTAGCTCCATGGAAGAATTGATATGAAGCCAACCAAGGTTTTGGTGGTAAGTCTATGTATGTGTTATTTTTCCTATGCCAAAATTGCTAAACAATATTCTTTAGATTGTAGCAAGAAAGTTTTGTTGGTGATAATTGATATTTAGAAATTGAATTTGCAGAGGGAAGTCATTTTCCAAAGAATTTTGGAAAAAGATTGTCAAAAAGTAATTTCCTACATTTGCTTTGAGACTAGGACGAATTTTGTTTATTACAGTATATGTATGTAAATTTTAAATATTTATGGAAAATTGTTACTAGGGGTTATGAAGAACGTGATGATACTAATTTGTTCAAAAGCCAATAGAAATAAAAACTTAAGCAAAATGAACAAAAAAGATAATGAATCTTTGTTTCTAGTTTAGGTTCGACTAAGTCAATTAATCTTTCCTAAAATACAACTAAATTACATAAATACTAAGAAAGTTTTAAAAATATTAAAATGAATCAACTAATGATTTTTTACAAAAGTTGAAGGGATTATGAATCAAATGAGAATTCTAAGAGACAATTTGAGTAATAAAAATTTGATTGAGAAAATTTTAAGAAATTTCCTTCAAAATTTGATAATTTTGTTTCCACAATATAAATCTCAAAAGATATTGCAGCTATGCAAATGAATGAATTAGGTGGAATTCTGTTAATTGTGGAAGAGTGAGTGAAAAATAGTGAAGAAAATTTAAAGCAAACATTTGCATCCAAGGCAAACATAAGAGGTAAAAAAAATATTTTTTAAAGGGTTATCACAAATCTAAATATGGCAATGACTATCGTCCCAAAAATGAGCATAGAGGTGAATCTAGTCATAACTCTAGAACTAGGGGTTGTGATTGAAGAAAATAGTCTAGTTTATACAAAATAAGTAACAATTACAAAGGTAGACACAAGGATACTAGTAGAGACAATAGACATCCATTGTTTTTATTGTAACAAATTTGGCCATTATGAATCTGAATGTTGGCATCTAGGCAATTTACTCATAGTATTGCAGAAGATACACAAAATTTGTTTCTTTCCCATTTGAATACAAGTTTCAATTAAGATAATTTGTGGCATATTGACTCTAGTCGCTTTTCACATATGAATTCTATTGAGAATCTATTTATTTATTTAGATGAAAAACATAGTTATACTATTGTGATGGGGGATAATAAATCATATGAAACTTAAGCAAAAGGAACAATTGGCATAACTAATGAGCATGGTAAAATTAAACATATTTTTGACTCTTTGTTAGTTTATTCTTTACAAAAGTATGCGGTATCAATTAGTAAAATTCTTGAAAGTAATTATCAAGTTATTTTTGACAAGAATGAATGTATAATCAAAGATAAGTTATAGACACATGCAACAAATGAATGAGCACGCATGATAGGTTATCACATGTTTCCCCTTTACTTGTCTTCAAGAAATCAAGTCTTAAGCACTATAGAATTGCATGATAACCATCTATGGCATAAGGTATGGGAATTTCAATTTTAATGGTTTTCTTTTACTTAAGAATAATCCTTTGGTTGAAGAATTGTAATTTATTAATAATAAACAAGAAGTTTGTGAAGAATGTTTGTTTGGAAAACAAAATATAACTACCTTTTTTATTCGATTGTCTAGAAGGTCTAGAAAACCACTTGAAATTATCCAACTTGATTTGTGTGGTCCTATGGAAAATCTCGCTATCTAAGTAAATCCAAGTACTTTCTCACTTTTATTGATGATTTTTCCTTTAAAACTTGAATCTTTTGTTTGGGTGACAAATTATAATTTTTTTATAAGTTCGTTGAGTTCAAATAGTTAGTTGAAAAAAAAAGTGGTCAGTACATCAAAGTAATACGATCAAATGATGGGAGAAATTATAAGTCAAATATATTTTTGGATTTTTGTAGACAACATGGGATTTAGAGAGATTTTACCACTTTATACACTCCATAGTGAAATGGAGTTGCTAAGAGGAAAATAGGACTATTATTGAAATGGTTGGAAGTATGATGGAAGAAAAGAACCTAGATAAAAGGAGGCAACCACTATGGTAATCTATTTGTTAAATAAGAGTCCCACAAAATCAGTTCATGGAATGACTCTTGAACAAGATTAGTCTAGTTTTACACTATCTATTTCTCATTTGTTTGGCTATGTTTCTTATGCATAAATACCTAGAGAAAAAAGAACAAAGTTGGATGAAAAAAATCTCAAATGTATTTTTATTGGTTATGGTTTTGAAAAAATAACTTACAAATTATTTGATCCTATCAATAAGAAATTAATCATAAATAAAGATAGTCATATTTGATGAAAGAGCACAACATACTCCTAATAAAAAGGATAAGAACATTGAGATTGATTTGATGAAATCTAAGCCCCCTTTGAATCATGTAGGAAAAGAAGACTCTCATCTACTTATATTTGATGAATTAGAAGTCATTGGTAATGTAAAACCTTCATCATCAAATGTGAAGACTAGAAGATACTAGAAATACCAAAGAATAGAAAGAAATCATCCCCCATCACTCATGTTGGACATTATTTTTTTATCAAATGACTACGAAGTTCTAGGAAAAGTAAATAAAAATATGATCTCATGACTCAAGTTATGCAAAATGATGAGGTAGAAGTTTTGTAGAGCTAGTGGAAAATAAGAGTGGGTTGCAACCATGAACAATGGAATCCATTGAATGAAATGACGCTTGAGTGTTGGTCAAATTGCCCCTGATAAGGTTTTTTTAGGTACAAAATTAATTTATAAAAATATTTATAAATTTTAATGGAGTATTGATAATCATAAGGTTAGATTATTTGTAAAAGGTTCCACTCACACTTGAGGATATTGATTATACAAAAATCTCCTATAGTCAAAATGGATGGACTATTTATTAAATGGATGTTAAGAGTGCATTTTTGAATGACTATATTGATGAAGAATTTTATGTTTTTCAATTTCAAGGTTTTGAAGTACCTTCTAAAGAACATTTATTTACAAATTTAAGGTCTTGTATGGTCTAAAATAGGCACCTAGAGCATGGTATTGTCAAATTGACACGTAGTTTCAACACATGTTTTATAAAGAGTCGTGCTAATCCTAATCTTTATATCAACTGTTCTTGTGATGATATTCTCATTCTTGTTCTATATGTGGATGAATTAATATACATTGAAAATAATTCCTCTTTGATTATATAAGTTAGAGCAACTATGGTTTTAGAATTTGAAATAATTGATTTAGGGAAGATGCATTATTTTCTTTGGTTTGGTGTTTGACAACCTATAGATGGTATATTTTTATCATAACAAAAGTATGTTCCAAATCTTCTTTAGAGGTTTCATATGAATGATTTTAATCCTATGGCCACACCTATGGAACTTGGACTTAATTTTTCCACTTTTGATGATTCTGCTTTTGTGAGTCCCATTCTCTATAGACACTTGGTTGGTTGGTTGCTCTATTTGAGCACTACTAGACCAAATATTATATGCCATAATCTTGGTATCTAGGTTCATGTTAGAACCTAAGGAAACAAATTAGAGTGTTGCTAAGAGGATTAATAGGTATCTTTAAGGGGCATTTCATTATGATCTTCATTTTTTTTATGAATAGGTGTCAAATTTATCATTTATAAAATAATAATAGACATATTCACAAAAAAAGAGTGGGTGGATATAAAATCACACCCCTAGAGTCCAAACAAGGCTAAAACCTAGAACATAAGATGTAAGCAAATTAACCGCTAGACAATAGTAGCGATAATAGATGGGGGAGGAGGTGGGTCTCGGTCACATAGTTTACCCCATGCATCGGTGAGGTTTGGAGTATCCACGGGAGGGTCCCAACCCTCGTTATTTTAATATTTATCTTTATCTTTATCTTCATGAGCTAATGAAATTGTAAGAGATAATTGATGAAATTTGTTGGAATTAATCTAGCTATAATATCCACCAAAAGGCCACCCAAAAGTTCTCCTATGTGAGGTGGAGTGTCAATGAATAGGCAACACCTAGTCTTGATGTCCATGATCTTGTATGGTACCCAAAGGAGATGCTTGTGAACAAGCCACATGGTTGTCACAAGAAGAAAGGCTCCATCCCTATTGATGTTCACAAGGAGAAGAGGCCCTAGGAGGAGGAGGGAGACAAGGGAGATCTAGACACATCACAAGGGGAATTGCCCTAGTGGTCAAGAAGCACTTGTAGGCAAGCCACTTTCGACGTAAATTTATCAGGTTGCACCTAGATCTATAGTAACAAATTAGAACAAATTATTACTTTAAAAAAAATACTAATCAATAGAAAAATTAGCTAAGATTGCCTAATTTCTATCTTTCCATATGTTGAAGAGAATATCCACCTTGAAAGCATGCTAGATCTAGTTGAATTTGTGAGGGATACAAGGTCAATGCCCCAAAAGAACCATATGCCAAGAGAAAGGCTCTAGGAAAAAAGGGTTTGAAGAATTCATGAATCCAAGTCCAAAGTTTTTGGGTTGTGAGATAGAACTAGAAGAGATGCTTAAAATACTTTGACTATCCATAAAAATAGAAATGAAAATATTTGATGCCCAAATGAGAAAGTCTAGATTCCATAGAAAGGCTTTGGAAAATAATACATCAAGAAAAATGGGCCAAGTTTGGTTCCAAAATAGTCACTGAAATGGTGTGAAATTTGCCAAATAAAAAATGATGATTGCAAATGCCATCTCTGGTTTAACATTGGAACCATGGGTAGATGGGGAGAGAGCCAACAATATCCATGTTAAAGCTTATAATTGCAAAAGGCGGTGTTTGGACACCACTTCCGATCTTTCCACCAAGCCCTGGAGGAATCAATGCCAATTTTGTGAACCATATCAATCAAAATTTCCCCCATGACTATATCAAAAAATTTATGATCTTGGTTAGAAAGGAAAAAATTAACCTTAATTTATTCCATGACATGAGACTCATAAAAGTTTTGGATAATAAATCTCATAGATATTAAATTATTTTCTTGTAGAATGGGGGGCCAATAGATATTATATTGGTTGATGAAAATACTATCATAGAATCCAAAACCATCCAAAAAATCTAAGGTTTCATGGCTTCCTAGGCTCTCCCAATGCTTTTGATAACAAAATTACCTTCAATGTGAATTGAATTCTTCATGATGAGAAGGGTTTGAAAACCAATCCCCTTCCAAGCAAGTTGTCTAGTAGGATGTCTAGAGGAGATACAATGTCAAACAAAAAAAATTAAGCTTCATCTCTAGTAAGGGCACAAATAATCAAATTGGCATAAAGCGCCAAGCCTTGTTGTTGAGTGGATAAAGGCCTCAAACCTCTAGACTCATGAGAGAGACAACAAAATTCCTAGGAAAGCCAATGGAAACCCTTATGGTTCTCTAGGGAATACCAAAGAAAATCACAAAGAATATTTTCTAGCTTCATGTAGGATGCTTTAGAAGGAGCCCAACTTAATAAACATGGATGGTCACAAGAATCTTGAAAAAAATTAAAAATTCCCTACCAAAGAGGGGTTTCATGAGCCAATATGTTCTTTATTTTCATCATTCAAAGAAAATTAAGTTGGTTGGACATACTAATTCAAATTGACCAATTTCTATAGATGGTTGAAATTCTACTTCTGGTTATACTTTTAATCTTAGTTCTACAATCATTTCTTAAAAAATCAAGAAACAACCCACTATATCTCTTTCTACTACAGAGGTTGAAATACAAAGATTCCACTAATGCTACTTGCCAAACTATTTGGTTGAGGAGAATGTTACATGATCTACAACAAATATAGGAAAGTCCCATAGTGTTGTATTGTATTCAGATGAGTAATAATCCAATGTTCCATAACAAAACTAAACAAATTGACATCCAACAACACTACATTCTCAAGTTGGTTTAACAAGGCTTGATTGAACTTGTATATTGTCCTATTGTGACACAACTTGTTGATATATAGGCAAAGCCCCTTGCTCATGATTGCTTTCAAACACTTCATAGTTTACTTGGTGTTCTTCCCAATGTCCATTATGGGGGCGAAATAAAATAAGCTAATGACCATTATTTTAGTTTATGTTTACAATGTTCATTATGGTGGATAATGGTAGCAATTAATTTTAATGAACATTGTTAGTTTGTTAGTTATTTGTTAGAAGGTAGTTGTAGAGATTAGTTGTCTAATTAGTTGCATTCAATTGATAATTCCATTGTACAAAATGTGAAAATGATTCAATGAATATCAACAAGGAGTTTTGGTGTGCCCTTCAAATTATATTATATTTTTGTATGTTAATGATTTAAAAATCATCATTGGAGTTTTGTTTGTAATTGATTAATATATTTAGTTAGAAAGGAAATATGATATACTTGACTACTACTTGTCCTAACATATCTTATATACAACTGGAATCTTGTGCTGATTTATGACTCATCCAAAATAGTCATTGGCTAGTTGCTAAGCAAGTTTTAAGATATCTTCAAGGAACACATAATTTCAGATTAGAATATTCAAAGAATGAGTATTTCAAACTTGCAGGTTTTACATATTCAAATTGGATAGGTTGCGTAGACTCTAGGCAATCAACCTTTGGTTATTAGTTCAATCTTGGATCCGTCATTGGTTCTTGGTGTTGTACAAAGCAACTTAATGTTGCATAATCATTTGTTAAAGCAAAGTATAAGGCAATTGTTGTAGCAACATATGACGCAATATGGTTTAAACAATTTCTTGAGGATCTTCGACACCCACATCTTGATCCCATGATTATATATTGTGATAATCAACTTGTGTTTAAGATGTCCAAGACTCTAGTGTTCCATGCTCACATAAAGCATATTTAAGTACATCATCACTTCATTCATAAACATGTCCTCAATAAGGAAAGTAATCTAGTTATACACCAGTCAATGAGCAGCTTGCAGATGTATTCACCAAATCTTTCAGCAGAGATGTTTATTAACATTCACAAAGGTATTGGTGTTAAATATTCTTCATTTATACATGGATAGCTAATAAGCTATTTGTTATAGACCTCCATCATCTAATTACTTTGTAATGAATAAAATTTATATAAAAATAATAGAAATATAAACTCTATTTAATCACAATCCATAAAAATCTGTCACATAAAAACATATCTCTGTCCATATATTTTTTACTTTTAAGAATCTTTGAATCCTAAATAATATATAGAGCAAATCTATCCAAAACTATACTTTCAATGGCAACAAATGAAGAAAAAGAAAACATAATATGCTTAAAAATCTTTTACTTTACACATGAAGCGATCATTTGAGAGTGCCAGCAATGTCAATAACAAAGCGATACTTGACATCAGAGTTCTCGAGTCTCTTCATCGCAGTATTCAAATATTCAATTGGGATCTTCTCAATCTCGCAAGTAATATTGTGCTCACCACAGAAATCCAGCATTTCCTGTGTTTCTTTTATTCCTCCTATCAAACTTCCACCTACCATTTTTCTTCCTGCACATACATAGATAAATTGAGGCAAATATCAACACCAGTCAATAATATTCATTTTCTATCTGTTGTTATAAGAATGTTAAAGAAAATTAGACTCTTACCAAATAGTAAAGGTAATATGGGGAGCTCCAAGGGCTTAACAGGAGCACCCACAAACACCAGCTTTCCATTAAGCTTGAGCAGATTCAAAAGAGGATCTATTGGATGTTCAGCAGAGGCTGTGTCTATGATGTAGTCGAGACTTTGTGCTGCTCCCTGGAGACCAGTTATTCCATTCAAGGTTAACAAAGGAAAATCTAATATAATAAAGCTGCAAGGTAAGAGTGGAGGTTATTTTTTGGTTCCCCAAAACTGGTTTTCCATTCTACCAGGACCAAGATACATATATAAGCTTCTACTTTTTACAAGAATTTTATTAACATCATTTTGGGCATTAAATTAGTGCTTCTGATGAGAAGATTTTCAGTTAATTTCATTGGAAAGGTTTAATGGGTCTATTGAAAAAAAAATTCTATTTAGTCATATTCTCTAAGCATATGTTAACGTAACATAAAGATACATGTAGAGATATGTCTGTTCATATATTTTGTCTATTTAAAGGTTCTTTGGATCCATAAATTAGACATAGAGTAAATCTATTTTGTACTTTTTGATTTCAATAATTAATATCAGAGCAAGGTAGTAGCATTGATCGGTGAGATCAGTGCTAACATTAAGAGGCTGTGGGAATTTTTTTCTACAACAAAATTTGTATTAAAGTAAACAATACTAATATAAACTTGTAATTTGAAGGAAATAGATTTGATTCTAAAGAGAAGTCATAGATTGAAATATAAATCTTTGTATTAATAAATATTAAACCAAATTGAACCTTGTACAATTATTATTATTAAAGTCTTGGGTAATATAATATGGAATTAGAAATATTTCTTGGTGGGCTAGTATTTTTATTTATTATTTATTTTTAAATAAGTTTCTCATAATGAAACTTAATAGACTAGTTGTAATCTCTATTAAGTTGACTGGTGCTCACAATTATAGAGAATGACATCAACAAATGAAAAGTATTTTCTTTTGTTGGGCCTCACCTCTATTGTCAATGAAACTATAACAAGACATCCCGTAAATGCTCATCTACAAGAAAAGTTTGGCTATAAATCATGTGAAGTCCTTTATAAACTTGTCTATTGGAAATAGATTAGTAGAAAATGTGCATTACACCACACCAAAAGAAGCTTGGGATGCAATCGCCACAATTTTTTAGCATAAGAATAATGTAAGAGCACACATGCTTTGAACTCAATTATATAACTTAAGAATAGATGGGCTAGTAGCTAAGCATCTCTCAAAGCTTATGGGTATTTCAAATATTCTCATTAATGCAAGTGTGACTATTGCCGATAAAGATCTTATCTCCGTAACTCTTTGTAGTTTTCCAAAGCTTGAAATTTTCAAGACTACACTCACATTGAGTGGAATATTGACAACCTTGAATTTCAATGCTTTGAAGTCTACTATTGCAACACAAAGAAATGCTTAATAGAGATGATGAAGCTAAATTAGCAAATGTTTTTGCCTCTAATTTCAAAGGCAAGAAGCCTCAATGAAAAAGACATTATGTTATGGATAATGACAAATAGAGAAGAGGATTCTTTACTATTATTTCAATTGCCCTAGTCATGAGTGCCAATGCTTCAAGAAGGAGAAATATATAAATATAAGTAAACAAAGCTAGGTATGATGGTTGATTTTGAAATTGAAGATGATGATGAAAGTTATAAACTATTTTCAACAAATGCTTCTAAATTTGTTAAAAATGATGATGTTTGGATCGTCGATTTAGGTGCCACTCATCACATGATTGGCAATACCAACTTCAGAAATGTAACACAAAATCAAGAGATGTTGCTACATTGAGAGATGATTCACTACATGTTGAAGGAAGAGTTCCTCTAAATGTTCCAATCCGAGGTAAAACAAGTATTGATAATTTCTTACATGTTATAGGACTAAAGAGAAAAATCTTATCTTAGCTAGCTAAATCAATACCAAAAAATGAAGGTTATTATTTAACAATGAACTTTTAAAGTGTTTGGTAGTATTTAGGGAAATTGGTATGTGATGAATATATGGAGGACTATTTTATTTGATAAGAAACTCATCTAAAACCATAGTTTCTAGTTTTATTTTGAGAGATTAGTTGTGGCATGAAAGGCTTGGCCATTTCAACCTTGAGACACTGAAGGAAATGTTTGATTAGAATATAGTATATGATCTTCCACCTATCACTACAAAGAAGTGTGTTTGTGAAGTCTATGTTATGGGGAAACAACATAGAGAAAATTTTGATTTTGGAAATCTTGGAGAGCTTCCAAAACGTTGGAGTTGGTTCATTTTGATCCCTATGGGTTGATGAAGACAATTTCTATTGGAAAATATTGACATTTCATTATATTCATTTATGCCCTTATGCATAAGGTATGGGTCTACTTTCTAAAGAGCAAGTCTGATGCATTTGATTTTTTCAAGGAATCTTATGCCAAGTTGAGAATGAATGTGACAAAACTATTAAAATAATATGCCAATCAATTACGCCAACTATATTCAATACTACACTCCACACAAGGAAATTTAAGAGATTACTCCAAAGGAAGCTAGATACAATTTCAAGCTTGATGTTTCCTTTTTCAAGGTATTTGGTAGTGAGACTTAGTCATTCATATTAGATGGTAAATACAAGACAATAAAGAAGAAGATTCAACCATACATCATTGTTGGCTATTGTGAGGATGTAAATTCTTGTTAGTTGTTTGATCCAAACATTATAGATGTCTACTTTTATAGGGATGATCAATTTGACGAGTCTTTCACTTAGATGGATACTCCATCTACTTCTTCCTCACTACCTACTTCACCTTCTTCATCTCATGAGGATACCTTTGCACTTGAGAATACTTCAGATGATGGTCCTATTCCACCACCCCTACCACTTCTACCTCCTCTTACTCATATTTTTCCTAGATGGTCCTACAATACTATTTAGGAGACTAGATCTTTAGTTTGTGATCCTATGAGTTCTCAACACACTTACTCACAAACTTATAACACTAGTTCTTTGAGTTAGGCTATATTTATTGGTCTATAGATTTTTTCAAATACTTTTGATATTCTAGAGTGGGATAATGCTATGGAAAATAAGTATTCTTTCTTGATAAAAAATCATGCATTGAATTTTGTTTCTCTTCTAAAGGAAAGAAATATGGTGAACACTACAAGTGGATGTACCACACCAAGTATGTAGCTAATAGTTATATAGAAAGGTATAAGACATGTCTTGTACCTAAATGGTTTTCAAAGGTTGAGGGTATTGATTACTCTAAGATATTTGCCCCTATAGCCAAGATGGATTAAGTTCATCTTGTACTTTCTATTTCTACATCTTAGAGATAATAAAATTTCTAAATGGATGTAAAGAGTGTGTTGTTGCACGATGATATTCATGAGGAGATCTACATGGATTAGCCTCTAGGATTCATGTAGGACTCTTTAGTTGTTTGTAATCTTCAACATTCTTTGTATGGTCTTGCAAGCCTTTGGGGTTTGGTAGAAGATTGATGTTTTCTTGCTTGCCTTTGCTTCACTTGTTGCCACTTAGATTAAATATTGTACATTAGAGTACATGGAGATGAGCTTTGGATATTAGTCATGTATGTAGATGATTTAATTCTCAATAGTAGATCCTCATCCATGCTTCAAGACATTTAACGTAGTTTGATGAAATAATTTGACATGATTGATCTTGGGCTTCTGCATTTATTTCTTAGTCTTTAGGGTCTACAATATATTAAGGAGACCTCCATATATTAGACAAATTATTCCATTGAATTGCTTCATGGATTCAACATCTAATCGTAAGCTTGCTCCTACACCATTTCAGTTTGGTGTCACTTTGATTGCCACTTGCACAACACTTAGTGTTGACGCAACATTGTATAGACAATTAGTTGATAGTATTTTATATTTGACACATACTCATCTTGATATCACCTTTTGTTAGGATTGTCTCCTATTTTTCGCATGACCCTCATGAGAGCCATTAGATGGAAGCTAAGAACATTTTGAGTTATATTTAGGGTACCACAAATTTTGGTATTTAGTACACACCAAGAGCTTCACAGATAGTAGGCTTCACTAACTTAGATTGGGTAGGTGATGTTGACTCATAGAAATCCACTTCTGGGTTTCTTATTTGCCTTGGTTCTAGTCTAGACGTATAGTCTTGCAAGAAATAAATATCCATTGCATTATCATCCCCTAAGGCTAAGTATCAAAGCATAGTTCTTGTTAGCTAAGAGGTTTTATGTCTTTGATAGCTTGTGATAGAATTTTTTCTACCATCTGATCATCCTACTATTCTTTTGTGTGTAACCAAAGTGTCACCACATTTCACACAACCTGGTAGAGCATCAAAGGACAAAGCATGTCAAGATTAACATGCATTTTATTTGACAACTTATCCATGATGGTGTTCTCTCCTTGGAGTATTTGTCTACTCAAGAGCATCTTGCAAACACTTTTGCTAAACCTTTAGCACCACCTTGCTATCAAGTAAAAGTAAAAATTTGTGTCACACTTTTGGCCAACTTATCAAAATGAATTTAAGTATTTCTAATTAAAAATCAATTTTGGTCAAACATATGATCTAGTAAGATTCATTCTAGCTAAGTTATATATGTCCACAACTTTTCCAACTAAAATTGTTGGCTAAATGCATATGTAGCACTACTTTGAAGCCAAATATCAAGATGACATAATTTTTTTTTATTATAGATAAATAATTAATATGAAAGTTGGCGTCAAAGGGAAACAACTATGTTTTAACACACACACACACACACACACACATATATATATATATATATATATATATATATATTGGAAAAAAAAAATCCATGCACTAAAGTTTCAAGTTATAAATACACACAAAAATTTAAAAAAAAATAAATTGTACTATATAAAGATCGATGTCTCATGTAACTTCATTTTTTAGTATTTTATCAACAACTAAATTATAGTGTCAATTTATTAAAAAACTATATTCAAATATTTTTTAATTTTTTCAAAAAAAATACAAACATAAAATATACTAAAAAATACATAATTTAGTAGTTTATATCATTTCAAAATTTAAAACATATATACTACTTTTTAGTGATTCAAGTTTAAAAGTTGGATTAGTGTTGGTTGTTTCCTTTATAAAAGTGTGACACAACTTTGTACTTTTACTCTATCTTGAGTTGTGACATTTGTTTGGGGTGAAGGAAGTTGTCCTTGGGGGTCTTGAGTGCTCCTTCTTTTATATTTAGTTCTCCTTTTTGGAGAGAATTTTTTTCCATAGGGTTTTCTCCTTTACTCTAATTGTGAGAGAATTTATTTTGTACATGTTTACTTCATTAAGCCTAGTTTTTAGGACTCATTTTTCAATGATTCGTTCCCTAAAAACCACTGAGGGTGGTGTAAGTGTGAAAATGGATATTACACATCTAGTTTAGATTTATTTGGTTCCTAAACCTAGTAGACCTATTCACACAATATTAAGTTCAATTAGTGGTTTAGTTGTCTCACTTCATAGGAACATGACACATAATCTCACACTTGTCTCAAGTGTTTTATACATGTCACACTCACCTTCCTACTTTTTAGTATATTAATGTTATATAATGTTTCACTCTCACCTTCCTACTTTTTCCTTGTCCTACATATACAAGGAGTTGCTTTGTTCATTCCATACATTTTTGTTTGGCATTTTGGGTGCATGCTCATTTTGTGGAGGTTCTTGGATATTGCATTCATTTTATTGCTGCCCCAAAAATCATGTCATTGATTTCCTCACAAAATTTTCTCCTATAAAGTACTTTAGGCACCCTATTTGTAGTGGTTATTTTCCTTCTTAACCAATTTTCCTTTATTATCCTCAAGAACTAATCCAAGTTCTCTTCAAAGAACCTCCTTAAGGAATCCACTATTATATCAACACATTTTGAATGTTTTGGGATCCCCAACATTTCTTTAATATAGTCATGCATGATCTAGAGGACTACTTGGTTTGATGTGCTTCTAATTTCCCTAATATATTGGTTATATAAATTTGCACAAGTCATGATAAGCTCTAGGGATTGAACAAAAATGAGAAGGGTGTATGCCTCTTTCATACCACTTTCTACAAGGTGTCTAGCCATGTATTTTTTTTGTTCATTTGCTCTATTCTTTTGTGAAAGCCTTCTAAGATCACATGGCCTGAATTCATATATGAAACTTATGCAAATTATTAAATGATATTAGAAGGAAGAACCACTCCTTTGAATTCATATTTCATCTTGGTGGGAGATGACATAGGCCCAAAATTCCCTTGATTTGAAAAGATTGGAAAGAAACAACTCAAAATATGCTTTAGTAGGTTTTTGAAATTTTGATGTGATTTTATATTTACCAAGGAAGTTAAAAAGGCTAGCGGTTGGGCTTTAATAGGGTTTCTGACTTTGAGTGTAATGATATAACAATTACAATAGTGCTTTGAAAGTCCACAATTTCAAAAAAACAATAGTAAGTGGGGGGGTTTCATGCTTTGGGTCTAGGAAGGTAGGATTACAAAAAACTCTAAAAAGTTTGAGATTAGAATAAGGCCGAGTTCCAACATTTGATTGTAAACAAAAAAATTACAACAATGTAAGAAAATTCTAGAAGTCTAAAATGTGGACTAAAGTGGGGTTTTAGGGTTTTATTTGTACCTCAGTAAAAGTTACAAAAGAAACATGAAAAAATGAAAACATGAAGACTTAAAGCTTTAGGAAAAAAATTATAACCACAACATAACTTAGCTAGGGCTATACAATAAATTCAAAACTTTGAACCATGAAAACACTTAAAATGCTCAAGAAAGAAAGCTTTCAAAGGAACCCCCAGTTTTGAAGGAAAATGCAACAAAAAAACCAAGGATTAGGATTGAATACAACAGGGTAATTGTAGAAGCAAAAAGCAACACTTAATGAAAAAGCCCTTGTCAATATGACTACAAACACCAAATGGAAACCCCATGAAGCTTTGACATGTCAAACACCTTGAAACCCTAGCTTGGTAAAAGTTTCATCATAATGATATTAGCAATCCTCACCTACAAAATCAATTAGATCAAGGAAGGAAATGGATTTGTAGGAATTAGATTTGTATGGAGAGCTTGGATGGACACAAAATGCAATGAATAATGAAAAAACATGTTGCAAATGATAGGCAAACCACAAAAATATATAAGATTTTACAACACTTGTGGGTCATAAATGCTCATTTCTTTTAGTCATGTAATTGTCAAGTACATTGAATTTTTACTTCAACTTGTAACTTATAAAACAAGTTGAGAACCCCACATTAGGAAGTGGTGTGGGTTTCCAAGGTTTTGGTGTAAGTACATGTAAAAATTACATCACAATATAAGTCTAGATCTTTGGCTCATAAACACAATGCAAAGTTTTGAAGTTTAGTTGTAAGTTAGTAAAAGATGACAGTTACTATTGATATTCAAGTTTGCATTGTTATACTCTCATGTATCAACATAGAAAATATTGCAAATGTAGGACCTGATTTGCAAGATAACCTCCAAGATTTTAGAAGGTGGCTCTTCTTGTGATGTTCAATAAACAATAATCTATTTAAAAGAAAAGGAAAAAAAAATCTTGAAATTTAAACTAAACTTGTTGAAGAATAAATTAACATCAAACATTGCACAAAGCTCATTTTACCCAAAGAACAATTTTAATTAAAGGTGTGGTCATACATGGTTTCAATATAAAAAACTACAAAAAGTCATAAAAGTAAGCCAAGGTGGTTAGTAATAAACTGATTGAGCAACTAATAACAATATTAGAAAATAACACACAAATAGACACAAAAAGATAGATTATCATATATATTTATCCATTTTATTCTACTACATATACATAGGACTGATTGGTACGATCACATGTAATTCAACTAACTAAATCTGAAAGAAACAATCTAAATCTTGTGAAGCTTTGAATACAAAAGTGTTCTCCACTAGGGCTACCCAAAAATAACATCCAACCCTCCTTTTTTTACAATTAGGAAGGCGTTGCCTTATACAAAGAAATGCAACCTACTCCAAATCTAATTGCTCAGATCAATTTTTTCATGAATAGTGGAGATTAGGCAAATGTTAATCATGAAGAGTGGGGCCCATAGTGGAGCACACTAACTTTGCGTTTCTCAAAATCATATGTGGAAATTTCAAATCACTCCCAAATTTGTACAACAATTTATTGGCAACTCACCTACTTCTAACTAGAGTTTTAGAGCCACATCATCAAATATGATGTCACATCATCATGTTTTTTGTTGAGATGTCCAAAAAAGCCCAAAAAAAAGAGATCGCAAGTTGTGCACTAAATCATGTTTTATTGGTGTGTTGATGTGGCATCACATGATTTGTTTTTTGTACTTTATGGATAAAAAATGTTTTACAATTGAATATTAAGACACTCCACTATAAGGCCCAACGAAGACTACTTTTGTCCCTACTATTAAACCACGCTTCACTATAGACCCTTCTCTCCTAAACATCAAAGCATGGAACAATCCAATGTAACCTATGTGTTCGAGTGAGTGCACTTAGATATCCCCTAGTTGAAATTTCCAATCACGGACTAGGCTCTCTTTTCATATGACGTGACTTGTACGAGAATCTAGATTTTGAGACGTGCTGGCTTTTCCAAGTGGAAAAATCCTTCGAGGAGCTGAAGATTGCTACCACATTGATGGTAGGATTTGGTAGCTTCGTAGGACGATATCCCCAACTACTACAATTATGGTGACAAGCACGGTATCTCTTTTCAAACCAACATGCCGTGTATCAGCTTATAGTAAAACAATCTAGATGTCTTTCTCACTTGATATGGACCCCAAGATTATCGTTGTGTTGAAATCTGGCCACTGGTACAATGAAGAATAGCTATCGGACTAGAGAGTCAGCGTTGCCATGTAGCACTTGGAAGTATAGGGCCCGTATGAAGAGCTGACCTGGTCTTTTTCACCAATGGTGGAATGATACAAAGTTGTCACATTGACCAAACAAAAATTCACGTCATGCGAACTGTTGATCCTAGAAATGATAAATGGTTCAGTTTATTCCTGGATTTGTTTAACTGATGCAAATGGGGAAATGAGGAGGATCCATCATGACAATTTAGCATTATGTACATCAGAGTTGATCTAATCGTGGAGAATTTGTACTTCAAAAGAAAGGCGAAAAGCTCAAATCTTGCAAGGAGTAGGATAGGTATGTCCACCTTGTATTGTGAAGCAGAGTTAAGTGCCTTTAGCTGCCTCCTGTATATTAGAAGTGAAGTACAGCATAGTCTCATATACTTAGTGTAATCTGTAGACCCAAAAACAAATCGACTTTCCTTTCCTAAACCTACAAATTCTGACAACCTTAAAACTCTATAATATCACATAACCTTTGTATTGTGACTACCTTTTCTTTGAAAGCCACTGGAACCCACAACAAACGCCAACTTGTTTTGTTTTAATTTTAACCAATAGTGTAACATTATAAACCTATCAAACTGAAAAACTTTATAAATCACAAGATACTACTCAGTGGTCCCTTGGTACTTGGTAGTGAATCGATGATGTCATTATTTTCTTCAATTGTGCTTAGTATTCCCATGAGGTGGTACCCGTTATCCACTGAGCTTGCAACGTTAACCAATGGCACAATCCTTTTATCCAGTATTCTGACAAGGCTCGAGACATTGATTTAAAAGGAGTACCAACATCGTTGTTTAAACTAGTCCTTGAATGTAAGCATTGTACTCATGAAATCTTTTACGTCGTTGTTTAATCTAGCCCTTCAATGTAAGCATTGTACAGATAAAATCTTGATAGGTGACCAAAGCTACCAACCACTAAGGGAACCGGAATAAAACAGAGCCACTAAAACCACAGAATGTCAGAACAGGAATGGAGAGCTAGCAACAAAACAAAAATAGGATTAGACGAACAAGATCACTGCCTTGAAGGGCGAGCGGAAAGGGGGGCTCAATAATTACTTCGAAAGTCTAAAATTCTGCCCTAATACAAACACCCAGACTTTCAAGGTTATATTCCTGTAAAATTTACAAAGCCACATGAAAACTCTGAAATTCCACCCAAGATAAATTCTCAATTTTTGACTTAGAAATTTAAACTTTTTAGAAGACCTAACCTTCCCTAGGGTCAATTGGACATGTGAGAATTTCAACCTTATGATATTTGGTGCTAATCTTGTACATTTGAGACTAAAACTATGAAACTTGACATGGTGATTTGACAATTTGAGAAGTGCATTTAACTTATATCAAAGGTATAAAATTTGAAACTTGAGTTAAAATTTTTCATGAGAATGTTCAAATGCATAAAAATTATTCGAATCTAAAGACATAAATAAACAAACACAATCACAAAAGTAACATGAAAATCCAAAAACCTATAAACTTAAGATTTAGAAAAAAATAAATATAACCATAATGTAACTTGGTTAGTGTTATAAAATAAATTCAACTCTAAATCATGAAAAAACTTAGAATGCTCAAGCAAGAAAGCTCTTGAAGGAAACCCTAGTTTTGAAGGAAAATGTAGCAAAAAACACAAGGATCGGGATTGAATAAAACAAGATAATTGTAGAAGCTAGAAACAATACTCAATGAACAAACCCTTTTCAATATGACTATAAACTCTAGATGGAAAACCTACGAAGCTTTAACGTGTCAAACGCCTTGAATCCCTACCTTGATACAAGTTTCATTGTGATGGTATTAGTAATTCTCACTTGCAAAATCAATCAAAACAAGGGAAGCAACATTGGCTTTGCAAAAATTAGAGTTGTATGGAGAGCTTGGATGGACATAAAGTGTAAAGAACAATAAAAAAAATTGTTACAAATGACAAGGGGGCCACATATATATATTCTTTTAAAACACGTGTGGGTCATAAATGCTCATTTGTTTTAATCATGTAATTGTCATGCATGAGAAATTTATATCATCTTGTAATTTACAAAACAAGTTGAGAACCCCACATCAAGAAGTGGTGTGGGTTTGCAAGGTTTTGGCATAACTGTGTAAAGATTACAACATTACAATAAGAGTCTAGATCTCTGGTTCATACACACAATGCAGATTTTTGAAGTTTAGTTGTAAGTTAGTAAAAGATTTTAAAAGTCTAAAAAAAACTGTCCTAATATAAACATGCAGAGTTTCAAGGTTGTGGTCCACTAAAAAATATGAAGTTGCATGCAAACTTTGAAACTCAGCCCAAGATAAATTTTCAACTTTTGACTTCGAAATTTTCTCACAAGACCTAACCTTCTCTAGGACCAATTCGACATTTAAACATTTTAACTTTGTGATATTTTGTGCAAATCTCCCATATTTGAGACTAAAACTATGAAAATTGACATGGTGATTTGATAACTCGAAAAATACGTAAGATAACTTTGACGTAAGTGGAAGGCATGAAATTTGAAAATTGGAGTTAGAAATTTTCATGAGAAAGGTCCAATGCAAAGTCACACCCAATAGTGCATGAAGGAGTTAATGTGAATAAATTCGCATAGTTGGGTGCTACTGCAAATCAACAACGCATGTTATGGATGCTAATGGGCGACAATCAAGATAAACCTCTAAGAAGAGAGAAGACAAAAGGGATAGTGGGATCTATAGTGACCTCAACGATTTCAAGGGGAAGTCAGTTGTGTCATTAGATCAAATGATGAACACCTAACAAGAAATTTTGTTTGTTGAGTCACTAAAACGACAAAGAAGATTGTGAAACCTATTGAAAGAGAGGATCAAGATCCACATGAACAAAAATCTCAAAGGAAAAGAAGCCTTCAAATCCATTGAGTGCAACATTGAAGGCTTTTTAGAGAAGGGCTCAAGACAACCAAAATCACAAACAAGGGGTTATATGTAGCACCAAGACATCAAGTGTCAACAAGAAGATTCTACATACCTCATGATCATACAAATCACAAGAATGACTTAAGAATTGAAGAAGATGAACCTAGCAAACCTAAGAAAGATTTGAACCTAGTAAAATAACTAAAAATGGTTCAATAAATTCATCTAGCTAAAATCACGAACAAGAGGTTGCAAGTAGTACCAAGCATACTCAAGACTTGAAGAAGAGGAATCTCATAAACCCAAGAAATATTTGAAATTTGAATAAAATAACTAAGAAGGATTCAAGAAATCCATCCATATTGACATGTATTACTCAAATAGTATGCATGCAAAAAAATACACTACAAAATCTTTATGTCATATCAACTAATGATAAGAATTAGGAAAATCTAGGAGATAAAAGACAACCACAAGTGAACAATGTCCAATCATGTATTTAGTCAACCCAAATTACAATGAGTACAAAGTCTCCCATATCTAGGTAAGGAAGAGGCAATCTACCTATGATGTGGATTGACAAGTGCCCCATGAAGTGACACAAATGAGTAGACAAGTGTCCTATAAGTGTCAACATTAGGATCACTAGGAATATGCAAACGGACAACCTATTTAACCAAGTCATCAACTTTGATGTCAAGTGTTGAGTGACCCTTGAGGTGAGATGGAAAGTCTTCCAACCTCAAAATACTAGCACATGAGGTTTACCAAATAATTTGGTAACTTATAGAGGCTTAAATGTGGCACATTCAGTTAGACAAAATGTTGTCTAACCTCATCAACTTAAGTACACTTAAATATAGTGAATAGATAAATTATTCACTCTAACACTAATTTCACTATATTATAAATTTAACTTAAAAATATCCCATATACCAGACTTAATATTTAATTTCAACAACAATTCATATATAAAAATGGACGTATCTTATAAAATATTTATCTAAAAAAATAAATCACTATTCCTAAACTTTTTTTAACTTATAATTTTTTATTTTTTAAAAATTTAAAAATAAAAAATAAAAAACACATCTAATTAAGATAATGATCATAAGTACGAATAATATGGCCCTCAACTTTTGCCTTTCCTCACTGAGATAGGGCTTACCTGCATTTGCTGGTGATCCTTACTAACAAGGAAGCCATCCGCACCAAGCAATTCCTTGGCCTCTCGTTCTTTGTGGGAAGAAGTGCTGATGACAGTCACCCTCATGCCAAGCGCTTTGCCAATCTTAACCGCCACGTGTCCTACGCCACCCAATCCCACAACTCCCAAATGCTTCCCCTGTGCTGCCTCTGTCATCCCGTAGTATTTCATGGGACTGTATACTGTTATTCCTGCGCACAGCAGAGGAGCCCCGGCATCCAGCGCCAGCTTCTCTGGAAAACGCACTACATATCTGCTAGCAAAAGTAATTAGTTAGATGATTCATACACTTTTTCCCAGAAGACTTGTTCTTGATAAACATAAATTAGGTTTGATAGCAAAACTGTTTAACCTGTAATTGACAACAATTATGTTGGAGTAGCCTCCGAAAGTAGGAGTTCCATCATGGTAGACGCCGTTGTAAGTGAGGATCTTATTAGGGCAATAGTTTTCTGAGCCTTCCTTGCAGGGCTCGCATGTGGGGGCGTTGCAAGATCCAACCATGCATCCCACACCCACTCGATCACCTACTTTGAACAAATTTTCAATCTTGCTTCCCACATCAGTTACAATACCAGTAATCTCGTGCCTGTATTTTAACATGTCTAGATTGTCAAAACAGGTGCAAACATTTCTTTAAAATGACCTCAAATCATAGAAACATGAATTTCTGTAAGAATTTCAAGAGTGACAATCGAGATGCCCAAAATTACAATTCTCAAGGATTTCAGATCAGTTAAGTGTGAAATTTACCCAGGAACAATTGGGTAGGTAGTCTCTCCAAAGTCGTTCTTGGCGTTATGAAGATCTGTATGACAAATTCCACAGAAAAGGATTTTGATACTCACATCCTCAGCTCCATTCGCTCTGTCATTTCATATTAGTCAGATCTTTATGTAATCATGTGACGGTTTTAGGAAAATTCACTGTCAGCAATTCACCTTTAACAATTCATCGTTATGTACAATTTGCCACCCAGCAATTCATTGTCGAAGTATATTCAATTCATTGCATATACAATTAAAAAATATGATAAATATAATGAATTGTACACATGACGAATTTGTCATAATAATCAATTGTTGATGATGAATTGTTAAAGGTGAATTGCTCGTGATGAATTGCTTGAAACCATCATGCAACATAGAAGAATAAGAAGATGAGAAAAAGGGTCAATGGGTCATTGAGAAATACCTCCGAGAGAAGCGAAAGGGTGAGAAAACAGCAGAAGGGTCTCTGGCAGCCCATCCCAGAGCCTGCTGAGACCGAGTTTCCGCCATTAAACAAACTTTCACCTTGAAGAAAATTGATAAAAAATTATGAGATAAGCGGGAAGACAAGGGTTCCGATCTTATAGAAAAACTGTCTTAAGACGGAAGAAAACAGGCTCACACTGGCCAGAAATAGCAGTCTACCAGCACATCAACAACTAATCAAAAACAGCAGAGAAAACAGAACAGAACTCAAAAACAGAGGGCAGAACAGAAATTTGATAATTGTTAGATGTTCTAGCACCACTCTTTATAATGTCTTTCTCTACCATTCCTATAAAGCCTTATTTTTATTTCATTGGCCAGCTGCTTATACTGTTCAAATTGATATCTGGAAACGTATTACTTCATCTAAGATCCAACAAAAATCTGCCCTATGGTGAGTTCTACTGTTTGGATACCGTGAGGCGACATAATTGTTATTAGTTGGTAGTGAATACCCATAATGAAAGTTTGGTACATCATTTCCATCAAATGTCACTGTCCTCTGCCAACTTTCTTCCACTTAAGAAGTCCGAAGTAAGAAATTGAAGTGTGTCAGTACGAGAGGATGAGCTCGACCTGGTCTCAGCCTTTCATCATTTTAAACTGGTTGCCTATCCATTATGATATCTTATATTTCGAGAAAGATAGAGATTTTAATAATGTATGTTCTTCTTTTGAAACCTTTCATTTGTCCAGCTCACAACCCATCTGCATTTTTCATTTGATGTTTGTCTTTATTTAGGGAGCATAAGCATTGTTGAATTTTGTTTTCTTCTTTCAATTTGCTTTATTCACTTGTTCTAAACTTTTCTTTTTAATTTAATTTTAATCTTTTGATTTTCTCTCAAATTACTTTATCTACATGATCTAAATTTTTCTTTAACATAATTTTAATCTTTTGATTTTCTCTCAAGTTACTTTATTCATATGTTTGTTCTAAACTTTTCTGTAACATATTTTTAATCTTTTGATTGGTATTTGGGAGTTCAAAGTGTAAGTTGATACCACATTTTTTCATCTATTATTTGTTTTGTTTCATCGATATACTCTTTATTTTGTTCGACTCGTCTCTCATTACAACTTATGATCACATGTTCTCATTCATATTCTTTACTTTCTTTATATAACCTAGAAGACAAATCATTGTTGTTGCCTAGATAAAAACAAGTAGTTTTTTTTCTTTTTTATGTTAGTATTATTTCATATAGGACCATTATTTCATATGGAACCAATGCTTTAATCTCAAAGTTGCTTATGATTAAGCACTTTTTAATATTCACAATTTGTCTCCACTTTATATTTGACATATCACTAGCCTAAACTTCACATCTATAAAGCACGACTAATATTTTTTTAATGAAATAGCTTGAGCAAGAGAAAAACATAATGTAGATAAATATGTTACAAATACTTAAGAAGAATAAGTTCCTTCAAGGGGTCAAGCCTCCAAAAGTCTCCAAGAAGAACATAATTAACAATATGGTAATCTTAAATTAGCCAAATGACCTCCTATATATACTTTACTTATGCCTTGGATGTCACTCAAGGTGATTAACTACCTATATACGACTATATACATTATCATATAACTTAAATAAGAACTGGAACCACAAGTTAACTGTTCATAACCCTATGCACACTATAAGATTAAAGGCATAGCATACCCACTCTTTAGAGAAGTAGTATCCTCAACATTGATCAACTATGGATACTTTTGAACATTTTTTTTTTACCATCCTTGACTAAAGAGTTCTTCCATTTGATCACATACTTAGTGATTTCCCTTATTCATAACCTCTTAATGCATGTTTGAATAATTGTAAGTCAAGTTCCAACACTATTACACCCTCCTCATCAAGCTTATGTAACTCAATCTATGCTACATTTCTTTGTCCAATAACTTTCTTCAAGCATGAAACATGGAAAACTAGATGTATTTTTGTTGACATGGGTAACTCCAATTTGTATGCTACACTACCAATCCTCTATAGTACCTTAATATTTTAGTGCAAAATTGTTATCTTTATGTTGTTTTTTATCGACCTTAGCTTATATGGTTGTAATATCACAAAGACCTAATATCCAGCTTCAAAATTAATTTTATTGTTATGACAATCAACCCATTGCTTCATTCTATTTTGTAACATTACCAATTTCTCCCTAAGACTAGTAAATACCTCATGTTGATGTTGAATCTATTCTTCAATTTGTTTGAATCTTTGAGTGTGCATACAACGAAGAGGTGATTGCTGGTGGTTGGCACCCATATACTGCAACAAGTGGAGACATCTTAGAATAAGTATGGAAGGAAGTGTTAGACCACCATTCTACTAGTGGTAGTCATTGCACCCATTTCTCTTGTTTATCTAAAGCAAAACATCTAAGATAACCTTCCAAGAATTTATTGACCACCCAAGTTTTTCATCTAATTAGGGATGGTATGATGAGTTATGAGCAATCTTAGTGTACACATCTAAAAATGGTCACGGTCGATTGAACCTGTTAATTAAGTAAATATGAATTATTTAATTAATGTTTCTTAAGTCTTCTACATATAAATAAATTTTATTATTTATTTATATTGTTCATTTTTCTAATTCTTCTAATTTAATTAAATAAATTTATTTATTTAATTAATGCTACCTTCCTCTTAATTAATTAAATAGATTTTACAATCTATTTACATTAATTATCAAAGTTTAAATTCTAAATTTAAATGATTATTCTTCCCTCCACGTTTAATTAAATATTTTCAAAACTTAATTAAATCATTTTCCAAATTCCCACTTCTCTCACAAAAATAAAATATTCTTAATATTTAATTAAAAGGCTTTTTCCTTTTCTCATAATTAAATATTTTCAATATTTAATTAAATCCTTTTCATATTTCTCTCACACATAATTAAATATTTATTTATTTAATTATGAGAGACACCTTTCAATTGTCTCTTCATTTTTCTGTCTCTCAGAATTCCACCTCTTTTTCGAATTCTCGATTTCTCACTGTTCATTCTAACAGGTTTGAACTCGACCGTCGATCTTGGCCAATCGAATTCCTACCTTCAAAAATCTATAAATACAGCCCTTTCATGAGCTAAAAAGGACCTCGAATCTCACATTTTCAAGCGTAGTTATTATAGTCGCAATCTTAGCAATTCATAGCATTTTAATTCAATAGTTCAATCTTGTAGATGCATATGCATTCATAATATTCTCATTCTCTCAAGTGTCATTCTATAAGTTGTGTTTGCACAACTGAGAGCAAACACATTGAAGCGAATCCTTGGAGATAGAGGACAATGGAACAAATTTGAAGAAGCTGCTGTCAAGAGTTTGCATTTGTTTTATTTTATTTAGTTTTATTCAATATAATGTTTCATTGGTGTACTAGTTTATATGCAATTTAATCGACACATTCTAACGTACACATTTCTGGTGCCCACCGTGGGGCCAAGCCCCGCATTTTAACTTCTATTTTTGCAAATTTTTCTGGCAGGTGACAGACAAAAATCGTGGTTTAGCGCATACGATGACTGTTATGGTGCATACATGACTTGTTCTAGCGCATTCGTGACCTCTTTTAGCGCATAGACCCTCTGTTTTGGCGCATCCTTGAAAACCCTTTCGGCGCATTTATAACCTGTTTCAGCGCATCCGGCAACTGTTTCGACGCATCCCTGAGAACCCTTTCGGCGCATACATAACCTATCCTAGCGCATACATAGCCTATTTCGGCGCATACATCTTCTGTTTTAGCACATATATTTGTAAAAAATTAAATTCTGATTCCGACGCAATTTGCGGATAGAATTTTTCTGATTCTATTTTTAACAGAATGAACCAATCCTAGGATAAACACTTAATTTTGAATTAACCAATCCTAGGATAATCACCAAACCTATTTTCTTTTGGTTAAAATAAACCCATGCTTTTAGTGAAGCAACATCTTCACTTAGAATAGAAAATTTTTCAATTTGGGATTTAAAATTGAACCATTATTTGCATGTTGTGATTGTGGGTAATAGGTCTATGCTTTCCCCTTAACTGGGTGATCAAAATACCAGACTTACCTTTTGTTTTATGCATTTAATTCTTTATTACATCCTTTAGAAGGCCTGCCGTAGTGGGAAAAAATACTCACCCTACGGGAACGACCTAAGTGGGAACACCTAAAGCCAAGGTTTCCGACCCACTATAATCAAAAGCAAGTTGTTGATGAAAATCCAACTTGACAGTAGTTGACAAGATAACCATCCCCAAAGCCTTTGTTCTAAAGGTTGGGAGGTCTCTCGAGGGAGTATATCCATTGTCACACTAAACGGAAAAACTTACTAAGAACCTAGTGTAGTAGCCAGTCGTGTCAGTATCCAAACATCATTTTAATCATGGTGCAAGGGGAGGGAAGAATCTGCCCCCAAGACACTCACCATATAGTCGCCACAGATTGTTTGCTCAAGGGATTCAGTATCCACTTCTGTCACTTTGAGTACGCACTTGGAAAAGACAAAAACACGGGCGCCCTTTAGGGGGTGACAAGGCTGTGTGAGTCGACGCGATTTTAAGATGTGGGCTATGATTACTTTGATGACCTATTTGAAAAATTAAGAGTGAGTATGAATGAAGTGCTTATATTGTTCAAAAACCTGTGGAAATCTCAAAGAACATACACTCTTTGTTTAGATTTTAGGATTAACAAAACAATTGTCTGCTTCTATGCTATGTTTTTCACATTCAAATCAGATTAAGATCATCCAAAACAAGAAATTTTTATCAAACTGTCAAAATATGTCGGTCTCAGAGCTGTTTTAGCGTATCTAGTCTCTGTTTTAGCGCATCTGGTCTCTGTTTTAGCGCATTCAGTCTCTGTTTTGGCACATCTGTTTTCCAAAGCATAGGTGTGATTTTCTGGATTTTCAGAAATCAGAGTGTAGTTGTCCTTCTTATTTTCGCCAACTTGCAATCGCATATACTACTCATCCAAATCAAATTCTGCAATCGAGAACTCAATCACATTTAGGCATCCATTGAAATTCATCTTTCTACAAAGCTAAGATCAAACTTCACAAAGTGCAAAATCACCTTTATTTTTCAATCTTTGGTTTAATTCCTGCAAACAGGATTTTCATCCTTTCACTTAGGGAATCACGAACTAAAGATTAAAAATATTTTAAGTCATAGAATCTTCATTCTATCCTGACTTTCATCATCATTGCACTATTTCATTCCTTTGATCAAAGCTAGTAGGATTTGAGTAAAGTTTATGCCTGTTACCATGAGATCTCAAAAGCACAAAGAAAAAGAGGAAAGTATAGTAAGCAAAATGGGCGATAATAATGAGAGGGAGGAAAACCTCTTTAACATTCTGAATACTGAAGAAGTAATAGAAGAAAAGCTTCAAGAAGCAGAATAGGATCCTCAATTCCATACTCTTATGGAAAAGATTTTAGAAAGAAACAAGGAAAGGTACTTCCTTTATTTAGCTATTCAAGGAGCCAAATTAACTGTCGATTTTGACACGGAAGGGATTAAAGAGAATCCTGAAACTCCTCTTAACGATTTTGGTGCCCTTACTGAACAAATCAAAGAACTACAAGGGAAAATAAAAGAAATGCAAGGGGGAGCACCAAAGAAGTATGTTTTGGAAGAAATATGTCCCTATCCATTCGATAGAAATCTTCGAATGATACCTTTTCCAAAACATTGTGAAATCCCTAAGTTTGATAGATATAATGGGAAAACTGACCCCATTGAGCATGTAAGGGATTTCCGAAATATGAGTTTAGAATTCGCCCATGAAGATACTTATCTAATGCATTTGTTTCCACGAAGTCTGGGTGGGCAATCCATGGAGTGGCTTTCAAAGATCACTCCCCCCATCAAAACCTTTGAGGAGTTGGTAAATAAATTCATATCGCAATACTCTTACAACATCCAACATCAGATAACCATGCTTGATCTTTGTAAAATAAAACAAAAAGTAGGGGAATCTTTCACTACATTTTTGCAAAGATGGAGAAGAACGTTTGCTAGATACTCTCGCCCTGTTCCTGAAAAGGAAAAGATGGAGATCTTCATCGATAGTCTTAATCAAGAAATGAGTTATAGACTAAACCTTCATTGTCCATCATTTGAAAAATTGATTGAAAATGCAATCACTATTGAAGGTGCATTGATCAAGCGTGGAATTCTAAAAAATGATAAAGAAGGTTCAAATTCATACAACAACAACAACAACAACAACAACAACAATCATAATAACAACAATGAAAAGTCATGATTTTGGACTTGAAATAAAAATGTTGGAAATGATGGGGTAGTAGGTGCTAACAACGTGAATTCGAAACCCGTCATTCTTAATGTGTCAGGTGCTCAACGTAACAATAATGCTAGACATTCTAGCACCTAAGGCAATGTTTCTAATCTGGGAAACACAACTAACAATCGTGGAAATAATTTTGGCAATAATCCAAATTCAAGTGCGCCCAGACCATCATATTTTTCAAATCAACGGAGTTTCACTCCCTTGGGCCAATCTTTGGAATCCATTCTCAAAGAATTGTTGAATCAAAACGCTATTACATTGCCACCACAAAGAGATTATGAGCCTCGAGTTAAACCACCATCATGGAATGACTCACACTTTTGCGATTATCATAGATGCAAAGGTCATAAGACAAACAGTTGCCAAGGGTTAAAGAATATCGTTCAAGATTTGATTGATAACCGTACCATCACAGTTGAGGGACACAATGTCAATAATGATCATCAAGCATTCAAAAACCCGCTCCCTAATTATCACAAAGGGGAATCCTCGAATGATAAGGGCAAGAATGTTAATAACATCCAAGACATTATTATCAATCATATCTATACTTATGACCCTCAAATCAATGCTATCCGAATCAAAGGTAAGCCAAAATATCGAGAGGTCAATGTTACCACAAGGGGACAAGCCAAGATCATTGCCAAAGGCGGCTCATCTAAAGCAGCAATTTCCCCTCCAAGTCAGTACAATTTGGTTGAACAATTACGAAAAACATTATCCCAAATCTCTATCTTGGAGCTTTTAAAGTTATCACCTGCACATAAGGACATTCTGGAAAAGGCTCTCGTCGATACAATTGTATCTCCTGATCTAGATACTGATAAATTTCAAGCCATGGTGGGGCATTTTTCCTCCAACACATGTTTATCTTTTTCTGAAAGAGATGATTCATCCATAACCCATCCGCATAATTCATCACTATATTTAGAAGTCATGGTTCACAAATCCCACATTAGACGTGTCCTCATAGATGGGGGAGCTGGATTAAATATTTGTACTTTAAAATTGGTCCTAGCTTTGGGATATTCAGCAGATTCTATAGACCCATGGAGGAAATTTACAATCAAGGCCTATGATGATGAGGAAAGAACTTCAAAAGGTCTTATCATGTTACCAATCAGAGTGGGACCTATTGTGAAGAATACCTTTTGTCAAGTCCTCGATCGGGATTTAACCTATAACATACTATTGGGTCGTCAATGGATCCATGACATGCAAGCCGTAACATCTACTTATCACCAATGTTTGAAGTTTCCCTATGATGGACAGGAAGTAACCATACCCACTGATCACAATAGCAGTCAAACTTGTTCTAACCTAAGAGCGACTCAGGACACATTTGTCCCACATAATAGAGAGGCTTTGGCCATCTCTACCTCCAAAGACAAAGAACAAGTGCAAGAAATGATAAACAATTTTGGCAGCAAGTTAAAATTGAAAGATAATGGGGTAGGGGAATATTCTTTATCTCTCTCTAACCTAACCTTATCACCAAGATCCCATGGTCAGCCGTCAACATCTACACCACAAGCTGCTACAGTTTTAGCCTCAACTTCAACCCCCATCACCAAGTTTAATGGGATGTTTATCAAAGAAACTGAAGGGGAAGATAGAGCTATTCTCGATTGGCTCTATAAAGATGAAGAAGAATCTATACAACATATCAAGTTGCCCACACAACAATATGGAAAAGGTTATGCTATCATGCAACAGATGGGTTATGAAGGAAATGGCCCTTTAGGTAAAAGAAAAGAAGGTATTGTTGAACCTGTCCAACTAAAAACAATGCACCCAAAAGATAAGATGGGGATAGGATATGGTGAGGATACTAAGGAAAAAGTAACATAGAGGCCATCTAATGAAGAAATAGCTGAGTCAATTATGCAAATTCAAGAAAATAATTTTGACACTGACTCCAATGAGTATGAATGGGACACCATCTTTGATGATAAATTCTGGAGGGACAAAAAGGTGGATGTAATACACAAATTCTCACCTGCATTCTTACAAGGAGAAAGCTCAAGACCTCCGTTTGAATATATCATACAAAGCGATCATGACTCTAGTGAGACCAATTCGATTCAAAGTGAGATAGAACATTTTGAGGAGGATACCATCTTAGAATTCTCCCGTAATAACATTGACAATAACATCATGACCCTAACGGCCAATGACTTTACTCATCCTAATGATCCATTACCTTTGGTTCATCCTGAACTCATTGATTGGGAACAAATCGCACCCATTGATGTTCCAACTTTCCCAAATGAGAAAACCATAATAAACTTTCTTTGCTCATCACATCCTGAAACAAGTTCCACTGGGGAATCACCAGATCAGAGTTTTCGATAGGAAAGTGCCAAGTTTCTCAGCTATAAAATAAATAACATAAAAGAAAGACCTAATGGTGAAAACCTAACAAAGGCAGTATTAGGTCAAGAAAAAAGAAAAATGAAAGAAAAATCTAATGGTGAAAACCTAACAAAGGCAGTATTAGATCAAGAAAAGAGAAAAATAAAAAGCCTATCTGATGGTGAAAACCTTTCAAAGGCGCCAAAGGATGGGAAACTTGACACTCTTCCGGAGTACTATCAGGAAAGATCTTCCATTTTGATTGAACCGACAGAGGCACTCAATATAGGTACCACGGAAAAGCCTAAAGTGTTACAATTGGCTGCATCTCTTATAGATGAAGAAGTACCTAAATTCACAAAATTTCTCAAAAATAATCAAATCAGTTTTGCATGGTCCTACACAGATATGCCTAGATTGGATCTGGATCTCATCATGCATCATCTATCTATTACACCGAGGGCAAGGCCAATAAAACAAAAACTCAGAAAAATGCATCCACACGTCGCGTTGTTGGTTAAAGAAGAATTAAAGAAATTTTTAGACGTTGGATTCATCCGATCCATAGATTATGCAGAATAGATCTCCAATATTGTGCCTGTTTCAAAGCCAGATGGAAGGATCAAAATTTGCACGGATTGCAGGGATTTGAACAAAGCGTGTCCTAAAGACGACTTTCCTTTACCAAACATTGATATGATTGTGGATTTAACTGCTGGACATGCAATGTACTCGTTAATGGATGGATTCTTAGGATACAACCAAATAAAGATTGCACTAGAAGATCAGGATAAAACAACATTCACATGTCCTTGGGGTACATATCGTTGGAACGTAATGCCATTTGGATTGAAAAATGCAGGAGCTACCTACCAACAAGCAATGACAACAATTTTTCACGGCATGATGCATACATTTATGGAGGATTATGTTGATGATCTTCTTGCTAAATCTAACACTAGAGAAGGACACATCGATATTTTGTCTAAAATTTTCAAAAGAATGGAACAATTCAAAGTACGACTTAATCCTAAGAAATGCGTCTTTGGAGTAAAATCCGAAAAGTTATTAGGATACATTATGTCAGAAAAGGGAATTGAAGTGGATTCGACGAAAGTACAAGCAATCCTTGATATGCCACCACCAAGGAACATCAGTCAATTACACTCTTTACAGGGACGATTACAATCCATTCGAAGATTCATTGCTCAACTGGCAGATAAGAGTTTACCATTTACACATCTCTTGCACAAGAATGTTCCATTCAAATGGGAGAACAAATGTGAAGCAGCCTTTAATCAAATAAAGCAATATATCATGAATCCTCTAGTATTGACTCCACCAACACAAGGTGCGCCTCTCATATTATATATTGCTTCCACAAAAGTATCTTTAGGAGCATTATTGGCACAAGAAGATTACTCAGGAAAGGAACAAGCCATTTATTACATCAACAGAACTCTAACAAGTCACGAGCTAAATTACACCTTTGTTGAAAAAGCTTGTTTAGCAGTGGTGTTCACTTCTCAAAAGTTACGACACTACATGTTGACTCATACAGTAAAGCTTGTGGCTAAGATTGACCCACTCAAGTATCTTCTAAGCAAAGCAACCTTAACTGGCAGGTTGGCTAAATGGGTTATGATCTTAAGCGAGTTTGATATTCAGTATGTGGATCGAAAAGATATAAAGTGACAAGTAATTGCAGATCAATTAGCAGAAGCACCGATGCCAGTAGAACATCCAATACATGTTGATTTTCCTGATGCCAATATTTTCACAACAGAAATCCAACAATCATGGTCACTTTACTTTGATGGTTCTTACACTCAACATGGTTCAGGAGCAGGAATTATTTTCATTACACCTCAAGGACATACAATTCCAAAATCTTATCAGCTAATGTTTCCTTGCACAAACAACATAGCTGAATATGAGGCATTGATAATCGGCATGAAAATTGCAGTAAATTGGAAAATTATAGAACTTCAAGTTTTTGGTGATTCACAACTTGTTATAAATCAAATCAATGATGAATACCACACTAAAGATGACAAATTGATACCTTACAAAAGAATGGTGGATGATTTCAAGAAATACTTTGTTAATATCAAGTTCGAACATATTCCACACATTGATAACAAAGCAGTAGATGCCATGGCTACAATTGCCTCTCTACTTCAATTGTCAGAGAATCAAAAGCAGTACGATTTCCTGGTGGAACAATTGTTTTCCCCCGCCCATGACGATCCTGAAACACAAATCATTTGCCATCTAACAAGTTCTGACTCTTCCTTATATGGCCAAATCTACACTTACTTGAGAGATACTACTTTACCATTAGGTTTGTCTAGGAATCAAAAACACAATTTCATTCGTCAATCATCTGGTTATACCTTAATTGCTGACGTCCTATACAGGCGTGGTCTGGATGGTACCCTCCTTAGGTGTCTTGAACGCGATGAATAGGAAAAAGCCTTACAAGAGGTCCATGGTGGGATTTGTGGGACACATTCAAGTGGAATAACCTTAGCAAAGAAACTTGTAAGATTAGGATACTACTGGCCAACCATGGAGAAATAATCTTTCACCTTTGTGAAGAAATGTGCAAAATGTCAGATTCATGGGAATCTCATTCACGCTCCTGCTCAGGAATTACAACCTTTTACCACAACATGGCCTTTCGCCCAGTGGGGATTGGACTTGGTTGGTAAGATACATCCATCATCTTCAAATGGACACAAATTTATCATTACAACCACCAAATATTTCACTAAGTGGATTGAAGCTGTTCCTTTAACAACTGTTACGGGTAAACAAATCTCTTCATTCATCTTGAATTATATCATTTGCAAATATGACATTCCTAGCTCCATCATCACAGATAATGGTAGACCCTTTAAAAATCAAGATGTTGATGAACTGTGTGAAAGGTTTCACATCCAACACAGATACTCCACACCTTATTATCCGCAGGGGAATGGTCAAGCTGAAGCTTCAAACAAAACAATTCTGAAATTTTTGAAGAAAACAGTGAATGAAGCAGGTCATGATTGGCATGTCTAATTAAATCCGACATTATGGGCCTATTGAACAAGCATTCACACGCCAATAGGAGCTACTCCTTATGCTTTGGTCTATGGAGCAAAAGCTATTTTTCCACTTGAAGTTGAGATTCCATCGCTTCGAGTATCACTCAAAGGATTAATCAATGATGAAGATTACAGAGTATCAAGATTGCAAGAGTTGGAACTGCTTGATGAAAGATGTCAAACTACGGTTAATCACTTGAAGGGATACCAACAAATCATGTCTCGCAGTTATAATCACAGAGTCAAACCGTGTAGTTTTCAAGTGGGTGATTTGGTCCTCAGAGAAAACCCTCGAAATCAACAAGATCGGGAAAAGAAAGGAAAATTCGAACCTAACTGATTAGGCCCGTTTGTTATCGTTGCAGCCTACAGATCGGGGGCATATCAGTTGTCAACAACAGAAGGGGACCTGTTTGAAGACCCGATCAACAACATTCATCCGAAAAGGTTCTACACCTGAGAAAATAAAAAACAATATAAAAAGTCCGAAAAAAAAAAAACATTGCCTTGATGAAAACCTGGCAAACAGGCGTGTTGGTGATAACAAAAAAATCATAAAATTAGGAAAAAGTGCAATAAAAACAAACAATGAAAACCTGGCAAACAGACATTGTTTGTGATTTCATTTAGCTCTCTCATCTATTAGGATTCATTGTGCATATGCATTCTCGCATCGCACACACCTCACTATCAGATTCGCATCATTTTCCTTGGAACGACAGGGGTCTCATCATGGCTTGATGATTTGAGGTTTATTCATTGCAACAGTTGTGTTTAGCAAGAGTCAGAGTACAAGGTCACTAGGGGGCAGTTCGCTTTTCTAGGAGGTAGTCAACAGCATGTGTCTAACGTCAGAATGTCTGAAACAATAAGTTCTCTGAGCTTACATGATTATCTTGACAGATGATTTAAAAACAAATTGGATGATCTTAATCTGAATAAAATGAATGACAAAACTTAAAAACAAAAAGTTGCAAATTGTTGTTTTGATATTTGATGACATCATATCTTTGGAGTGGTTCAATGATGTATTGAACTAGAATCACAAGGAAGAAGTATGATTTTTCTTTGATTGCTGTCTGTAAGTTAATCATTAGTATGATGCAAAATGGTCATGGGACATGTTCTACAATGGATCATTGATGACATTTCGGAATTTGCATAGGAAAATGATTAACTTTTGTCTGTTCATGCAAGCAATATTCAGGTCATCTTGGTTCAATTATGCCATTGATGCTTGTATTAACTTACTACATTAAACATTATGGAAGCAGTACTCAGGTCATCATTGGTGCTAACATACCCTTTGATGCTTGTACTAACTTTCAACATATCAAAAGGCTCAATGATGACAACTAAACACAACAAGAAATGGCAACAAGGAGAATGATTCATTTATTTCATTTAGGGTTGCATAATTCATTTGCATTTTGAGGTTCTTTTTAAATAGATTTTTTGAGGGTGGATCACATTCATCTTTTTTTTTCGACAATGGTTGAGTAAGACTGGACATTTGTTACATCTCATTATATCATTATCATATTCCTTATCATGTTATTTTCCATCATATATCATAAGATCATTACATGAGTGCATTTTCATTACATCATTACATCATCATGATCATCATAAATTATAAATCATTTACATCTTGCATTTTGCATTCATTATAAGAGAAAATAATTTTTTAGATCATATCATCATTGCATCATCATACACGACATAGCATATAAAAATTAAATCATCCATAACATGTGCATAATCAAATCGCCACTGCATATCATAGATCTCATCAAAACAAATATCCGAGAATACAAGGATATCAAATGTTTCAAAAAGATATATCATACAATGGCATCAATGTGTATAATAAAATGCTCATCGCTGAGGGGCATCTAGCTATGGATCATGACTACTGCTGCCGCTGGAGGTAGCAGGTCTCGTTGGATCTCTGCTCCAGGAGGCTCTGATCTCTCATATGACCGGCTGACCTACACTCCTGGTCGCACTCCTAGAGTGACTGTGTGAGTGAGTCCAAGTCCAAGTACCTGACTGAGTAAAGGCTATCCGTCGCTCAGGTAGCACTACCTCAAAGTAGCGCATCCTGTAATACTTGGCCTCTTGAACAGTCTCTAATCCCTCTGCCACAACCTCTCCAATAGAAGTGCTCTCCACTGATCTCAGTAGCCTCTCAGCTACCCCCTCGGCTTGTGCACATCTCTCCCGAAAACTGTCCCTCTCAGCCATAAGCTGTGCTATCTGTGGGTTGGGAGGTGGTGGTTGTGCTATCTGTCCCTGCAACTGACTGATGGTTGTCTAGGCCTGTGCTAGCTGACTCCTTAGAGTCTAAAACTCTATCTGCAAGATATCTAACTGTTCCTGTGACAGAGCCCTGATGGTGATCCGCGACATTGAAGTACTGGCTTGACCCACTACTCTAGCTGTCCGTGGCCTCATCCTGAAGGGAATGTCAAAAAAGAGTCTCTGCTTCCCACCACCCCCATCATCCCCATCATCTGAGTCATCTGACTCCTTTATCTCCTCAGCCTCGGAGCTCTCATCATCTACCTCCATGGCTACCCCGCCGATATTTGCCACTTGCTCTACCTGTACCTGTCCCTGATCCTGTGGCTGCCCTGCTACTAGATATCCCTGTGGCTGCTGTAACCCTGCCTGGATAACTGGACCTCCCATCAATGGGGCAGACTCATATGGACTAGTGAAACGAGGAAAGCGATGAGTGTAGAAATATGCGGCATAGTCATCCGTCATCCTTGCATCTGTGACCTATGGTCGAATGGTCCAATCCTCCGGTTGTAGCTCAAAGTACTCCTCTCGGGCAACCTCAATAGTCAAAACTGGCCCCCACTCTGGTACATCTCCTCGACGCCTGGCATACTGTGCCATCCCTTGGGGCATCATCTAAACCCATCCATACTGCCTCAGAACCCTTTGACCCAAAAATCTTTCGATAATGAAGGGGGTGTGTCCAATCAAATATCTGGGCCTCGTAACATATGGCAACTCTCTGTCGTCTGTTTGCCACGAGTCACAATCCACATACGATCGCCAGATGACCATGTCCAAATCATCCAGTACCCATCGCCAGTACTCCAATTTGCCCAGCCTCGGCTGGATAAGGGGCCTTGTGTACGCATAAACATATGGGAATCTGAGGGGGCGATCTCTCCTGACAATGGGGCGGGTAATCGCGAAGTGCTCCCACACGAATATCTATAGAAGAGTCACTCCATAAGAGAGACTCTTCCCATCTGTGTACATGACTTGATGAGGGCCATGATACAGATGGGCAAGCATGCATGATCCCCATGCATATTTGGTATGATGGAGAAGCATGTCCTCCAAAATCCTACCCCACCCAATGGACAGTCCCTTTGACTTGCAATCAGGACAAAGGAAACCACCAATCATCCCTGCTAAAACTGAAGGCAGTGGAGCATATCTCTCCATCATCTCCTTCCAGGCAATCTCATATCCACAAATATGAGGATCCTGGAAGACCCACCTCAGAGCATTTGTACCCCCAATCTCCTTGTGATCATAAATCACAAGCTCTCCAACCATAGGAATACCCAAAATCTTGTAGACATCCTTTGGAGTCACTGTAATCTCTCCTGTCGGTAAGTGGAAGGTTTGTGCTCGCTGTGCCACCGCTCTACTAAGGCAGTCAACAGTCCCCTGTTGACCTGATACTGCGGGATACTCAACAAAGCTCTGGTCTATCACTCCCAAATCATCCTGGGACAGTCGGGGAATCATCTCCCATGTCTATGGAAATCTCTCTCTGATCTAAAAGAGGCCAAAATCCTCCTTTACAAAATTATCATGCAAGCATGCAAAATCAATTAGCAAATGAATATCATCACTCAATCAGTACATCAAGCAAGTTTAAATCTATCATAATATTTGTTTTTCATATCGCATAGAAACAAATTTAACAGTCATCATGACTTAATTTGACTTTCAAACAGGAAAGCAAATCTATCATCTAGTTTGTTTTTCATATCGCATGGAAACAAATTTAATAGTCATCGTGACTTAATCTATTTGATTTTCAAATCAGGAAAGCAAATTATCATTTCTATTTTGTTTTTCATATCGCATGGAAACAAAATTTATCAAATCTATTTGTTCTTCAAGCATGAAGACAAAATTATCAAATCTATTCATCGATGATATTCAAATGTGTAAAATATGTTGTCTAATCTAGCAACAATCATCAAGCATGCATCAATTTTTCTTTAATGGAAATTTGGCAAAAATCCATGGATGCGCTAAAACAGTCAATCAATGCGCTAAAACCATGGATGCGCAACTTTATTCCATGGATGGGCTAAAACAGTCTATGGATGCGTGATTTCATGAATGCACTATTTCATCAATCATATGCGCTATAACAGTTCATGGATGCGCTAAATCTCCTATGCGCTAATCTATCACCTTCCGCGAGCAAGTTTCATAGATGTGCCATTTTATATATCCTATGCGCTAAATCCCCTATGCACAATTATTTGGCCTCTATGCGCGATTGTTCTATCCCTATGCACCACTTTGGATGCGCTAAACTATCTACTGTATGCGCTAAAAGACCTATCGCATGTGCTAAAATAGAATTTGAAAATTTGAAAAAATTCAAAAAAGCATCCAAAAATGCATAAAAATTTCACAGAGAGGTTTGGATTGACTTACCGGAGGTCCATACGTAGGTGGTCTCTAATGACGGCGACCTCGCTCGAATCTGTGGTGCTCATATGGGATCGGCATTGCTTTTATCTCTCAGAGCTCCAATTTTCCTCAAAGGTTACTGTTCAAATGAAAGTGACATTTCACCTTTTTCACCTTTTAAAGGGGTAAAAATAACATTTATTACTCTGCAAAGTGCTATTTCGAGAGTTAAATCTCCATTTTTCTTCGAAATCATCTGCAAATCTTTCAAATCAAAATCATAATCATCCTCATCACGTGATTTATCTCTTGAGGGGGCATATAGCATTATCAGTATTTTTTCAAAGTCAGGGGCAAAATTCTTTGAAGCAATGCGTGAAACACATCACTTCAAAGAGGGGCAAAATGTACACATCTAAAAATGGTCACGGTCGATCGAACCTGTTAATTAATTAAATATGAATTATTTAATTAATGTTTCTTAAGTCTTCTACATATAAATAAATTTAATTATTTATTTATATTGTTCATTTTTCTAATTCTTCTAATTTATTTAATTTAATTAATGCTACCTTCCTCTTAATTAATTAAATAGATTTTACAATCTATTTACATTAGTTATCAAAGTTTAAATTCTAAATTTAAATGATTATTCTTCCTTTCACGTTTAATTAAATATTTTCAATACTTAATTAAATCATTTTCCAAATTCCCACTTCTCTCACAAAAATTAAATATTCTTAATATTTAATTAAAAGGCTTTTTCCTTTTCTCATAATTAAATATTTTCAATATTTAATTAATGCCTTTTCATATTTCTCTCACACATAATTAAATATTTATTTATTTAATTATGAAAGACACCTTTCAATTGTCTCTTCATTTTTCTATCTCTCAGAATTCCACCTCTTTTTCAAATTCTCGATCTCTTACCGTTCATTCTAACAGGTTTGAACTCGACCGTCAATCTTGGCCAATCGAATTCCTACCTTCAAAAATCTATAAATACAGCCCTTTCATGAGCTAAAAAGGACCTCAAATCTCATATTTTCAAGCGTAATTATTATAGTCGCAATCTTAGCAATTCATAACATTTTAATTCAATAGTTCAATCTTGTAGATGCATATGCATTCATAATAATCTCCTTCTCTCAAGTGCCATTCTATAAGCTGTGTTTGCACAATTAAGAGCAAACACATTGAAGCGAATCCCTGGAGATAGAGGACAATGGAACAAATTTGAAGAAGCTGCTATCAAGAGTTTGCATTTGTTTTATTTTATTTAGTTTTCTTCAATCTAATGTTTCATTGGTGTACTAGTTTATATGCAATTTAATTGACACATTCTAATGTACACACTTAGTGCCCAAACATGAAAATACGTTAGTCCAATCATTCCTTGTAAATATAGGATCACAATTATTAAATATAACTTTTGGAGTCCCATGTAGTTTATGAATAGTATAAATTAAGGTTATTTCCAGAGTGCTTTCCGCAAATGGATGCGAATATTTGGTGTGATGATCTAAAAATACTATGATATTTTCCCTTCAAATTTAGGTAAACTATTAGGAAAATATGTGTCGTTGTTACATCCCAAAATATAAGGGTACTATTTACTATTGCTAGATGTGGTAAAAGTGAATGTAATATCAATTCTCGAGATGAATTAATGATGCATGTACCTTGTTATCAATATGAATGTTATATCACTTGATGTTGTTTCATTTGGTGTTGTCTCAGTTGATGTTATTCATGGTGAAATATTGCATATATATATGAATAGATGGTTATTGAGGTATAGTTATTCTAACTTTAAAGATGTTTATATATGTGATGCTGCTAAAGGTATGTGCTAGTGGTTGCAGGAAAAGGTTCATTCTCTAGGGGGAGGGGAAGTATCACTCGGGAGGGGGCTTTGGTCAGTTAACTGGTAAAGAGGACCAATTGAGCATACACACACACCATTATAGGTTTGGAGGAATTGAGTCAGATAAGTTGGTCTTAATAAGTCATCCATAGGCTTTAAGAGTCTGGTTTACTTCCTTGTGCTTTGTGAATGATGATTGTTTGTTTATCAGACTTACAATATTATGATCATTGTGAGGATAACGTGATTGAACATAAGTGAATAGGTTAAGTGGGTGTGTATATATACATGTATATAGTATGTACACTGAGGTATATACAAGTATACATGTGTGTATATATATACACACGCTACCTATTATTTGTGGATAAATAATATTACTATGATATTTGCCTTGGAATTTATGTATACACATATACATAGATATATATTGAAAGTATGTTGATTGGCTCGCAGTATATATATTCAACAAATAAATATGTATATGTATATATATTTATATTTGTTAAATATAAATATATTTATATATATGTAATTATATATTAAAGATTATATATGATATTGTTATAGTTATCTTAAAAAATATATGTATATTAAATACTTGGGTATTTAAATATTTATATGTTTAATATATTTAAAAGAACTATAATAATATTTATATAATAAAATATATAATTAGTTCCTAAATTTAGAAATATATATAAATGTATTTAGTTTAAATATTTTTAAAACTCTAAAGGGTAAAATTAAAAGATTTAAATATTTTACTTAGTGTAAAATTATAAAGTGGACTATTGAGAAAATAATAAATTAAATATATGGAAATCATTTGTTTATTCATTTCTCATCACATATTAAGGAAATCGAATGTTTCCTGAGTATAATGATATAAAATTCTCCTATTTTCATCACCGAATAAATTGAAAGTGAGTAAGGACTTCTGTAAAGTTTAAAAAGAAATATTTGATTCATAACTATTGACTTAATAAAGTCATATTTGAAATATTTAGAGTTTTTCCCGTGAAATGGAAAATGGCGGAGGAAGAGGAACATGCACGACTGTGTAGAGCGCTTTGCTTGGGAGAATGAATCTACCTTGCTTAAGAACAAGGGCAACGTAGCTCATGAGGGTGTAGCTGTTGTAAATTTAACCAAGACTTTTTCTTAGCCAGATGAATCATCTTTTTGTTAGCGCCATATTTGGGAATTACTTGTAAGTGGCAATTTTTGATAAACAGTTGAACAATTCTTGTTTTGTTGGCTTAAAGGTAAGTCGAATCACTTCATAAAGTGTTAAGGGCTTGGAAAACCGTCAAGTGCCTTTGAATAAGTCTGGTTGTGTGTTGTCAATTCTCATGCATTCTCGTGAGGAAATGCATTGCATTTCATGACTCTATATTAAGGCTTTCCATTGCTGTTGTTACCCATTTTTTCACTCATTGGTTCAAAAGGGTAGAATTTGTTTTAAACTAAGGAAGATAAGGTACATTTTATTATCCTTCTTCATCACGTTCGAATGTATAAATGAAAATCTGAAAAGGTTACAACTATAGACCATTATATTCATACACATGCATGTAATAGAGAAAGATTCACATATTTATGAAAATATAATCTTTATTAAATGTGATAAGATACATGTGTCTCACACAACAAGTCATGAGACCGACTCACTCATTTGTATATAGGAATTGAAATATGCATGAATGTGTAAATGCTAAGGTAACCAGTCATTGCCTGAATGACTGGTTCTACAAAGGTGTCTGGTGACTAATGGCTTTGCCTTGCTCCCTGATCCCTAGGTTGCTTGTGTGTGGTTACTTGCATTGGGTAAAGAAATGAGTTAGAAATTTAGGTTCTAAGCAATGAAAGGTTGCATTCTGAACATGCACACCTACCCATACATGCATATGCTAATTTCCATGTACATTAATTGCAATGCCCATCCTAAGTGTCCATAAGAAGCCATTAGAATAATATTATACACACTTAAGGTAAGCGTTTTATTTCTAACTTGTTTGCTCCATGTGCAACTACAAGTATAGTCATATCTTTGTTTTATCAGTTCAAATAAGTGGGATAAAATGTGGCTCCCACAAGGGTTGAGCCCAACTCATAGTAAGTGTGCATACAAAAATATCATAAGTAAATGCATAGGTGATATATCATTTCTCATCAACAACTACAGTAAGAGTGTAATCTATTTCCAATCATAGGCATGTTGTGACAAGCTCATAGTGCGGAAGAAGACTTCATAGGAGTCATAAACACAACAATGCAATGAGTATGAGATCATAGGAGAGCTATCATTCTAAATGCAACATTAACAATGTCAATCAAGTGAAAGACCATATCTTATGAACAGATGACCATGCTGATATAGACATAAATACAATATCAATGTGGAATCATGACATCCACCTACATGAGTCATTATAACAATATACTCTATGAGGCAGTCCCACTACAAGACTTTTGATGAACTCTAAGTGCACATTCAAACAAAGCCAACTTTTGCATCGAGTAAGGATGTTTTCATGGATCAACCTCATAAGGTATATAGAGACAATATTCAATGCATGAGAAGGAATATGGTACTACGAAGCCCATGCTATGAAAAAGTTACAGTTATCATGCATTAGATCATGGGAAGTTTTTAAATAGTGGACATGCATGACAAAAATAGCCACCATGGTCAGTCTTAAATGCATAAGGTACAGTTACAGTCTTATAATAGTAGTGACACATTATGATGAAATGAAATGACAGTAATATTGTTTGCAACTTAACAATCATGTGAGCACCAATGAAGCTCCATAAATGATATATGTAATGAAATCCATGTATGGTTAAATGTGGCCAGTATCTAAAGGACAACAGTTTAATCAGAGCATGGATGACAACTATAAGTCCTTGGGGGACTGTCAGGATGATGCAATATATAAAAAAAATGATGAAAGGAGTCACGCAACAACTATGACACAAGTAGCTTTATCGTAAGACACACAAGGGAAATGTCTATACATGAACATGATAGTGGCATTGTTTTGAAACAAGGCTAAAGTATGGTGGCATGGATGGCAGACCAATTGAAACCTACAGAAAAATAATTTTAAATGGGTGAAGATATATAGTGAGGTTGCGGCTATGAGGGAACTGAAAATTCCTTGATACCTCCAAACCCTACAGAGTTTCTAATGGCGGTGCTCTCCCAACGATCAATAGGAAAAACATAAAATGTGGCCGCAACCATAATGTATCAGCAAAAATGGAGTTTCATCAGACCTGAAAATGATGAGCTCTAGGAAGAGCATCCTAATAGTGCAGTCCATTTTATAATATGTAGAGATCTATGTTGTTCATGTCCATGATAAAGTGAAATCTCAGCTACAGGAAGGGAATTAGATGACAGAGCCAAGGCAAAATGAAACAAAAAAACCCTTCATTACTTACAGAGGCACACAACCATGATATATAAAAATGTATATATGGAGAGCTTTCTTTTTGCAAAAAATGAGGAAATGCTCACAGAGGAATATGAAGAAAAGTCAAAATAATCATTTATTTGCACAATGGAATTTGATACAACACGTTTATCATCATTTTCAAAGAAAGGTCATGCTACAGGAAGGGCTTCATTTTCCAAAAAATATTAAGCTCAAAGCTTCATGTTCTTTTCACAGAAGGAAGAAAACTTACCCAATAGTTCGACCTCCATGAAGTTGCAGGTCGAGCTCTTCATACTTTTTGATGGCAGTGGTGAAGAGTTTCTTGAAATCTCCATGAAAACCTTACCCTCGGTAGTTGTTTAGTTTCTTAAAGAAGTCACAAAAATAATGAATGTTTCATTTTTCTTTTTTGGTTTAGGGTTATGTTTACCCTAGGATGCCGATAGGGGGTGACTTTTTTCACAGTTATTTTATTTTTAAAAATCAAATGAGATTAGTGCATGTCATGACCAAAGATTGAAGGGAGGGATATGACTTTGGGAATTCTTCATATTTTTTAGTTTTTTGCATATAGTTATCATCTCATACTATGGAGTTCCATCTCACTATGCCTTTTGACTAGGCTTTGATGCACCTACGTGGTTAAGCTAGGGAGTGATTAAAGTTATTTTGCATTTTTTCTTTTATTGTAAAACAAGATGGGTTAAGGTGTAAGTATAAGCCTCATCTATTCTTGTTCAAACTATTGAATGTAAACTAGATGACTTGGTCGATTGGATGAGAGGTGGAATGAGTTAGTTAAGGTTATTGCTAGGTTGTTTGCAAACATTAGGAGGGTATTTAGGGAGTTTTATTGCCTTTGGGAGCTTTTTGAGGACAGTTTGATGTGTCTTCATGTTTGACCAAGTCAAAATTGACCTTTTCAACTATTTGAAGCCTTTTTGGAGATAATCTAGGGGTTAGATTTGTGGCTTTTGGAGGTCATCCGAGATGAAGCTTCTAGTTCCTATTTTTTAGGGGAAAATGTTTGAAGCTTTCTTACTTATTCATTTTGGACTCATATTTGTAATGACAGTTCTATTCATGCAGCTGTGGGAGATATTGAATTTTGGCAGTCCTTTCACAGTTCTTGTGCATGCTATTGTAACTCAATTTTGGAGATAATGAATGCATAAAATACCTTGACTAATTCTGGTGATAAGTTACTTGTCTTTTCATTCTTTGCAGTTTTGTGTATGTGTAAAGATTTGATCAAGCTATTTGTGAAAGATTGCATAATTTCCTTATGGTTTTGTCTCTTAATTTATACCTTCTGTAAATAGTGTGTTTGATCTGGTCACTAATTGTGTCAAAAGGATGCATTTCTACTTGTTGATTGTGAAGTTTACTTTCCTTCAGCTGTTTTTGTGTTCAGGCCTTTTAGTGAAATACTTATGCAAAAATACACTGCAATGGACTGTATATTTTCACTTCTTACTAGTTGATATCAAGTGTTGAATTTCTAGTTTTCATTATCTTATTCCAATTAGGTGCATCACCGTAGAGATAGATTATTTCATTTTTATGCATATATTTTTCCCTTTTCCTCATTAGTCAGTAATTTAGGTTACACCATAGGAAGCCAACCTTCTCTGGAGGTTGACCTCTGCCTACAAGTAACCCACAGCTTTAGAGGTCTTCCCATGTTACACTAAGGTGTTGAACATTAGGTTCAACAGGGTGCAATTTTAGTAGATTAACAATTTTTGGCACGCCCGATGTAACTATTCATTTCAAAACAGTTTAAAAAAGTACATTTTACTGCTGGTTTTTTGATATGTAGCCAGTGAGTTTAGGCCTTTCAGAGGTTAACATGCGCATATCATGGCGAATCCAAATTTGAGAAGTAGCAAAAAAGCCAGTGCATTATTGAGAATTTTAGCATACTGAGAGATTTGTTGTTAGCTTAGTATCATCAACCTTTGGAGGCAGTGCAAATAACACCATGACGAATCCATTTTAATATCAGTTGGTTTCAGCAGCCTAGGTACCTGTAACTAAATGAGGTTTGTTGTCTAGGCTTGCCTATGCTTCATATTTTACCTTGCAATGTCTAGTTATCAACAATTTAGTGGTTTTCCACCTCCATTCCATGAGAGTCATGCAAATGTGTCCTCTTATCAGCCATATTATATAGAGAAGCCTACTGTTTTCATGTCAAGTGACCCTATAACAACAGATAACCAATATTTTCATCATGTTTCTGACCCTCCCACTCTGGTTCGACCTTTTTTTCAACCAATATTTGGTCCAAATCACCCCCAAGAGGAGGTTTCTGATGTTAATCAACATGATTATTTACATAGTCAGCCCCAAGAACACCCTTATCAAAGTGTATTGGTTTTGGTCAAGCAACTTGATCATATGTTGTGGGATTTGAGCCAAAATATTTATTGTATGAAGATAAATGATATTAGTTAAGTGTTCTCTCACATGAATAGAATGATGGTAGATATCGGGAAGTAGAGAAAAAAATTATGCAACAACAAGAAATGGCTGAACATACCTACTTTTATGATCAAGAGAGAGTCGCAAAAATAATCCAGTTTGAAGAGGGCCTTGAATGGGAGATAGCTGCTAGGGAAGTGCAAATGAAGTTGTTGTCTTCTTGGGTACATAGTAGTCAAGCTTGCTCGGATTATCAACATCAATTAACAGAGAGGTTTTGAAAGAGGTAGCTTGATGGGAGTTTCAAAAGACAAAGAGTTGTTGCAAAAGAAGAGCAACCCATTGACCCACACAGCTCACCCAATACAAGGGAGATTAAAACTCCAATTTGTTACATCTAGCTATGAAGCATTATCGGCTATCACAAAAATTTCTCCAAACTGAAGAAGTTGTTCCAAGACAGTAGGAAGACATCAAACCAACTGATGAGTTGTTGATTAATGATGGTCAATAGGAAAATAGAGCCCTGGACCATGATGAGGATCATGAAACTGAGCCTGATACCACTCTCCAGGGTATGAGCTATGATATTTTTGAACATATAATGGAAGAGGAAGCTAATGTTGAGCTCTATGAAGAGCTATGTACATATATAGTTGAGCATTTTTGTTCAAAGTTGGATGGAAAATATTTAGAAGAGGTTGACAATCATGGTGAGATGGAACAACACGTTCACAAGCCTGAAGAGATACTGAGACAACAGGAAAGGTCTCATGAACTTGATTTGCAAATTCATAACTGGTTGGAGGAGCTTCCATTTTGTTGTGCAGAGGAGCTTGAGACTGCTAAACCACTTGAGCTTTTGCCTTCTTTCATTAAGGCTACATCATTACTTGAAATTTTTCCTTCTTTCATTGAAGAAGAGAACAATACTTTGGAATGTAATTCTTTGAGTAATAATGAGGATTATAAGCAACTTCCTTTCTGGTGTATAAAGGAGATAGAGGTTGATGTATTGATTGCAAGTGTGTTGGGGGAAGCTATCTTACTGTTCTCCATTGAAGGAATGAGTGTTCATTTGAGAAAGCATGAGCATATTGAGGAGGTTTCCACTTTTCCACCAAGTCAGACACAGGGGTTAAGCTTTTCCAACCAACAAGGTGATAAAATGGCAGTACATGAGCAAGAGATTAGCAAAGAAAGCTCAAGCTTTGCCCTTACTAGGGGCCGTCCTATCAAATATCTA